>JAHQRK010000018.1:1200000-1641308 GCA_019828595.1 Aphanomyces cochlioides
TCTCGTGGTGCGTCGGCAAGCGAAAACAATCATAAAGTTCGCCAAGTCGATGAGTTTGTTTCCATGTTGTAACTGTAAACAAAAACGCATTCAAGCTCCGTCTGGTTGTCATGATGGTCTGGAACGGAGTCAAGCCGTCGCATGCTTCGATTGCAGAGCGGCGGGCGATGAAACGCCATGCGATTCCAGAGCATGCTTACACTGGGTACGTCCCAGGCGACACGCGAGAGCCAGACGCACCGAAACCAGTCGTCGGCAAGATTAAGCGAGCGATCGTTGGATACGGCGGCCATCGCCACAACAAGCAAGACATGATTGGAACGACGTTCACCCACGGACTGCAAGTCGTTCCTCATCCTGTCGAGCTGCGGAAGCTCAAGCAGCCGACCAAGTCCAAGCCCGACAAAGCCATGTCGACATCAGCTTATGGCAATTTCGACGAGCTCTCCGGCTACGGCCAATTCGCTGAACCACCGCGAAGCAAAGACTCCAATCAGGACGACAATGATGGCATTGAGCCGACCAAGCGCTCTGGCTACGGCGAGTTTGTCAACGCCAGCGGCTACGGACAGTTTGCCGCACCGCCCGCGAAGGCTGCCTCTGGCTATGGTGAATTCGAAAAGGCGAGCGGCTATGGACAGTTTGCAGAGCCTCCCAAGGCCAGTTCAGGCTACGGGCATTTTGAAAAAGCGAGTGGCTACGGACAGTTTGCCGAGCCACCTGCGAAGGCTGCCTCTGGCTACGGCGAGTTTGAACGAGCGAGCGGCTACGGACAATTCGCCGCACCGCCCAAAGCGAACTCTGGCTACGGTGAATTCGAGAAAGCGAGCGGCTATGGACAATTCGCAGCACCACCTGAGGCAAATTCAGGGTATGGGAGCTTTGAACGAGCGAGTGGCTACGGACAGTTTGCCGAGCCACCGAAAGCTCACTCTGGCTACGGCGAGTTTGAAAAGGCGAGCGGCTATGGACAGTTTGCATCCCCACGACATGCAGGTGATCAGTCGAATGACGAGCAACTGTCAGGTCCAGCTATCAAGAGAAGAGTGAGTAGAACAAACATCCAATTTGCAGCAAAACCCAATGGTGCGGCGGTGCCACCAGTTCTGCTCGGGTCATTGCATGCTCCAACCAAGCCGAGCAAACCGACAGCATCGAACGAGATCCACTTCGATGTCTTTTGTTGCGACGAAAACCTTCGAGCTTTGTACACGCGAGCGATCCAACAAGTCGGCGGCCAGCAGAGCGTGCGAAATCTCTTTGCTCGGGTCACCTCCGTCGTTCATCAGAAGAAAGGATCGACGACTGAAAAGCGACAGCGCGTCAAAGCGGTCTTCCAACGCGTGACATCGCGAGGTACCAAAGGTCACTCGAGATATTGGTAGTCCTGACTCGACAATAGACGGAACGGTAGGACGTGAGCAGCTCAAGGAAGCACTTGGTCAGCTTTCCAGCCTTTGCAACGACCAAGAGGTACGACTTCGATGTAAGAGTTGCTCACACTTTTGTAGACCTTGGCCATGTTCAGCTACTTTGATCGCACGTGTTCAGGTATCTCTTGCTGTACAAAGTGTCATTAAGCTTGTTACAGGACGAGTGCGAGCTAGCCATTTTGTCGACCTCTTCGACGCTGCCATAGGATAAGACGCTTGTGTTAGTCCAATAGATTTCATCGATATTGTCATCGACCTTGTAAAATTTGGTACAGACATGCTGCCTCTTCGTCGGTCAAGTCAAGGCTTGGTGATTTTGTGGTGGACTCTGATGATACGATTGTCCGTGTCGAAGCTGGCGAAGCGGACTTGACACGCAGGGACTGGTACGGAGGAGGTTTTGGAGTTGGTGGAGCAGTTGGAGGTCGAGGGGACATTAATTTTGACACCCCGCTACATGACTTCGGTCGGATGATTGTGCCCCTGTCGTTTCCAAGGGGGCTCTGGAGAAGCATGACATCGAGTGCATCAATGTCGATCAAGTTTGAATTGTCTCGTGGGTTACATGCAACGGCAACGGCTTGGAGCTAGACGCATTAGAGACTTGAAATCCTTCGATCTTGAGGACTTACGTCGTTGAAATTTAAAGTGGCTTTGGCTTTGTAGCAGAGTGAGAAGAGTTCATGAACTGTCATCGTGGCATGCTGAGGCTCAAGCCCATGGCGAACGAGCAAACATCGAATGGAAGGGTTGGGCGAGTTAGTAGCAGCTTTCACAGCAGCACGAATTGTTGCGAGTGCAACAGTGGTGCTCACATCTCGTTTAGTCGTTGTACTTGGCGTTCTCTGCATTTTGTTTGTGAAATCAACTCGACAGGACTCTGCGCACCGATGGTCGAAATGGCATCGTTGTGCATGCAGCGGACACTGGTCTTGGCTTCGATACAAAGTTGATTTTTTCTGGCACTACGTATACCAGGGAATTTCATTTACTTCGTGGCAAAAACTTACGAGATGCTTGCTGATTGTTGTTTTCTGGGGCGACCAAATGAAGGCTCGGCCCTGCAAGAGAGGTGCGGCGCGGTGCCGTTGCTGGTGCGACTTCTTGTGGGTCCGGTTTTCGAATGAGATGTCGTGCAGATTGAGGCTTGGATGGAAGAGCTAGCAATTGCCGAGGTTCTTTCCAACTTCGCCATCGAATGCCTCGTCCTTGAGGTAATAGCAGCGTCAGTCAACTCAAAGGCAATATTCCACCTAGTGTTTTAGCTGGTTGTTTGATTCGCTGACTAGCGTTGGCTTGCTCTTGGTCATACAAATTGGCTTTTGCATTGATGTCTCGACAGCAGGCTTCACAGACTTGCGCTGTTCGATACCTACATGCAGCATCAATCGATTGTGTAGCTCCTTTGGGCGTACAGAAACGATGGATCTTGTGACAGAGACGTGAACTTATCGTCAGTCAATGGCCCGTAGGCTATTCGAATAGCTGGGGGGACTGTAGATATTTGATTGTCTTCTCCTTTGGTCATGTTATGAGCGGCCAAAATTGCTTTGAATGTGACCTATTCGTTCCCATTTGCAAAAATCATTCATGCCGTCAACTTACGAGAAAGGAAACTCCTTGAGAAGCCTTTATCTGCACTTCATGATGCGAACATGCAGGGCATTCAATTGCCACAGTGCCCGTTTGTGGGGATTGCTCAGTCGTAGAGTCGAGAAATGTCGGCGCGATAAGTTGGCATGGCCTAACCGTCTCTTGGTTCTCGAAAATAATTAGCGATGGCCATAAAAAGTAAAGTCGTCCGTCCACCCCCAACTAAGATAAAGCCGTCAGGAAAAGCGATAGATGCAAATGTCAACTTTGAAATGTAAAACTTGGCGAGCGATATTCATGCCAACTGTGCTCACAACATGATGAATCACGTCTCGATTGAGAGTCAGCAGCGTGTTGACCATAGTTGCGTTGGTTATTGTCTCTAAGGAACCCGTTACATAAGGAGTTGGGAACATGACGTACTCTGCATGCTGCTCCCAGTGCGTTCAAATGTAGCCGCGCGTAGAGCAAGAGGAATGAGACTATTCACAAACATGTGTGTGCTCGAGCATCGTACTGCCTGAAAACCACAACCATCGTGTGCAAATGTCGTCTGGATCATGTTGTTGTAGCATGATTTGGGTTGGATAAACTTTTGAAGCATTCCATGTGTGGCGTTCATCGGATTATTCAAGAGTTCCTCTACAAGCAAATCGTGAGTTCAGAAGAATCAACACCGTTGCATCGACGTACCAACACCAGAAAGGGTCAAATGCTCTACTACAAGCGCGCGGCGATCGCTTTCGACTGCCAAATGCACGTAGATTGCAGCAATTGGCCCTTGATTTGATTCTTGGAGGAAGCGAAGCAGCTTTGTCTTGGTCGTGTTCTCTTTCTTCCGTCGCAATACCTATTGAAGCATTATCAACCTTTCATGGACGCCCACTTCAACTCAACCTCTCCTGACTTTGATGTGAAATACCAGTGAAGCAGGATGCCGCGATCCAGTAAAACCGTGTCGGGGATACAGAGTCCGCTGGGTTTCGTCTTGGAGTTCTTTAGCCATAGGCACGTAAATAGATCCAGCGGGTGGCGATCTAATCGAAGCGACAGCGGGTGCACCGAGGTCGCGACGTCGCCGCTCATCGTCTCAAAAGCGAGACGTTTAGTCCTATTTTTGGACACACCCCCAACGAAAGACATGGCGCTTCTTCTTGTAGCGTTCCATTAGGATCTACAGTGTCCAGTGAGCAGGAGCGAGACGCTCTTCCGAGCGCTGTGGATCTCGCGCCTTTTTTTCTTCATCTTGGACATGTGTTGTTCGATTGTCCAATTAAAAAATAACTTTTCAAAGAGCTTGGTCGCGGAATGTCAAAGCGGCGAGATGATGATGACGACGACCCACATAGTCTATTTGGAGCGCCTCCAGCCGCAGCGTCTGCTCCAAAGGAGTCCATGTTTGATACGATGTACGCAAGTCTCTTCCCAACAGCAGCGGCGCCTCGTCCTGCTCCTCTAGCACCGGCGAATGTAGAGTCCAGTACGTTATACCACCAAACGATTCCATTTCATCCACATCCCAGGAATTGATGGAAGTCCGTTCGATTTGTTTCCCACGAAGCCTAATGATCGTCAGCAAGATCTTGATGAACTGGAAGAACTCTTTCCCACGAAACGAGAGGTTCCATCCATCGTGCAAAAGTCAAGACCTCTGTCAGAAGGCCGACACGCCGATTTGTTTCCTCCAACTCCACCAACCGCAAACGATGAGTTCAAAAAGAGCGGCAATGCTATGGACATTATATTCGTTCGTGACGCGACAGGCACGTCCGTCGGATGCACGGCGTGGCATGTTTCGTTCAATGTTGGGTTTCTTCAAACAGTGACTGGCGATCTTGTCGAGGTCTTCGTCAATGGACAGCAGCTGCCATCGCCCATGACGCTTAATGACAAAGGTCGATGTATCTTCCGCTCGGGCATGTGCAGCCAACCCTCACCTGGCCTCATGCGTGACTTTAGGTTCTGAAATGCCCGATGAGCTCACTCTGGCGGCTATCTCATCTATCCTCCCCATGGACCACCCACCATTATATGCCAGCGTGCGCTTTGAACACCGCAAACCCTCCGCCGCTGTCCGCTTTGTCGAATGCCGCATGTATGTCTGGCGTCCAGATGATGCTGTCGTTGTGGTCGATCTCGATGGTACCGTTACCATCAGCGACGTTGAAGGTCACATCCGCACAATTCGTCTTGGTCAGTATAATTACATTCACGCTGGCGTCTGCGCATTCTACAGTCGTCTCCTTGGCATGGGATTGCGCATCTTGTACTTGACTGCGCGTCCGATCGATTGGACCAACGCATCCAGAGAGCATTTGGATCGAGCTCGTCAAGGCAATGTGCGACTGCCGCCAGGTCCTCTGCTCACAAATTCCATGGGTGTCACAGGCGCGCTAATGACCGAGGTAATGTCCATCTTCATCATCGCCGTCTTGATATTTCGCAGGTTGTCCACAAGAATCCTCATGTGTTCAAGCGCACGGTAATGAATGCCGTCCAAATGGCTTGCATTGCCGGCGGTCGCATCTCACCGCATCCAGTCTTCGTCGCTGGATTCGGCAATCGCCCGACTGATGTCCAGGCCTACCTCGATGTTGGAATCGATGCTTCGTGTATCTTTCTCATCGATCCCACATCCAACCTGCGTCCATCCATCGACAACTCGACTGTCTATCAATCGTACAGCGACCCTAGAGCCATGCTGTGGCTTCTCCAGCATTTGCAGACTATCGTGCCCATCGAAATGACAGAAGTACTCGATGCGCAAGTCGCTGAAACGATTGTCGCCGTTGATGACTTCCTCCAGTTCGGGCTAAAAAAATGCTAAATGTGCAATAAAGATTAGACAAAAATGTCCTACAACTTGGACGAAGCAATTTCGTACGAGACAATGTGCGGATAGCATGGCAGTGTGAGGAATTCGGCAAACGTTGGACCAGTCAAGATGTCGGCGGTCACATCTTTCGCAAGCGCATACTTGTTGGCTCCCTTGACTTGACTCAGTCGCTTCTCAGTTGCATTGTTCAGGATGTCCAAGACCAAATCCTTGGTAATGCGCTGGCCATTCGAAGTCGAGCATGAATGCTTCAACCATTGCCAGACTTGGACTCGAGAAATCTCAGCCGTTGCAGCGTCTTCCATCTTGTTGTGCAAAGGAATGCAGCCATTGCCGCGCAACCACGCTTCGACGTACACAAGTGTCACGTCAATGTTTTCTTCCAAGCCGCTCAATGAAATCGAGCCCGAGGGCACTTCAATCAAATCCTTGGCGGCCACTGGAATGGGAGAAGCTTGCTTGTGGATTTGGTTTGGAGTCTTCATGTTTTCATTGAACACATCCATGGCAATCTTGACAAGGCCAGGATGCGCAACCCACGTTCCATCGTGGCCAGCTTGAACTTCTCGCAACTTGTCTTCAGCAACCGCCTTCATGAACTTTTCATTGAGTGCCGGATCGTTCTTGACTGGAATTTGAGCAGCCATACCGCCCATGGCATGAGCTCCACGTTTGTGGCAAGTTTGGATGAGCAGCTTGACATACGCAGCCATAAATGGTGTCGTCATACCAACGGAAGAACGATCAGGCAAGACAAATGAAGGATGGTTTCGAAACTTTTTGATGAACGAGAAAATGTAGTCCCAACGACCACAGTTGAGACCGCTCGAGTGTTCCTTCAGCGCAAACAGGATTTCTTCCATTTGATAGCCAGCAGTGATTGTCTCGATAAGAACTGTGGCTCGGATTGTGCCAACAGGGACTGCTAGGTAGTTTTGAGCAGCAATGAAAACATCGTTCCACAAACGAGCTTCTTGATGGTGTTCAAGCTTAGGCAAATAGAAGTATGGACCAGATCCACGTTGCACCAATTCATTGACATTGTGAAAGAAGTACAAGCCAAAGTCGAATAGCGAGCCCGACATGATTTCATCGTTCACCATCACATGAGCTTCATCCAGATGCCACCCACGAGGGCGAACCAACAAAGTGGCAAGCTTTTCCTTCAACTTGTATGTCTTACCACCGGCTTGCGAGTATGAAATAGTGCGGCGGACAGCATCACGGAGGTTCACTTGTCCTTGGACAAGGGTGCGCCAGGTGGGGGAGGTGGAGTCTTCAAAATCAGCCATGTAGCATTTGGCTCCAGAGTTCAATCCGTTGATGACCATTTTGCGATCCACTGGTCCAGTAATTTCAACTCGGCGGTCTTGCAAGTCGTGGGGAATACTTGCGACTTTCCACGCACCGTCACGAATGTATTTTGTTTCGGGCAAGAACGTTGGGAAATGACCGGCATCCAGTGCCACTTGACGGTCGACACGGTCTCGCAAAAGCTGCTGGCGGCGGGCTTCAAACGACTCATGGAGATACGCAAGGAAGCGAAGCGCATCGGGGGTCAAGATATCAAGAAACTCACGGGGCATTTCGCCGAGCACTCGGACTTGATTCACACGGAAGGTCGACATGGAAGTGCGGGGGAGTAAGCAAAACTGAAAATGACCTTTGTTTAGAAAACAGAAAAAGATTTTCGAGGTCGATTCTGATTGGCTAACATTATCCAATCACAATCCAAACGACGTGGATTGGCCTTTTTCAGCCAATCACAGAATGGATCTCACAGTGCGAAAGGCGCGTCATCCGAATTGTTCCGGCAAGGAACACAAGATGGAGGACGCGCGCCATGATGGAATCCCCCTCTTTCACATGCTCCCACTGGAATATTCTCCAGACGACATGACGGTCATGCTCATATGCTTGAAGAATGCTCAATGGATCCATGTGTGTACGAAGGAATGTATGACGGAATGCCGCGAGAAGGGCGATGGAGAAAGGACAGAAGGGGCGATCTCTGTTGCAGTTACAAGGATGCTTTGATGTGATGCTTTGATGGAATGTAGGCGCGGAAGAAAATGGACATGGATTTGTGTTTACTTGACACATTGGCGCGCCCCCCATCAACCTGGTCTGATTGATCAAACGGTACTGCCATTTGGATATCATGTCGATGAATCATGAACAATCTGTAGAGGTGAGTAAAAGATGGAGGCGATGACCAGGACCTCGAAGGATGGAAAACTACTTGCCAGAAGAGATATATGAAAATGCTTATGACAATGGCAAACCTATCCTACAAGAGTCCCAATCTTCGGATTTCCTTGTATTGCGCTGCAAATACGTGAGATTGTCTTGGTCACGACAAGAAGGTGTACCTGGAATTTCCATCAAAGCACCGGTAGCAAAGCCCACTTCGGGAGCGCGGTGGTTCAAACGCAGCACCTTATTGTAGTCGACAAACTGAAAATTGTCGAAACGACGCCGGGGCAACTTGTCGTCAAACTCTTCCATCGTGTCCTACACGTTGTGGCGCTCAATGCAATATTTCAGGGGGAGATCCTACCCATGGACCGTCTCCGACGCCGACCATGACGATTGCTACAAGTCCAAGTCAACCAAAATAGAGATGGCGAGACGTACAAATCGCATAATTTGACGCTTGGACGATTGCATCTCGTGTCTCCTTTTCGACGGTCACTTGCCCATCGGCGATGATGACAAGAATGTGATACTGTCTTGTTGTTCTGACCACGTTGATGGTTTCATAGATGACGGGGGCGAAGTTGGTCGGACCCGACAGCCTGAGCGTCGGCGTAATCTGGGCATATCGATGCAGAACTTGATCAAATCCGCGGCATGGAGCACCGCCTTCTCCAAGATGGAAACAGCTCGATCCACCAGTTGTATAGTCACCAAATCCCAACGCTGGAATCAACTTGTCATCGTCAAAGACTTCAAGAGTTCGGCCCAGGATAGGATCACCGACTACCGATAGAGACCAGGGAATGACTAATTCCATATCGAGCATGGTAATCTTACCTGATACGGGTTGACAGTCGCCCCGGTCGGGTCGATCGCATGGAGACATTTGCCACCAAACGTGCGTTGTCCGCTTGTCTATTGGCACTGCTCTCAAGCACATGATGCATGGCTTTCCGTGTACCTGATTTGAACCGGTGTAGTCGATTGCAACGATCAAGTTGGACGATTCGAGGCCTGCACTTCGAAGCGCATGCTGTAGTTCCTCTGCATCAGCAGCACCGTGAGCATTTTCACGAAGGAATGATCACTCATACCGTAGGTCTCATATTTGTCGGCAATTACATTGAAACGCGGCGGCGGCGCCTGCTCTCTAGAGGAGTCTTGTCCCATGGACGATGATTTTTGCAAACTGCTAGACACTATGATGGGCGAACAATTCTTTTGACGAACCAGTCAGCGTCGCTGTCACTCGTTACAGGTGAATTTCATGGATGTCGGCCGACCGTGACAAAGATTTGGTCATGCGTTTGATGAAATTTATATTCAACTCGACACTCTGTGGCCTCTGAATGAAGGCACCGACACATGTTCTGGTCCCTCGAAGACATCCTGACTCGTTTGACTCGACTTCACACGGACTTCTTCCCTGCGACTCGCCATTAAAAAGAGGAATCGATGGGCGTGGTGGACTGGAGCTTTCAACATGTCACTCCAGTTTCTCGGACATATTGCGAATGGAAACATGGAGAAAGACAATCGTGGAATGGCTAATCAAGTACGCAGTACAAGGGAGCTTCGATCAATCTCCAATGGCGCATTTCTGAGATACAGCAGCCACATTCGTCTTCTTGAATCAGCGTCAATGTATCCGTAACTTGTCCGACGAAGAGCTGCACGGAGGGCGATGTAAACCCACAGAGAGAAGCGATTTGCATGTAGAGATACATGAAGATGATTATGATAACGCAGAGTCTATCTTACAAGAGGCCCAGTCTTCGGATTTCCTTGTATTGGTCTACAAATACATGAGGCTATTGAGGACCTGACGACATAAAGTACCTGGAATTTCCATCAAGGCAGCTGTGGCAAAGCCGACTTCGGGAGAGCGTTGATTCAAACGCAGCACTTTGGCGTACTCAACAAACTGAAAATTGTCGAAACGACGTCGCGGCAACTTGTCGTCAAACTCTTCCATCATGTCCTGCACATTTCAGAACTTCAGTCAACATCCCATAATTGTCATTGTCGTACCCATGGACCATCGCCAACTCCAACCATGACGATTGCTACAAGACCAAGTCAACCAAAATAGAGACGAAGAGACGTACAAATCGCATAGTTTGATGCCTCGACGATCGCATCCCTTGTTTCCTTTTCGTTGCTGACTTGTCCATCGGCAATGATGACCAGAATGTGATACTGTTTTGTGGCTCTGACCACGTTGATGGTTTCATAAATGACCGGGGCAAAGTTAGTTGGGCCGGATAGTTTCAGGGTTGGCGTAATCTGGGCATATCGATACAGCACTTCATCAAAACCGCGGCATGGTGCTCCGTTCTCTCCAAGATGGAAACATTTCGTTCCACCTGTTGTCGCGTCACCAAATCCCAATGCAGGGATCAATTTATCATCGTCAAAGACTTCAAGAGTTCGGCCCATGATATGAATAACAGACTACCGTTTGTCGTCAAGGATTGAGCTTTAGGCATGGCTTACTTGATACGGGTTGACCGTCGCCCCCGTCGGGTCAATCTCATGGAGACATTTGCCCCCGAACGAACGTTCTCCACTCCACTAGAGACACCTCTATCAACCCAAAGGACCCCAGATTCGTTGACGTACCTCGTTCGACTTTGTATAATCAATCGCAACAATCAGGTTGGAGGATTCAAGACCTGCACGTCGAAGCGCTTGCTGGAGCTCCTCTGCTCAGACTTTGCCGTGAGAATTTTCTCAAAGGAAACAGTCTTTTCCATACCGTAAGTCTCATATTTGTCGGAAATGACGTTGAAGCGCGGCGGCGCCTGCTCTCTAGACGAGTCTTGTCCCATGGGATGGATTTTTTGCAAACTGCCGCACAAATTTGAAATTTGTTTCTTTTATTTCAGAATGTTGGGACATCACACCGCAATTGGATGGAAATCTGCTTCCAGAGATGCGTCCGAAGGGAAGAAAACTGCCGGCTCCATGATGTTGCTCGATCGAATTGAGATGTGCGCGGTTTCTATTTACGATCTACGTTGATCTGCTACGCTTCAGATGCGTCTGTCGCCGATCGTGTGAAAGATTTCGTCGCGATGAGCTCGATGACATTTCTTTGTGTCGAGATGTAGGTCAATGCATTTGGGTGACTGGGATGTTCTTTCTCAACAGTCTTCCCACAGCCGAAACAAGTGCTTGACGATGTACTGTTGCTGGAGGTCGATGTAGGTACATCATGTTCGCTCTTTTAGAGTGTGTTCATGGCTTGCTTCGATTTTAACTCGTGCTCTGTCATAGAGGAGTCGACTTGCAGAGTGCTCGGTGCTCTCTAGGTTGCCGATGTCGCTTGCTGGTTGTGACGGCTTTGATTGAGACAATCAAAGCCGTCGTTGTAGGGCAAATGCTGATAGATTCAGGTTCGAGCGAGTGGGGAATAATAACTTTAACAATGCGAAATCAAACGAAATTTGCTTCTGCCAAGTATTGTCTTTTTCACTGAAATTTGTATTTTTGACAAAAAATTGAAATATTCTCAAATATTGTCGATTTCATTCTAAATTGTGAGAGGGGTGTGAAATGTATCGATCTTTCAAATCGATCTGCAAATCGATCAGCCAATCAGAATCGAGTATTTTGCCTAATTCACGCAAAACACACCCAGACACACGTGTAATTAATTTGGGACTTTTGCCATACCTTCCATTTATACTTGACTTCAGTATGATCGAATCGATTTGAAATAGAATTCGATTTTGGTAAAAAATACAAATTTGGGTGAAAAAGACAATACTATTCAGGTATAGTGAGTTCAAGTGTAATAAGACAGTACATTCAATAAAGTAAAGTTTTGAATGTGTGTTTTGTGTGTGTTTTTGTCATGAAGACAAATACTCGATTCTGATTGGCTATAGATTTCGAATAGATTTGGAAAAATAGATACATAATTCGTATTTTGTAAATCATATAGAGGTTAATATATACTCGGGTAAATCAAATGATTTACAAATTCCACAAAATCATATTTTTTTGCCAAAGATTGTTTTAAAAATATATGAAAAATTGTATGTAATAATATATATTATTACTCAACGTCAAGCACACAGAAAATGCAAATCCACTGATGTACTGGAAGGCAATCAATCTGAAAAGAAATAATAAAAAGCACGCCAATCACTTCAGATTATTGTTTGCAGATCATGGATTCGAGGAGCGACTTCACGATCGAGAAAGCGAGACGAAATCGTATCAGCGAGCCTACTCGAAAGTGCTACGCATCAGGTATTGAACAGGTTAAAAGTGGGTAGTCTTGACCAAACAAGACAACCTTCTTCAGACGTGCGCAGATTCTAAGGACGGGAAAACTTTGAATTTATCGACCTTCCATTATGATCATTTCCTCGAGTTCCTCGTGTGGACTGTGCGCTATAGAGACATCCAAGTAAATACATTGAGTGGTTACCGCAGCGCGATAAAAAACCTCTACAAAGACCAAAAAGTTCCTCTCCCTGTGGAATATGGTGATGACATGAAGGAAATTTTTCAGGTTTATTGATATATGCTGATATAGTAATAGTGTTGTAGGAATAAAGAAGTCTATGGCAACTGACCTCCAAACAGGAGAAAAATTACTGAGTGGCAAGCGGCCACTTTCATTTTCAATGTATGAAGCATTATGCACCAAACGTTTGGCTTTGTAGGATGGTGGCTTCACTCATTTGGTTTTAATTTTCACATGGAATTTGATGTGCCGATCGAAATCCACAGAAACAATTAGGTAGATATAATTTCTATATTCGATTGCTCAGGTTGATGTATAGATTTGATCATCTTTCCTGTGAAGATGACTCCATAGGTGTCACATTATATAAAGCAAAGACAAAACAAGAGGGTAGACAAATTCTTTGAAAATGCATAGTTATCATTATGTAGGGACGACTGTTAAAGATCCTAGGCATTGCTTTGCCAATCCCCTCAAACCAGCAATATGTTTATTCTTGGCCCTTGGTATATATTTGGCATGTGCAAGCCAGTTAGCTCTTGGTTGTCTCTTTCCAGGTGCAAACCAAAAGGTTAAACTACATACAGTCCTGCATTTCATTTTTGTTTAGGGTAGATTTGGGAAATCACTGACTAAGTTGGTTCAATCTAGCCGAGTACAAGCCACAGGCACTTCCGAGATTGGAACCCATTCGATAAGAAAGGATGTTGCAACTTTTGCTTGCTCAGGGACAACTGGCGGGCCATCAATTATAAGCGTTTGTTTAAGATGCGGTTGGTCGATAGGAAACGTTATGGAACGCTATTTTAGATACGAGGCGGCGGACGACCAATTTACAGGTCGTGTGGTCTCCGGTCTCCCGGTAAACAGCAGTGATTTTGCTGTTTTGCCTCCACATTTTGTGATTCACGAAGATCCTGTTGTTTCAAAATGCCTCAATTTAATGTTTCCAAATCTTTGTGGTCTATATAGCATGCTCCCTATTTTACGCTTAATTCTGGCCAGCTTGGTGTATCACAGTGACTAGACAATCGCGACATTGCCACCTCAACATGCTCTATTATCAACGGCTTTGTTTTATGATATTAACATGCTACGGTATCTTAAATCCAAAGTCAATGCGGGCTATGAATCGAATATCCTCAAAGCTAGTGGCATTCCCCCCCACGTTGAAGTCCTGCGAAAACTTGAACGCAACTTTATGTCAATCACGTCCTTACTGAGCATTATACTTGACGGAGTCAATAAAATTGTTGAGGGGTGGCTGCTGGTAATGTTACAAAAGTACAAAAGATACATGTATTCTTGTCAACGCAATTCATTCGGCGTTGAAAGCATTTTTGCCCTTGATTCCTTCTCTTGATCATGCTGCTACCATATTAAATTATGATTCATGCGATCTCCAGTCCTATCCAGTTTTTACCATAGGTTCACGTTTGAGTGTATTACCAGCCGACTTCGATTTCCCAGTGTTGATCTTGCGACAGGATGGCAGTTCTGGTGGCTGGGAAATCCAGCTCGTAAAATCATACCTTTATGTAAAATAAGCCCCCACGATTTGACCAACATAAAGGTCAAAAATACCTTTGCACAATGGAAATACGTCATGCAAAAGCTTCACGACGAGCTTGTGAAAAATACAAATCGACAAATGCCAAACAGACCTACTCGTGATGAGGTATGTCATTCATTTAAAGTCATACAACCCTTCCTGGACAGAGTTTCTTCTTTGGGCGAGTCAAAGACGCGGAAGTGTCGAGCAATTCAATTGAAAGTGTTGACATACGCTAAGCTTGTTCGTTTGGAGCAAGGGATTCAGAAAAAACGAGCCTTTGTTCCACGCAAGCGCAAAAGACCAGAAGAACACACGTGACGAGCCTGACCCAGTTCTGCTTGATGTCTATTTGAGTAGTAATTAATACATGTATCTCGATGGAATCAACTTACGTTTTTGTGGTTGCTGTTTCTCTGGCTCTAGCCACGTCTGGATGAACCAGAGAAATGCCGTGGGTCAAACAGCACCTTGGGAATTTGATCTGCTTCGAAATGTGGGGTGTGGCAACGCAGTCTCTCATTCGCTTGGTCTTCATGACTTCTTGGTCAGCTTTCACTTCACTCTACGTCTTTGTTCGAAATTGGGATTGGGCTTGAAATTGTCGCCATATTTCTATCCAATCCCCGCTAAATATCGTTTTGTCTTATTATGATTGGATGATAACTGATGGTAAATCAAACGATTTACGTTTTCTGAGAACAAGTCATTTTTCACCCCAGTCACAATTTAGAGTGTATGTAACAATAGTTGAAAGGATTCAAATCTATTCAAGATGAAGCGGTCAAAGGCGCTGCATTTCAACTTGCCCTTGCTAAGCACCGGCAAAAGCTCCGAGATCGTTCAAGAATTTCTCATTGAAACCAGTGTCAAGCCACTGAGATGGCTCATGCAAGACCATCCTCTGGTCGTGGAAACCATCAACGCTCAAAGATACACTGTCAATCCCAAGCTTTTTTACTACGCCCAAGAACTCGTGGAGCAGCACATGAAAGTCACACGAAAACGACGGTCATTGTGCGATCAAGACAATGAACATAAATAGACGACAGTCTGGTTAAGGTGCTCCATGTTGTTACGCCGCAAAGACTCGATGGACAGTGTCCGCTGCATTCATGGGGCATTCATCATTTTGTACGCACTTGGAATGTCGACGGAGGAAGGTTTTACATGCACCAGTACGACGCATTCTCACGAATTCATGAAGTCATGTTGGGAGAACCAACGCCGAGCCACTGGAAGGGGAAATTGAGCGGTCTCTAGATTTTCTGTTGCGCGATGCTTAGCAGTTCGTAAGGAGTCAAGGGCAGCAGTCTGTGGCGTCTGACGAGTTGCGTCGACTCCGCACCCTGACGGAATACTGTAACTGGAAGCATTGGGAAAGGCGATCACGGCGCTGAAAAAAGATATTTTTCAATTTTTATTTGGCAAATATATTGAGAAACGACGCAAAAAACCTTTTTTTATTGAATGATCTTTTTGTAGTGTCAATGAAAAAGGTGGGAAGGAAGAAGTGAACGAACATGGGGAATGCCAATGGTGGAGAAGCCAAGCCTGCCGGGGACGCGGCCGCATTCAAGAAGATTCCAGACAAATATGAGACCTATGGTATGAGCTTGCTCCATGCTGCATCCCACATCTTGATGTATAGAGCAGCTCGAGAAAGCTCTTCGAGACGCAGGGCTGGAATCCTCCAACTTGATTGTTGGCATCGACTACACGAAATCCAACACTGTAATGGAATGTTCACGTGAGATCGGCTAAGCCGTCATGTAGTGGACAGGGGCACGCACATTTCAAGGGAAAAGCCTCCATGAGATTGACCCTTCTGACCAGACGTGGAATCCATACCAGGTGCCCAAGGCAATAAATTCCAAGTTAATACTTCTGCAGCGCGTCATATATTCCTTGGGGCGGACACTGGAAGCCTTTGACGACGATCGACTTATTCCTGTCTTTGGATTTGGCGATGTTACGACCGGAGGTAGCGCTTGCTTCCCATTTCTCCCAGATGGTCTTGTCTGTCATGGGTTTGCCCAAGTGTTGGAGCGCTACAATCAAATCACTCCCCTCATGCAGCTTGCTGGACCTACAAATTTTGCTCCTGTTATTCGTGAGGCGATTCAAATCTGCAAGGCACAAAAGTCGTATCACATCTTGGTGATCATCGCCGGTACGTTCAGGGCTCCGTGCATTCCCCCGACTTCCAATTTCTTGGCGGTAGATGGCCTGGTGACAAACTGTGAGGAAACTGTCCAAGCTATCGTTGATGCGTCCGAATATCCTCTGTGTACGATCGTCTAGCATGCTTTGTTTTATGCTGTTCTGTAGCAATTATCATGGTCGGCGTCGGGGATGGGCCTTGGGTACAATAGCTTGGATAAGACGTGATCTCATGTTTGTGGTGTCATAGGACGTCATGAAGGCATTTGATGACTTTTTGCCCGCCCGCCGCTTTGACAACTTCCAGTTTGTCGATTTCGACAAGATGCTGCGTGTGAATCAAGTCAACCCTGACGTTGGGTTTGCCACCGCCGCCTTGATGGAAATTCCAGGTTTGATCGACCATGCGAAAGAGTCTTCATGGCCATGTCTAGCCCAATTCAAGAAGATTTGTGAAGCTGGCATCTTGTAGGAATTCATTACATGAACGGATCATAGACAAACACATCTTCAGCCTAAAGAATGCATCAATTTAGTTGGAACGATGGACGCAGCGCCAGCGCGAAGGACTACACTCGTAGGTGATGTGATGGTGTTTGAAAATAGTTGCATAGCGTCCTTCGTGTTGATCATGACAGCTCGCAACCTGGCCATGCCAGCGTTGAAAGAGAAACGTTAGCCTTCCTTTCGGAAACATATTTATGGGATTATAATCAAGTGCAATAAGTTAATGATAATGAACGAGTTCGCGATAGTGGCGGACGCAGCAGCCTTCGCGCTGAGCCCACTTGCCGCACCCGGCGACTTGGCAACGCATGCCACCTCCATGGCCACGGCAGCGTCCTCTTGAAATCGAGCCTTTCGTGCAACCAGCCACTTGACATCGAACGCCCCCTCCGTGGGTTTTGCATCTCCCTCGCGACTGAACTGCTCGCTGGCATCCTGGCACGTTGCAAGGTTTAATGCCTCCATGCGCGGTGCATTTGCCAGCAAACTGGGCGACACGTGGGCAATTCACTTCGTCACAGTAACGTCGGCCACCATGTTGAGTGCACATGCCCTGGCATCGAGCAAACTTGACACAGCCTGGGGCTTCACAGAGTTTGCGAGCCGTTTGTTGTCGAGGCGTGGGGATGTCAGGAACTGGCGGTTGTACAGACGGCGTCCACGTTGTGTCAGGCTTGAAGACCGCTTCGAGCAGATCGAGAGGAAGATCGTCGACTTGCATTTCGCTTTGGGGGGCGCTCATGGCTTGATGGATTGAGGTCGCGACAGACTGGATCGGTTGCGAAGGCGACGGCAAGACAGACTCAGTTTTGAAGATCGCTTCTAGCAGGTCCAGGGGAAGATCGTCGTGCTGGAGATCGTACTCGGAGGAACTAAGAGGTTGAATGTCAGTGAATTTGGTCCAGCCGAGCAGTTCTTCGTCGGGGAGTGCGATGTTGTCGAGCTGCAAGTCAGCCATTGAGGCAGCGTGGGGGAACTTGAGAAGTGAAGCAGCCCACATCTCAGTCGTGTGTTGTTCGAAAGCAGCATGCTTTTCAGAACAGAACAAACCAGAGGAGTGTATGACCTTGTTTCGAATACCCAGTAGACCTATAAATAGCCGCAACGTCGTGTATATTGCACGCCAGGTCGCAAGGAGGATCTCTTCAATGGGATCTGAAGGCAATACTCACCTCGTTCAAACGATATACACCAGACTTAGAACCTCCCACAGAATTTTTGCAGCTTCCGGCGCTGAGTAGAAGATTGGATTTACAACTGATGCTCTCAAGGATTGAGAGGCATCAGTTGTTAATCCAATCTTCGAACTGCGGCTTGAGTGGCGAGCAGCATGAGGATCTAAAGACTCTCGATATTGGCACCACTGACATCAACAAATGCCAACCTCCATTTCGACAGACAGTTCCATGGTCTACGCAAGAAAGTACAACATATCCAAAGAGATGACACAGGATCTACCGAGCACAAAACGGGATCATTTCACTCATATCACGCATCAATTGCACGTCAGGCACTGCTTTATTGCGACGGTGATTGCCATAACCACCATGCAATCCCAATGAATCGTCCAATTCAAGTTCCATTGTGTTCCACAGGATCTCAATCGTACTAGCAAAGCCACGGTTAAGAATACATCTCTCGCCACCTAATTCATACCTCAAGTGTCTGACGGGCATGCACGTCCACTGAATCCTCTACGTCTCAATGCAAATACTCCTCTGTTTGCATCCGTCTCCCCATGGACGCGACTCCAAGGATCTCGCGAAGCGCATTGTAAAAAAAATGTTCCAAGCTCTCATTGGTTGAAAAAACATTTGAAATTCGTATACTTTCTGATTTTCTGCTAAAATATGGGTGAATTTTTCATTGAAATCTGAAAGTTAGTTGAAAATTGGCCTTTCCGACTCTTTCGAACCCTCAGCATTGACAAATTCGACTGACGAAGAGATGGGATCCGACCACAGCAAGCCAACGCGCCCGCCCGCCAACGTCTCCACCTTCCGCGCGATTCCCGACTCGTACGAGACGTATGGTATGCGCTTTCTTCGTTGATGTCGTTCCGAGAGTGATCGTGTATGCTAGAACAACTCCAAGATGCCCTTCGCCGCGCCGGTTTGGAATCCTCCAACTTGATCCTCGCGATTGACTACACGAAATCCAACACGGTATGCGCATCTCGATAGGAAGCGAGTAGAGTGCTGTTGCTGTAGTGGACTGGCCAACGCTCGTTCCAAAACAAGTGTCTCCATGAGATTGACCCCAACAACCAAGTGTGGAATCCATACCAGGTACATGATTGAAAAATCGAAGGGTGATGGGCTTACGATGCACGTGCACAGTCTGTCATCCATATCATGGGCCGAACGCTTGAAGCGTTTGATGATGACAAGTTGATCCCAGCCTTTGGATTTGGCGATGCCACGACTGGCGGCAAAGCATGCTTTCCATTTCTCCCGAATGGTGGCGTTTGCCAAGGCTTTAACCAAGTGCTCATGCGCTACAACCAAATCACGCCTGAAATTGCATTGTCGGGGCCGACAAACTTTGCCCCCGTCATTCATGAAGCCATTCGCATTTGCCAAGCCCAACGTTCGTATCACATTTTAGTCATCGTGGCAGGTTTGTCTTGCAGTTCTCGTCGCATGATTGCTTGACAATCTATCTAGATGGCCAAGTTACAAATGAGCGCGAAACAATTGACGCGATTGTAGCCGCTTCCAACTTTCCACTGTGTATGTCTTCCAAGCTCAATTCTCTTCTAATTATTTCATCGCTGTAGCCATCATCATGGTCGGTGTCGGCGATGGTCCATGGGTACATCTACGACTTCCTTGAGCATTTTGCTCATTTCTGCCTTCTTAGGACATGATGGAGCGATTTGACGATCAATTGCCATCGCGCCGCTTTGACAATTTCCAATTCGTCGAGTACAACAAGATGCTCCGACTCAATCGCACAAACCCCGAAGTCGGCTTTGCCACCGCCGCCCTCATGGAAGTTCCAGGTAGGCATTGTCATCGATTTGCCATCGATATCTCATCTCTCTTCGTCGGTAGAGCAATACAAAATCATTCGCAAGTTGGGCATGTTGTAATTAATGGAAGACGCCGTTTCATGACTTTGACAGTTGTCCGCAAGTCTAAAGATAGAGTCATGCCACCGCAGCCGCCGACTCCGAGCGTCTTGACGCCCCCCAAGCCGATAGAATTGCTCGATGAATTACTTGGCTCGGTGCTTCTCCTTGCGAGTTTGGTCTATCTTCTCCTCGTGGAACTCACGAGGCGTCGCGTCCTGTCGCTGCATCAATTCACGTTTTGTCTAGCGAGTGTCGGTGCCATTGCAACTCTAGGAGGTTTCCTAGAACACAATGTTCCAAATGAGATGCTGGAGCTCTCACTCTTTGGCCAGCTCACGCAGACGTCGTCCATCTTTCAACTCCGGTACGCTCCTCTTGCAGTTGCACTTACGGCGACGATTGTGTTCATCGTCTACATTTCGTCGTGTGGTTGCCATTGCTGCTGTCTCCTCGGTGGCCCTGATGGATCTCTGCATCAACTCTGCTACGTCCATCGGTTCAGGAGCGCTGTCTCAGTCTACAGCCTCGCTTGCTTTGTCCTCTTTATCGTCCTCGGCATGCGTCTCAATGCCCGCATGCGACTGAGTGCCATCAAACCCGTGGGAGGCTCTCTGCATTGGCAGCTCCTCCAGTCGCCACTCTGTCTCGGCGCCATCCACACCTGCAGTCTCCTCCTTGTTCTCCTCAAAGACATCCTCTATCATGCCGACACTTGCAAAGACGCCGCGCAGACCAAGAGCCCTCCATTGCCTCCTCAAACAGGAGCATCCGTCTCGCCGACAAAACTTGTCCAGCCTGCACTACTTCGCCCGCGGTCGACGTCCAGAGACCCCGTCATCAAGCAGGTCTTGGTGTGCGCTCTCCTCGGCATGACACATATATGGCTAGGCAACCAAGCAAGAAGCGCTAGCTCAATCTCTTCAGTCCATCCAGAGGAGTCGTCGCCCATTGAGTGCATCTTCAGACGAGGGCAGCTTGGATTCACGTCCTCATTCAGCATCGACAGAGAGCGAGCCAATTCTACCTCGGTCGAAACAAATCCATCGGATTTCACCAGTGCGTCGCCGCGCCGTGTCTGAAGCTGAAGCGCCGCTCCCGCCACGGCGTCGAGCCCAGCCGATCCAAAGGACGCCGTCACGAACTGAAGGCGACATTTCAAACCTCATCAGCAGCGAAAGCGAGAGCGACGAAGACGTAATCGTGCCATCAGCCATTCGCCAGTTCACGTCCGAGTACGCAGCCGTGAATCGCTTGGTGCTGACGAGAAGACCCAGCAAGCCAGAGGATGCCGACCCGTGGACACTTTGCGTGGACGAAAAGTCTGGTGCTTCTTACTATTACAATCACGAGACGGGCGAAAGCGCATGGGAGCGACCGGTAGAGCACACAAAATGGGAGTGAGAGGAGATGGCGACGTTTACTTGGCCGCGGTGGATTTCTTGAAGAAGTGGTAGATAAACGAGTCGATAAAGCCAGCAATCTAGACAAGTTGAGTGTAAATACATCCCGCCTTGGACATTGGATCGACGTACCGAGACCATGCCGCCGATGATAGCGCAAATACGCATCAGGAAGTGCGTAAATGGAACGGTGGTGGCATCCACTTGGACAACAAACGCCGAGAGATCAAAGATGAAAAAGACGCCAGGCAAGACCGACATGGAGCCCCATGGATCCAAGTAGCGCGTTTGTTGCGTGTACGAGAACTACAAGGCATTAGTGAGCGAGGTGAGACGAGCAGAGTTACCTGGTTCGAGTACCGCGTCGTGTAGCCGTCGTTGTAAATCGTCGGCACAATCTTCAAGAAGTACTGGTACACGGCACCACCTAGGAGCATCAACTTGAGTTCCTAGCGGCGGTCCAATGGAGGATATACCTCTGTCTGCAGTCTTGGCCGTGTTGTCCAGAGGTCGTGCCATGCCTGGGTAGGACTCGCCAAAGTACAATCTAGCACCACATGAGATGATAACAAGTTGAAAGAGCGAGACGCACTCGTGGATGATATGGCTCGAGTTGTATGAGAACTGTTGTCCCGGTAGGAACTGATGCACGAGACGTCCCTGACGGTGGAATGTACGACCGAGACCGACGTGGAAGTTGCCCGCCACGCGGTTCACAAACATCGTGCCATGCAAACGGCACCCTTCGCCAGGCTGCGAGTTGGCTTCTTCCTTGCCACGTTCGCGCAAGCACTGCTCGGTTTGTTCAGCATCGTCCAACGTCTTTTCTCCAGTCATGAAAGCTTCCTTCACTTCGTCACATGTGTTACAGCATGTCAAACCCGCAGGATGCTTATTGCCATAGCAGCTACCACAATATCCTTCAGGCACAGGCTCGAATGTTTCCGGGTGGGCATTTGGCACATGCGTCATTGCTTCACCAATTGGTGTCCCATCGGCCGCAAGGCGAGTCTTGTACACGGTGTGATGCATGTTAACTTGCAAGTCGCCAGCAACGTCCATAGCGTTCATGTGCGCTTCTACACAGACTTGGGACGACGAGTTCAAGAGGGCGAAATCGTTACCGCGGCAAGTCAACGCAGGATAACTAATGTCGAAGTTAATTTGGAGCTTCTCCGTGGTTGACGTATCCACAACCATGTGCTCGTGCTTGTTTACAGTCAAGAAATCGCGCAGTTCAGAGAGAAACAAGATGACCATGATAACCATCGTCACGATCGAGACTGGAGATTCTGTCAAGACAAGATTCCATGGTTCCCAAGATTACCTGTCGCGCCAGCTTCCGTTTGAACCTTGAACTCACGGTGGAGCTTGGGATATACATCCACTTTCTTTAGGATTTGCCGCGTACTGAACGAGGATTCAGACACGGGAGCGCCGTCCTTCCCGGTGTTCCGCTGGCGGAGCATGTTTATTCAGCTGTTTACGTGGCTCAATATCTCGAATCCGGATACATATCCGGACATTCAACACCATATCCGGATGACATGGAATACGGATTTGATCCGGATAATGTGGCACTCAGGTTGAGAATGGACCAATCAAATGCTGGAAGAGAGAATTTTGCATCAAAGCTTCCATGATGGTAGTCCATCGACTTCGGCGGGCTTTCTCCGTGACTTCCCAAGCGACATCGAGGCGTCAGCGGCGAGAAAAGATTGAAAATGGACCGTCCTTGGCGCATTTTATCAACGCCGAAACGGAACGAAAAGAAACGGTGTCTCCAAGCACCAGTATCCAGCTCCTCGAGCAACTCATGTGTGAGATTCGTGGCGCAGTTTGTGCATTTCCAACTATCTCGAGACTCAATGTGGCTATCGTAGGAAAGAGAATCCAATCTAGTCGATACGTATGGACGCGCGCACAACTACCTGCGGATTTCTCTAACAGAGCGATGCAACTTGCGATGTGAGTACTGCATGCCAGAAGAAGGCGTCGACTTGCAGCCATCGACCGATCTTTTATCAACCGACGAGATCATTCGACTTACCAAACTATTTGCGCTTGCAGGTGTTTCCAAGCTAAGATTGACGGGAGGCGAAGTTGAAATCGTTCATTACATCGTCGACTCATGCATAGTTCTTCTAGCCTCTTGTCCGCTCGGATATTCTTCCGTTGGCAATCTCATTGAAAGCTATTCCTGGGATTGAATCGCTGGGAATCACGACGAATGGCATTGCATTGTCACGACACTTGACTGCTCTGTGCGACTTGCCCGTGCGGCTCAACATTTCCCTTGACACGCTTGAAGATTCCAAGTTCACGCGCATCACTCGGCGTAAGGGCTTCTCTCGTGTCTGGTCGGCAATCGAAGCGGCTGTCGTGCAGTCGCCCGTTCAAGTCAAGCTCAATTGCGTCGTCATGCGTGACTTCAATCTGGATGAAGTGGTCGACTTCGTTGGGCTCACACGGCATCTCAACGTGGATGTTCGATTCATCGAATGGATGCCTTTTGACCAAAATAAGTGGAGCGACACCACCTTCGTTCCTTACGCCGAAATGATGACAAGGATAAAGGAAGCCTTCCCACGGATCGAAAAACTTGAGGATCATCCTAACGATACTTCGAAAGCGTACAAGCTTCCTGATGCCGCTGGTCAGTTTGGCTTTATCACAAGTATGAGCGAGCACTTCTGTGGTGGATGCAATCGTCTACGACTCACGGCAGACGGAAACTTGAAGGTATGTCTATTTGGCAATGCCGAAGTGAGTCTCCGTGATGCGATGCGTCATGGCTTTTCCGACGACGACCTTCTCTTGATCATCCAAGCGGCTGTGAAGCGAAAGAAATTTGCCTTGGGTGGCCACAAGAACATGTACGCAATTGCCAGAGGCCAAAATAGGCCCATGATTCTCATCGGTGGCTAATGCAAACCTTCGAATTTTCTTCTTGTTGTCCTGCCCTTGTTGTCTTAATGAACCTCTCAAGACTCGATCCTCCGTGTGAAATTCCCCTCTCTCTTGTTCTTGATGGCCTTTTCCAGAATTTATGCTCCACACTTGAGATGACATTCTTTATCATATCTCTTCCATCCTTGATACTAGATATGCCACTTCAATGTGCAGGACTCGCTGAGCATGAAATGAGAGTTATGGTAGTTTGCTTGTTAGTCTAGCAAGGACGGTGGGTTTCATTCACGGAATAGGATTACCTCCAGAGCGATATCTGCGGACGGGGCTACCGCTTCGACTGCGACTCCGATTTCGATTTCGTCGATGTTTCTCCGACGGGGAAAACGAACGCGAGGGAGAACGCGAACGACGACGATGGCGTTGGGATTGGCGACTAGATCCACGCGTTTCGAGTTCTTGGCGACGCATTTGATCAGGAGTTTTGCGGCGTTGTTGCGCAAATATGACACTGATTTCTGCACCGTCCAATTTCGTTCGGTCCATTGCGTGCTTCACATCTCGTGCTTCGCGAATATCTTTAAACTCGATGAAGGCAAACCCACGAGGCTCGCCAGTTGCATGATCTTTTGGGACATACACGTCACGGATATCACCACGGCGACGAGAAAATTTTTCGCGCAATATGTCGGTAGTCACGGAATTGGGGATACCACGAACGAGAAGACTCTGAGGAATTGGGCGATCGTCGTGGGAGTCTCGACCTCGACTTCGACTGCGATAACGATCATCACGACGGTCGCCTCGACGAGAATCACGGGAGTCTCGACGTTCTCGGCTTCGACTGCGTGATGTACTTGGACTTGAGTTGCTGCGGCGCCCCATTAGCGAAAGAGCGGGAGAAATCGAAAATGATTTCGAAAAAAGAATCCTGCAAGAAATGTTTGAAATAAGAAAATATGATTGGATGAATAATTAACCAATGAAAGGCATTTATTCGTAAATTTTCAACCAATCATACTAATTCATATTCAATGTGGAAAGGCGCGCATCCATCAAAATGAGCACAACATGGACATCGAGGTGGAGAACGCAAGGAGAATGGAATTGCATCAGCTGTATGACTTGATGATCCTTGCGGCTGTGTGCACCATTCTATGAGTAAGTTACCATACTGAGGGTAATTATGGAGGAGTTGCTAGGATGTATCAGAACTCTGTCAACGATAATCTTTGTCAATGGAGATTTGAGCAAAATCAACGTTGGCAAGGCGAAGAAAGCGAATCGACTGCGGTTTTACTCTCAGGACGTCATCAGGACAATGCATTTGGTGATGCCATTTACATTTCGATTCCTGGTTATCTTGCAATCCAAAATTCATTGCCCGTGGAAATTGCTGGAATGGTGGACATCATTTTGTTTTCAGTAGGGTTCATGCAGAAGTGGAAAGAGCTGAAGTGTTCTGAGGATCCCAGGGAATTCTCGTTGGCATAGAGGTTCTTCTTAAGCGTATTACTACTTCTCTGAATCATGACAATTTGTCAAACTTCCTTGTCCTCGCCCATGTGCCGACAGAGCAAACTATTCATTACATTCAACACTTCCAACAATATCAGTGGAGATGGACATGCGAACAACAACGAAGTTGTCTGTAAATGCATTCTATGTATTAGAGAGGTTGCGAGAATTGACTTTTTCTTGTAATTTCCTCCAATTTTTTACAAGAATTCTTCTTGTTGCAAGCGTTTGCGAAAAGTAGAAATTTCTTCAAGCTGTAGTCACTCCTGATCCTCATTATCAGAGAGTGTACTACGAACGTTGTTGAGTGACTCCAGTGAAAATATGTGTGTATATTTGGTTTTCCACTTCACACTGTGGCAAGTTGAGAAGCACACCTTGATGAATCATGCCAGTGCTGTGTGTCAGTCAGGAAAGGACTGTCTGGTACTTTTTTCCTATTGGTCGATGCAGTTTCCTGGATGCTGATTGGCTGATTCTTCAAGAAAATATTTTTGTATTGTAATGAGATTTTACCCCACAGACGTCAACTTTGGGACTAGTGCCTTACGATTGGATAATATTCATATTATCATTCAATTGAACGCTTTCTCGCATTTCTCAACTGTTTGACAACAGAGACAAGCTTGATTTGGCCAAGTCGACGCTGCCTGCTGCCACCTCCAGCGCCGCAGACCTGTTCAAGGTATGGAATCACAACATGAAACATCTCAACAACTTGAATAGACGATGGATTTTGTGGTATGGATCTCCCAGACAGCGACACGTATTGACTCTCAAGATGGCACATGGCTCCTTTCCAGTCGGAGAATACCTTTTTCTGCCTTGTCGATGACAAATTAAAGGGTGAGACGCATCTGTAAGGTGGATGCTTCACCGACTCGTTGCCTAGCCACCATAAACGCCATGCTGCAGCAATATCCACAGAGGGGAACACAAAATCGTGCGGTAGTTTGCGCAGCTTGCCTCCCCAGCTAAACAAACGCCACGGTGTGGCATCTGACAATGGTTCTAAAGGCTCTAAATTCTCCGAAGGGGTCGTGCGAATCTTTGAAAGTGCCTGCGCTAACTCGTCATGCAGCACTTGTCGAGTAATTATTCCTGTTGACAAATCTCTGGCTTCAATCAAAAGGTCAATACGAGCAAATATTTCGTTTGGGATTCCACTGATGGCTGAATGATTTCGCTCCAAATGAATGAAAATTTGAACATGAGGGGGGACTCCTGTTGGTAGTAGTTTTGGTGAGGTGACAACCAGGCTCTCCAATTTGTCCATCATAGAACTGTCGGCAAACAATATAGTTGAGAGTAATTGATGTGTATGATGTAGTTCATCTTGGAGATAACGTTTGTGGTACACAAGTGAACTTAAACAGAGCCCGAGTACACCAACCATGCTGGATTTCTTCGAGAGTTGAGGAAACACAATTGATAGGCATTGCATAATAAAAGCATTGTCCAAATCGACAAAATGGGGTGGTAAGAGGCCAAATCACTTGAGTTCATTGGCAAACCCGCAACAACTCGTCCCAAGAATTGATCACCAGCGCGCTCGTAGTGCATATAGCGTTCCAGAACATGACCAAGGGTCCACCCACAGCGTAGACAAACGCTGACGATTGAAGGGCCCGCGGTGCTTCCACTACAAGCAAACGTTGCAACACCCTTGCGGATTGAGTGCGTTCCTATCCTGTTGCAAACAAAATTCGCTTCTTTGATTAGACTAGAGAGGCATTTACTAAATCTGTTGCGCTGGTCATTGTCAGGAAAGAGTTTGTCGGTGATAAAGTGTGTGTTACATGCAAAATAGACACCAAGGGCAAGGAAAACACAAGTTTCTGGCTGGAAAGGATTGGAATATACTTGTTTTGGGTCGCGCCGCTTCAGACCTTGTTGATCCGTTTTGCTTTTATAATAAGTCACCCCAATGGCGTCTTCCTCGATGCTGAATTGTTCGAACCGCAATGTCTGAGTTGTGTTCGACCGACACATGAGATTCCAGGTAAGGACCAAGAAAAGACGGCAAAAGCCACCGTCATTCAAAAGCAACGAATGCTTGCACAAGCCAACGTAAACTGAATATCCCAGAGGGCGTTTTCCCGAATCTTTTATTGCGCCAGACGCATTGTTTGATGCATGTTCTCGTCGAATACCTACGATAGTTTTGCTCGAGCATTTTACTAGACTATATATACCTTGAAAGAGCTCTTTCATGTCGATGTCATAATCTTCTGGGAGTGGGATTCGCTTACGTTTGTAGAGATCTTTAATCGCTGATCGATAATTGGAAATTGTTCCTGCTTTGTTGTCTGTATATTGAACGATCCATTCGATGAATTGAAGGAAATGTGAATAGTTGAAAGTCAACAAGTTGAGGTCTTCATGGTCGTCAAGTATGTCTGGTGAACCGAATGACTGAATCCACTTCTTTACCTGGTTCAGAGCGCTCTTCTAGCTCTTTTTGGTCGCGTAAGATATTCGATTGGCACGCAGATCCTCGATAGTCGTCGTTCGGACCTGCAGCGCTCTTGTGGCTCTTCTGCTCATGAAGGAACTTTCGTTTTTGTGTGAGAGCAGCTCAAATCTTTCAATTTCCTCCAATGAAACGAAACTACAGATCTACCGACACGTGTCGGGAACTTTGTGGCTGTTTGCACTGAACTTTTCTATCCAGAATTTTGTATACAATTTAGGACTTGTCGGTGAAATGAGTCGCCACAAGTCGGGTAGCTGCTGTCAGCATCCGGAATCCGTCGGATAAAAGTACGAGAATGCTTGTAGTTCTCATTTACAGGCATTTTTGATCCACCATTTGCGACATTTTTCTTGTACACTGTAAAGTTCTTATTGTGTGTTCTACTCAAATTTTCCTCCGGCGATTGATTGAATCAACCGCCGGCAAATCGCCAGACCTCTGAAATATAATGCAAATATCAATTTTAGAAGGTATTTTTTGATCCTTAGTTGAAGTCGTGATCGGGACGGTACACGAAATCGATGAAGCATTGTCGCTGCGCTGGCGAGGCCAGTGACCTCTCCACTCAACGTGAAGAGCGCTGAGTAATGTGGAATGCTCTACGAGATGAGGTCGCCCTGCGAAGTCATTCAGAGTCATAGAGATAAAGTGCCACCCCAGCATTTTTTCACACAAACTTAGGTCTGTTTTTAACCAATCAATTGAAAGTAAAAATATTTTTAGCCAATCAAATCGTCTGGTCGATTTGGAGGCGATTGGAAATATCGGCTGAAATTGGCAAATTTGGACGGAAATCACAATACAAGAAAAGTTTACAAGAAAAAGTCAATTTTCGCAACCTCTCTATTATACAGGATAAATCTCGATCCTCCTACGCATTCTGCATATGAAACCTTGGCTGGGGATGACCCAACTTTATCTCTAGATGCAAAATTAAATGAAGCTGCAGATGAACCACAAGATGATGCCGCATCCGATCATCAAGACGGGAGTGTCCATCGTGTGGGGAGCAATCGCTTCAGCGTAAGCCATCGTCGGGGGCAACACCAACATCGACACCAACACTTGCGTAAAGTTGTCAAAGTTGGCATACTGCAACGCAGGGAAAATCATGCCAGACAAAAACACACAAGCAGAGCCTTCCCAGCTGCGGGTGTACGCGCGCGACGAAAAGCAAGCCGTCGTCTTGTACTTGTGCTTTCCCCACATGATGCCCACAGGTTCCGCCAAACCATCACCAATGCCAGTGATGAACACGATGATGTACACCAAGTCGCCGTTTTCAGCAAACAACCACTTGAAGAACATGAGGATGAACAAACCAGGCGCAATGTTGCCGGCAATGATCCACTTGAGAGTGTGAGGACGGTCTTCAGGACGGTCGAGCGAGTTGAATTGGAGCATAAAGAACGACAACGATTCGCGCACGGGTTTGATCAAGACGAGGAAACCGATCATGGTGAAGAAGTCACCCCAAGCCAAGGCGATGGGACCAGAGAAGTTGGTGTGCAAGACGAGAGGGACCATGTAGGCGGCAAAGTGTTGGAGTTTGCGGGTGTAGTTGACCTTGAAGGCAGAGTTCTTGTTGGTGATAATGTATCCCTTGTCGTCGACGGTGCAGAAGCAGCGGCAAATAAGACCACCGAGCAAAGAGACGACCATCATGCAGACAAGCTTGGGCAATTGGGAGAGCCAAAAGGTCGTGTTGGTGAAGTATTCTGGGTTGTAGAAGTACGTCAAGATGGTCAAGACCCCGAAATAGATGACCATGCCGATCAAGAAGGTCAAGTCGAACGTCTTGGTCCAGCTTTCTTCGTAGTCACCAGCGACATCACCTTCTTCGCAGAGAACACCTTGGGCATTCTTGTCAGCATCGGTGGCACCGTATTGGGTCTTGGTCGTCGTAGGAAGCGGGACATGGACGACAGGCTTCCAGATCAATCGGAGCAAGACATAGATGAGCACAAGTGAGACGATGGGCAAACCCACAATCGTCCACAACTCAAACTTGGTCATGTTGGCCGGCCACGCTGCCGCGGTCGTCGTCGCATTCGTCGAGTTCATGATTTGCTCTCGAGATCGCAAAATGCAAAATGCGATCTACGCTGGATGGCGACAGCTAGCTATTCCAGTCGTCGGAACCAGTAATGTTGACTTGGGACATTTTCCCATTGTGAGGAGGATGTGGAACTTCCATGGATTAACAGCCTTCCAGCTTGACAAACACATGTCAAAGCGTGTGAAAAACCTCCATGGCAAGGTCGGATGGTTCATCTTGGAATGATTTGAGACAGCAGGAGTTGTCGTACTGTAGTGGTTGGACATGGCTGGTCCAGTCGGTCGGTACTCACACTGTTCAAATGTCGCCCCATATTATTTCTCCAATGAAAAGTATCAAAATTGAAATATTTTGAGCGGATTTTCTGTCCAAAATCAACCAAATAGCTTGATTTAAGTATACCAAGTGTCAAAATGAATTTAAATATGGAGTGTCATTTTCAAAGTACAAAGTAGATTGGTGAGACTTCAGACTTCACTGGAGTTTTAAAGCGAAGGCAATGGGGAACACTCTCGAAGCGTATATACTCGACTGACAGGCAACTGTCGTCGGGAAACGCAAGCACGACGCCGCTGGATAGCAGCAGGAATGTCCTAGACTGAATGGTGCTCAAGGCTTTATCCAGAAAAACCAACATGACGTCATGATTACTTCCATTACTGGTGACTATGGATAATCAAAATGCAGTATAAACCAAGTCGATCCCAATGAAGTGGGCGTTGGCGTCACATCCACGTTCGTATGTACTCTGAATGGAAGGGAGCACGGACTGGATCCCTTGAGCGTCGGGGATTTGAGGGGTTGTAGCTGCAAGGAGCATGGCAAGCAACAGGAGCTAGGCATAGTTTGAAGCTAGATGGGGGATTAGGTACGTGAAACTTGCAGTGAAAATTTACCGGTACTCGGAGTTCAAAATCGCAGGGCAACTTCGGCACTCCGTACTGTACTTGATCTCTCGTGGCTCTGCTCCATATGAGAGAAAGCTTGTATGGCAACCACAAGACGGTCTGACTAATCCACAGAGCGCAACTGCTTACGTTCGATGATAGCAAGATGTGGATCGGTTTCCTGGCATAAAATCCCTTGGGCTCAAGGCAGGCTGGCCAGATGGCATGGCCGGATGGTCCAGGTTGAGAGCCGATGGACTTGCTTTGTAAGCACAAGCGGTGTATCAAGGAAAACCCGATCCAACTGGCGGCTGATGCCGCACGTCTCGCTCGACATGTGCTCTCCTCGATCGTAAACTCAAGAAACCACACTGTATCGTCTGCATGGAAACAATTGCTTTGAGGTGGACATACACAGCCATGTGCGTGCGAGCTGCTGGCCATTCTCTACAGGCGATAGTGAAGAAACAACTTGGTCGTTCGTGGTGGGGGATGAAGCGAGGATTCCACCCACTCCCTCGAGGAAATAGGGCGCTGTAGCTGTAATTTTCTATAGCCATCGAGGCTGCGGTGATCTCAGCATGTATGCAGCATATGCTCATCGTTCAGGTGTCACTTGTGTTCGAGTCAGTCTGATCCAGTCGGCGCCATCGTCGTGCAAAAACATCTTGAGGTTTGTAACATGTGCTCAGTCTAGAGAAAAGACAGTCTGCCCTCATCGTCGGTAGAATTTGAGCTTGGAATGCCGTCCATGAGCATGATGTTAGCTGACTTTTCTCTCTGGATGGGTGGAGGGGGAAGCTCTTTGGGTGCAAGCATCAAGCTCAACCATTGACACGCCGTATCCGGATGACGGCCGTAGTTAGAAGATAAATTTATCCTATTCAAGTACATTTTACCAGTAAAACCCAGATAAGATGTACTTGAAGGAGGTAATTAAGGATATGGTTGCCGGCCAGACCCAAAACTCCCTCCACTGACGATGAACGCAACGACCACGACAGTCTCTCCAGCCGCAGTTGTGCCGTGGTCCGAGCAACTCACGCTCGTCCAGACGTTCATTCTTGTCGGTCTTCCGATCGTCTTGTTTGTACTCATCTTCATTCTCCTACGGTGTGTGTGGCAGCCGACATTTACGAGCCCGAGGTACTCATTGCCACTCGCATCCAACGTTCCACATTACGGGGCGACGACTCCAGCTCGCAAGAAGAACGACGAGATCATTGAAGAGGGAGAAGTGGCTGGCGACTACGATACCAAATGGACGCGGACGTTCGATTTTGTCTTCTTGATCGGCATGGTCATCTATTTCGGGGTCTTGACCATCTTGACGTACTTCTACAACCCAGAATACTTCACCAACACGACCTTTTGGCTCTCCCAATTGCCCAAGCTTGTCTGCATGATGGTCGTCTCTTTGCTCGGTGGTCTTATTTGCCGCTGCTTCTGCACCGTCGACGACAAGGGATACATTATCACCAACAAGAACTCTGCCTTCAAGGTCAACTACACCCGCAAACTCCAACACTTTGCCGCCTACATGGTCCCTCTCGTCTTGCACACCAACTTCTCTGGTCCCATCGCCTTGGCTTGGGGTGACTTCTTCACCATGATCGGTTTCCTCGTCTTGATCAAACCCGTGCGCGAATCGTTGTCGTTCTTTATGCTCCAATTCAACTCGCTCGACCGTCCTGAAGACCGTCCTCACACTCTCAAGTGGATCATTGCCGGCAACATTGCGCCTGGTTTGTTCATCCTCATGTTCTTCAAGTGGTTGTTTGCTGAAAACGGCGACTTGGTGTACATCATCGTGTTCATCACTGGCATTGGTGATGGTTTGGCGGAACCTGTGGGCATCATGTGGGGAAAGCACAAGTACAAGACGACGGCTTGCTTTTCGTCGCGCGCGTACACCCGCAGCTGGGAAGGCTCTGCTTGTGTGTTTTTGTCTGGCATGATTTTCCCTGCGTTGCAGTATGCCAACTTTGACAACTTTACGCAAGTGTTGGTGTCGATGTTGGTGTTGCCCCCGACGATGGCTTACGCTGAAGCGATTGCTCCCCACACGATGGACACTCCCGTCTTGATGATCGGATGCGGCATCATCTTGTGGTTCATCTGCACCTTTGTGTAATCCTAGTTGATAAAGATATCCCATTTGGCATCCTGTTAGGGGTGAAGGGGTTAAACTGGGGGTTACAATATTTAGGGTTGAAGGGTTTGGGGTGTAGGGGTTAAGAAGCGACATGAAATAACAGAAAGAGAAACCGCAGAGCGAAATGACGATGGCGGATTTTGAGGCGGTCCTTCTGCTCGCAAATGGCACAGAAGGCGATGCGAATCGACGAGCGTTTATTGCCACAGGGAGTATTTATGCCGTTCTTTTCGTGGTATGCGTTGTGCAGCTCGTCCGCAATTGCAGAAGCTACGCACAATGGACACAACAGAAGTGGATGCACTTGCTACTCGTTCTGCTAACGCTAACTCGGGCTGGTTTCCTCTTATCAGTGGGGATATTCAATTGGTGTGACGTCACGTCAGAAGGTGTGCTCTCGCCTGCTTGCGAAGCCAACGGCCTGGAGCGACAACTATTTTACATCCTGGACCAACTGCCCAACATGTTCTTCTTCTCGATGTACCTCGTCATGGGCTTGTTCTGGGCAGAAATTTACTACAATGCGACGGACCAACTCGATATCTTTTTGCATGTGATCAAACCTGTCTCGAAGCTCTTCCACGTTATGGCGTATTTCCTCCAGATTGGCCTGTGGATCTTGTACGCTGACCCGTGGCGTTCCGAAGGTAGACTTTCCCTAGACAATCTTGACGCTCAAGACTTTGATAGATCACTACTTTGGACGCGGGTATGCAGCCTTCTCAACAAGCATTTTCCTCTTAGTTACAACTGCTTTTGTTGTCTACGGTCGCCTGGCTTACGTCGAGTTGAGGCAAGTCTATTTTGGATGTATTTGATCTAACTTCAGTCGCTCTGCCGATAGAGCTGTGCCTGTGGATTTACCGATCCGCACGAGGAAACTCAAAGAAGTGACGGTCATGACGACGATTTGCACGACTTGCTTCACAGCGCGTTCGCTCTTGATCCTGCATTTATCGCAAGACCATGTCCAGCTCGCCGATCACTTGACGTGGCTCATGATCTTGCTTTACTATTCATTGTTTGAGCTTTTGCCGACGGTGGTCATTTTGCATTTCCACCGACGATTTCCACGGCCGCAAGCTTCGCCGACTCTGGCAAAAGCCGCCCCCTATCGATTCATAGGTACGATTGACTCGGATTCGGACTCAGAAGCGCCGCTGTCCCCAGAGGATTCCCTTCGGCAGACGCTCATCCATCCATCGTCACCGTAAATTAAAGTAGAAGAACGACGGCACAGTCATGAGATGAAGTAATTACAGACGAGTATATTGACTCTGTCGCTTGAACTGATTGATCCGGCTGTACGCAGACTGCATCGCAAAGAGCGTGAGCGCCACAAGGACGACGCCAAGGATGAGCGAGTATTGAGACTCTACGGGCATTGTCAGGCCATCGGCAGTGCTCGGGTCTTGGATCTTGTTGACGGGATGGTATTCGCACAGATCCTGCCACGAAGACGTCGCGTTCACGTGGTTTTCAATGATGGCATTGAACTCCTCAAGAGGACATGCCATCGCGCTGCATTTATGCAGCTTGACTTGTCTTCGGGCAGTCTCTGGCGACCAAATATGTGTCTCCACGACGGGCTCTGGTGTCATGTGGAGTTCAAAGAACATGGTGGCACCGGACGGGATTGCAGTCGTGTTAAATGAGGTCGAGCGAGGTTGGTTCGGGAAATCAAACTCCCATCCGAGCATTTGGCCCATCCCATGGACAAGTTCTCGACGGCCAGTGTAGGCGTAAAGCTTGTATGAGTCACTGGGATCAGCAGCAGATGAGGTTGCAGCGGCATTGAGCTGGGAGCGCATGAGGTCTGGAAAGCCACCGACATAATAAGTGACTTGTCGGGGAGTTCCGAGGTACTCGTCGAGCATTTGGTCGAAAGCAAGTGATTGAATTTGATCGAAAAGAGCAGCATTTACAAGCGGTGGACGGCCATGAATGCGATCGGACGAGAGCATATGCGCCACAGTTCGTAAATCTTGGTTGGCGTTAGCAGAACCAAGAGTATGACCGCATGCAGCTTCGAGTTGGTTGACGACCGCAGCGTGCTTCTTGAGAAAAGTCTTTCCACGAGTCGCTGCAAAGTTGGCCAAGTCTTTGTTGAGGGTAGCTTGGCACGGGCCGTTCGTGACGGCGATATCGTGTTCATTCGAGACGAGTTGCATGACGACTGGCACTGGGACTGGGAAACCCATGACTGTCGTGTCTGGGTAGAGCCCATATCCAAACGTGACGGAGCTTTGGCCGCGTGACGGATCGGCACGAAAGTACGTATCAAACTGGGGCTTCTGCTTGAGCGTGGGAGCGATAAACTTCTTGCCATCGACGTAAACATTGCGTGTATGTCCACCCGCTTGGAGCATCTGCTTCATCCCGACTTCCGTCAAGTGTTCGTACGGCACGGTGTACGCGTTCAAATTCGCAGCGTTCTGAGGACAAAGCTTGAGCGCATCTTGGCTGGGCGCGATCGTTCCGTGGTTGGAGAGCGCGACGACAGCGCGGAGAGAGCTGGACGAAGCGCTGCTGGACGTCATCGAGTCGGTCGTCGCCGCAAGAAATACAGAGTGAGAGACCAAAATCTTTCGAACAAATTTTCAACTTGGGCGAAACTGGGACAAACTTGCCAGTCATCCGGCAGCCACAACAACGACACAATCAACGCGCTGGCTGTCGAGATTTGCCCTCGAAGCGACGAGCGCTTTGACGTAATCATTTGTCGGAATGAGAGAGAGCGCCCTCGTTGCAAATCCACGTCTGACTTGACGATGCATGGCCTCGAATGCGTTTCGTCTCCCCCGTTAAGACCACGTGAAAAATCGACTTCACCTTGATTCGAAAAGGCACAACAAGACGGTCTCCACGTAGACGTCGACCATGCTGTAGATTTGCCCATCCTTGGGGAGATTCTAGCACTTTCCACCAATACTGTACGATGCTCACGAGGTTGCTCAAACTTTGATGCGACCTTGCTCGATGAGAGGGGGACATCTTCGTGATCGATCCAATTTTCTAGAAACGAGCTACGAACAGACAGGACCAGATAGGTAAAACGGACTGATGCATGGATTGCAAATGGATGTCCGCAAAGAGATGTGCGCATACGACAATCAACCAGCGCGGAGAAACGAGGGTTCGTCGACGACTGGCTCAGGTGAGGGGACAAACTAGCAGCTGGTTTGACCCAAAATCGCTCCGGATAAAAAAAGAAGCTGTGTTCTTTTTTCACAATTTTTTTATTCCAAGCGAACTACCCTGTACCAAGAGTTCCAGGATTGATTCCATCCTTAAACTTGATCCAAACGCCGCGTGGAGTTTTCGAGCGCAAGCGCTTTGTGACTGTCGTTTCCTCTGGAGGTTTGGATCTATGGAATGTCTCTACGACCGGTAGAAAGTGCATGTAAGTAATTATACAATATGATTGGATGAAATTAAATTTTTATTAGATTTTGATTGGCTGTTGAGATTTAATTTTTATGACCAATCAACCAATTAGTAAATCTCGCGCGTTTTAGGATGGACGTCAAGCTCGACGACTTCGTCCTGTCGTTCCCGCCGGACATTGAAGCGTTCTTTGCCGACGCGTATGGAGAAGATCATTGGAGCAAGATCAAAGCCGCGCTTGCTCGACCGTACGTTGCTCGCTGTATCTTCCTTTCCGCTGATTTTTCATCTAGACCAGCGTACACGTCCGTCCGCGTCAATACACTCGTCACGACACAAACACAGCTTGTGGAGTCGCTCAATGCTGCCTTGTCAGATTTCAATGCGCGCCTTGAAAAGCAAGGACGACCCGCTATTGTTGCCGTGCCACATAAAAGCCTCGATGATGTCGTAGTCGTCCCATCAGCGCCGCGAGTGGCTTCGACTGACGTACCCCAAAAGAAAATTATTGTTGACCGACTCTGTGGTGAAGCAGTCCTCCGCGGAAGTGATATCTTTGCACGAGGTGTCATGTGTGCCAGCACAGCTATGAATGCCGGCGATGAAGTGGCAATTTATGTTGACTTGGACCACAGTGCAACCCGTGGCAGTGATGCTGAACTCCATGCAGGACGCAAGATTCTCATCGCAAATGGCAAAACAGATATGCCACGGAGCGAAATGTTTCGAGCTCTCAAAGGTTTGGCTGTCACAGTTACTTCTCGGGTAAAGAAAATGCATCGACACGTATTCTATTCTCACCATTCGTAGCTTTGTGCTGACGCTCCACCTCTAAATGGTGTCTTGAGCGGCTCTTTGTACATGCAAAATACGCCTTCTAGTGTTGTGGCCCATGTTCTTGACCCCCAACCGGGTGAAACCATCATCGATATGTGTGCGGCTCCTGGGGGAAAGACCTCCCATATTGCAACGCTCATGCAGAACAAGGGCACTCTCGTTGCATGTGACCGCAGTCGCCGGAAAGTGTTGGAAATGAAGAGCTTCTTCGAATCTATCAATTTATCATGCATTGTGCCCATCAAGGTAGCCCATCTATCCCCTCTTTCTTGTGATCCTTTGACGATAGCTCGATTCAACTCAATCTGTGCTACCGAAACAGGACAATGTGATCACCGTTCAAGAAATCATTGAACTGAGCAAAAATAAAGATCCCAAGGCCAAGCTCCTTCCTATCAATGGCTTCTGCGCCGAGACATTCGACAAGGTACAACTTGGTCAATTCTATTCGTCGTGGTAATATCGTGAGTAGATTCTGTTAGATCCACCATGTTCTGCTCTTGGCTTAAGGCCACGCCTTCTTCACGCTTGCGACTTGTCTGAACTGGAGCAGTATTCCAACATGCAGCGCAACTTTCTGTGGGCGGCAGCTTTTCTCCTGAAGCCAGGAGGAACGTTGGTTTATTCCACGTGTACAGTCAATCCCAAAGAGAACGAGCAAATGGTCCGTCATGCCCTCGATACATATCCTCTTGAGCTCGTGGCTCAAACGCCCTTCTTGGGCGAGACAGGATTGACAAACCAAGGTCTTTCACCCGAAGAGGCGGCGAGAGTCCAACGCTTTGATCCGTCTAGCTCGAGTGACACGATGGGTTTCTTCTGTGCGAAGTTCATCAAGACAAGATCCATCCGAGATATTTCCCCCACCACACAGCCAGCAACGCCAACCACAGCAGAAGCAGCAGAATAATCTTTTCATAGACGACAAGACTTGCCTTGTTTGGTCATCTTGGTGAGCTAGTACATTACAGATGAGGGGCAGTCTTAACGTCTCTAAGAGTTTTGATTGGACGAAATCATGGCCTTATGGTTTTTCGCCATGATACGGTGACCCAATTCCAGGGGTATGACCTGGTTTGGGATCATGGGATCACGGCGCAATTTCCCAAAGACTCAAGCACCAAACTCTTTGAGTTCTACGAATCGCGATGGCAGAGCGGATTTGGTCGTGCATACCTTCTATTTTGAGTCTACCTTTAGCGTTTGCTTCACTGCACATCGAGAATTTGTCGTCTTCACTCCAATTTCAAGTGATAAAATAGTACAGAGAGCGCAGTCGTCCGAGATTGGAGGCGCAACGATGGGCTTTAGTGTTGTCGTCCCATTCTTGATGACCAAAGACGTGCTCTCACGTGTGCCATCGTCAAGTAGGGATCGTTATTGTTAGATATCTTCGGTTGCAGCATTTGTCCCTAGAGGGCGACACCTAAAGGTCATGATCCCGTTAGGAATGCCCAGACAAATTCCATCGGGTCATGTAACAAATTGTATCGTGAGCCCGGGATCACGATCCCGTTAAGTCAGGGGCAGTCTTAACGGGATGAATGTGCCAGCGACGCCCTTGATCCAAGATGTCGACCGCCAAAATTTATGCAACAATCAGACAACGTACCTGTACACAAAGTGTCTTATCTCGTCTTGTCCTTGACGTAGCCAAGCTCTGTATAAATGACAAAAGACAGCAATAGAGGCACACGCCATGATGGCAAGATGACAGTCACACAACGCTCTCTCGTTGGATACGCCACAGATCGCACATCGTATAGTGGGCACGGCGATCCACCAAAGCATAGATTCTTCCCCAAGGGTAGATCCCCAGTGAAGTCAATTGAAGATCCCGGTGAGTTCCCAAAGAACGTCAGCGACGTAACCCAATTCAGTCGTAGCTCAATGATTTCATAAAGATAGAATGGTACACTCAGCTTTCCGCACTGGTTTCAACGAGCCAAGTGAAAAGCTACGAACTCCCAAAGCACGAGAAGGTCTCCGTCGATCATGTAGACTCGAGCATGTGTACAGGAGAAAGTTTTTCTATCATCCGTGAGGCAGGCTCGAGGTGAAAGGGCCAAGCACATGTATAAATGACAAAAGACAGCAATAGAGGCACACGCCATGATAGCAAGATGACAGTCACACAATGTCTACAGCAAAAAACAGCAGTGGTGGAGTCCCGATGGCGACACATATGGATCGAACCGCCATCATGGCGGGTTTGTCAAACGTGGGGAAAAGATCCATCATTCCAGCATGACTGCTACCTGACTCATGCAGTATAAAAGTCTCGATTGGAGCGTCAGGATTGTTGAAGGAAGCTGCTTGTCAACTGTTTGCAACAACGCTCGCGACGTCGTCGTCGCCCTTTCACCCTCTAAACTTCCACAGGAACTTCCTCGACGTTCTTCAAGTCACTCGATATCAGTGCGTCTAACTTGATTGGTCCACGTTAATATTTTATATCCAATCAAATGTCGTTAATCAACTATTCTCTCTTTCATTGGTTGATGTTTAACCAATCAGAGCGTAGATTACCAATACTGCTAGTTTTTGTGAATCTCGCACTTTCACTGAGGGCAGCATACATTCCGTCAGCTGGCCAATCAAAAAATTACACAAAAATATAAAATCTGTATTTGAACTCTTGAAATTTGTATATAAATTGGTTTTATTTGATAAAAATAGGGTATTTCACTGCGGTGGTTATTCTTATTGCTCGAAAAAAGGCGGATGGAACACTCGACGAGCCATTTCCAAACTTGCGCGCAACTTCCAAGTCAAGAAAGTACGATGGCCCCCCAAGAAGGAACGACTGCGACGCATGCCTTGACGACGACGGCCAAGAAGTACCAACGCGTCAAGGATGACCACATCAACGACACTGAAAAGCTTGAAAAGATGGCCGCCGCTGTCAAAGTACTTCTTGAGTGCATGGGAGAAGATGTTAACCGCGAAGGGCTCCTCAAGACGCCCATGCGTATGGCCAAAGCGCTCTTGTACTGCACGAAAGGTTACTCGCAAGAACTGTCGGACGTGCTCAACGAAGCCGTCTTCACGGAAGATTACTCGGAAATGGTCATCGTCCGAGATATTGAACTCTACTCGCTCTGCGAACACCACATTGTCCCATTCGTGGGCAAAGTACATATTGGCTACATCCCAAATGGCAAAGTGCTCGGCCTGAGCAAGCTTGCTCGCATATCTGATGTATTTGCCCGCCGATTGCAAGTCCAAGAACGTCTTACCAACGAAATTGCCCAAGGCTTGATGCACGCCATTGGTGCCCTTGGAGTTGGTGTTGTGATCGAAGCGACTCATATGTGCATGTGCATGCGTGGTGTTGAAAAGAGCGGTGCTTCGACTGTCACAAGCTGCGTGTTGGGAAGCTTTCAGTCGGATCCACGCACGCGCTCCGAATTTATGAGCCACGTCCAGCGCCGATTCTAAATGCTACATTTTTGCACAATAATGATACGCCGTACATTCATGTAACTCACAAAGTCTATGACCTAGCATCCCGTGTCATAACAAAACAATCAGGAGACGCGAGACGGCGGTAGTAGTTGGCTAATGTTTCAGCCACAGTAAACCCAAGTCGTCTGTACAGTTCAATCGCATCTTGGTTGTCAACTTGGACGTGTAAATAGAGACTTTGATTCCGCCCCGACGCCGTCTCGATGGCTTTTTCAACTAGCATGCGACCTATTCCTTGTCCACGTTCGACTGCATCCACGGCAAGCGTACGAATGCAAGCTTTATCGTTTTCATCGTGGAGTATAACCGCACCAACCACTTTTCCACGCTTCAGAGCGACCCAGCTGCACTCTGACTTGAAAAGCGCATCTTTGTACACATTTTCCTGCACCGGAACTGGTAAGGCGGCCATATTGAGTCTTCGTACGGCTGGCAGCGAGGCGGCATCCAGCGGAACGATCTCCATCTTGAAGCAATGGATTTGAATTTCGATAAAAATGAATAGTATTGATTTGCGACACATTCACGCAAATAACCGGAAAATTCCGGATAAAAACATAAAATACGAAACAAAAATGTTTAGTAAATCGAAAATATCTTTTTTCATTACATTTGAAAAATGTATTGAAATAAATTATGCAATTTATTTTTGATTAACGAAACAACAACGAAACAGTGTGCATCCGGAAATTTTCCGTATATTTTTCTGTTGATTCTCAACAGTAACGGAAATGCCCCCACGCAAAGGAAGCTCTAGCGGTGTTGCCCGGCGACAGGCTGAAACAGGTGACGACATAATTGCCTTGCGCATTGTAGACAATACACGCAGTCAGTACGGGTTGACTATAGCCCGTGTCGCACGGTTTTGGCTCAACGTCATCCAGATTTGGTCGACGCTGATGAGATACGCCTACCCCTTTCAGACGATATGTGGAAGATGTACTTCTCTGTAAAGAGGGGCCGGAATGGTGTTGCGATTGAACCCCGAAAGTACAATCAATTTTCTACAATAGCATCCATAATTTCAGCTCTCAAGTTTCTACATGAAGAGCGGGTCATTCAAATTCCCGACGACACGTACAAAATGCTATCTGATACTACCAAACTATAGTAACATTCTTATGTATTATAATTATATAGATTTTGGAAAGGGATATAAGCGCAACATTGCAGGTCTCAAAGCAAAGGGTGAGATGAAAATGCAAGAAGGGAAATCTCCTCTTTCTTTTGCTGGTAGAATATTGTAATATTGTCAATTACATTATTCCATAGGCTACAGATTTTTGTCTGAACGCTCTTTGAAAAGTACAAAGGATTTTGATTTGCAAATGGTCTCTCAAACATTCTTATTGTTTTGTTGGAATTTAATTGCAAGGGCGATATCAACGGCCACACATCTTTTCTCGACCATATTTCATGGCAAGGTAGCAAGAATTGTGTAGTTTGTGTGTAATTTGCATAGGAGATGCATTGATTATAGATTACGCTCTGACAAAGAACGATCAAACAGGCGAGCATTCTTTTCCTAGACATATATATGCCAATCCCAGGCATCCAGAGATTTGTCCCATTTTGAGGTTAGTTTTATGTATGACGAAGTTGGTCATTGAGTGTATAGTTTGGCTATTTTATTGTTTTCTAGTCCACCATCATTGAATCGTGGCCCATTATTACTCTTTGGGAATAATGCACAAGCTAGATTTCAAACATGGTTGTCAAATACCTGCTCACATCATGAGGACGATATACTTGCTTTAGGTTTAGAGGTAACAAATATTGGGAACCACTCCTTTCGAAAGGGAGCGGCTTCTACATTGTCCAGTTCCACTGGTGGTCCACCTACTATTGCTGTTTGGCTACGGGCTGGCTGGAGTTTGGGTAGGGTTGCCAATAGATATTTATTTCAGCTTCCGGGAGGTGACCAATAAAATACTCCATTATCTATAGTGAAGCTGTAGGGATGAATGTGAATGATGTCTCCTTTGCATCACTTCCACCACATTTTCATGGTGTTATTTTGACGACTGAGCAGTGGGATTCTATCTTACCTGGATATTCAACTCAATATCCTGTCACTTTTCGCTGCGCTATCCCATATCTGCTTGCATCTCTTGTATTCCATCATGCATGGCTACGTAAAAATTTAGACAAAAAACACTCATTATTCTTGTCTCTGATATGGACAAGTGGCCTTCTACCAGCCTTGCATGACGTCGTTTTGAGTGGTGTGATGGAGAATTCAATTTCCCATTTAGTAGCATCTGGTGTACCTTCTACGGTGCCATTACTTCACGAAGTTACGAGTTTAAAGTCAAGCGTACTCGAAATGGAAAGAACAGTTGTTTCTGAATTGAAAAGAATCCCCCAGCTTTTGCAAAATGAAGTCCATCGTCAGCTCCATGGGTACAATGAAACCACGGTGACTCTGCAAGCAATAAAAGAAAGTTTCAAACAACTAGAAGGAAATTTGTTAGACGGATTAATCCCCTTGGAGAATTCCACATCACAAACTCCTGGCCCAATCTCTGATATAACCACAGATGTACCCTCAATTCCACCAGTCCATGTTGAAACAGAATTGCTCCAACAAAGTAGATCAATGCATCATAAAATTTCTTGCCCCCCAGGAAAGGTTTTTGATTTGTGGAACCTATGGTGGAGTGGTAATGTGCATGAAAATATCCGCCCTTTGAGAACCTGCATTTGCCGTGATTTTTGTACGAGAGGTGACCAAGCAAAATTTTCAAAAGTAAAATGCGTCGTGGAAGCACTTGTTCTCGTATCGGGCAGATCAAATGCTCAGATTCTCTCCATGAGCTCTACACAGCGCACAATGTTATTTCAGGATGTCTATTACAGGCTCATACGATCAATCTTTGGCGAACTTGACGCAAAACGGCTTGAAAAATTTGCAACAATGAAGTATCACACGTTCTATGATATCCTAGCTCAACGTAAGAAATAATAGTTCATGAATTTTATCACCATCTTGACGTTTTCGTGACGAACTCTGTGTTAATTGGAAGCCAAATCATTCAGTGCGCTATCTCAACAAGCCAGCTTGATTCCCAAACGACGTTAACGTCTTCACAATCTCATTATTTCTTTGTTGCCTACACCCGACGAAATAGAATCAAAACATTTTACATTCCTCTGTATACCAAACGAATGATTTGCTTGTGTTGAAGCAACCATGCCGAGGTTCGTAAATGGCTACAGTCTACATAGATATCATTTAGATTTAACTCAGAGTCCACGAATTTACATGATGACCTTTTACGAATGATTCAGCAAGTATTAAAATCTCGACAATGCATCGAGCCATACATCACAGAAATGTGGACATGTAAACGTAAGCGTGCTTCTCAACAAATGAGCCTAGTCATTGGAAGTCATCTTGAGACCATCTGAGACTTCGTCGGATACATTCATCTCGGCGTGCTTCGTGTTTCGACCCGAAACTCATTGAGAAGAAATCGCTTCTACGTGTTGGGCTTGTCAATACTAGCATCTTATAATAACGTACGTCCATAAGCTCAGGCCACTCCTGGAGCTAGTTGGGCTGCAAGGCCTTGTTGGTCCCCGTGGACTCCCTCGTCAGACGTGTTTGAATCTGTCCTCGAATTGTTGCTGTCAAATGTGATACAACTATATTCTACAGGTTTACTCAAATTCGTGAAACGGTGAATACATTATATAATTAGAACAGAGGTAGTATTCACTTACACCCTGCAATTGCAAACATCACTTTTTCTAAATTAGTTCCGGCATTTTTCATTAATTGTTATTGGCTAATAAAAATAAGAATGATTTTGATTGGCTATAAACATATTTAATGACCAATAATATTTGACCTGGGTTTTACGAAATTGATTGAGATCCCATATTTTTTTAATTTTTAACATATTGTATTTTTATTCTGACAATGAAAAAACGAAGGCAATTATGACGACCAAGACTTGCTTTTTATGCTGTGCCCCCAATAGAACCTTCCTTTATTTTCTTCTGCTCTTTCAAATATGATATAAATCATTGATTTGGAGCTTTGGGGTCGCTGAGAAGTCAAATACCTGGATGTAATTTTGAACTGTGGTAGTTTATGAAATTTTTGGATTGGTTGATATTAATTAATTAATTTGATTGGGCAATAAAACGATCGTCAGCGCCTCCATGGACGGACGTGCCGCGCTTTGCTTCCCTGACGGAGGTGAATGGTTCCAAGGCTATTTCTACGTTTCTTCCGAGATGGATGAGATGACGCTAGGTCTGTTTGGTGTAGAAATCCCTGTTGATGACTGGTATGTCTTTGAAAGACTACAGAACGAGAGAGATTCAAAGTTGCATGGATGTAGTGTTCGATGTTGTCATGGCGGATATCGAGAGTACGAGCTCACGATCATCAACTACAGTGTAAGTTTCATGCAGGAATCTCTTTAGACTCGACGGATGACAGTAGACCGAGCAGGAAGCCCGCGTGACGATTCAGAAGACAGGCGGTGATTTCTGCATATTGGATTCAACAGACCAAGGGGGAGACACAAGTCCAGCCAAGCTCCATTTTGAGACTCTGTCGATGCTGGTACATTGTGCATGGCTGATCCATTCCCTGATGCGTTCTCCCATCTCCTAGACGGACGAAAAAGCCTGTACGTTTATTCGGCGTGCCTTTCCATCCATTTCAAATCGATGTCAATACGACGAGGTAAATAAGACGCGTTCTCTCTTGGCATGGCTATCTAACTGACGACTGCTGTAGGATCTAGATGGCTGCATCGTTTGCATTGGTTCGATGCATGTCGAAGGCATTGATCTCTTGACTTAATGGAACGGACTTGCTGAATCTTGGCTGTCTCTGCGGTGCATCTAAAGCGACGAAGGAGTTATTTTTCACCGCCACGATGGTGGAATCGTACCTCGCCAAAGTCTTCTTCGTATGCTGTCGATGACATGAGCTCATACTTGAGTGAGATGCGGAAATGGAGCGATCCCGTCGATACTTCCTCGAGTTTGACCCAAACATCCATCGGTTGCGACGCCGTGAGCTCATTCAAACTCACGCGGGCGGTGCCCATGTAAGGATGCTGTCGGACTTTGCATTTGTTGTACACTGACGCGACGAGCGTCGTCGGCGGACCGCCATAAGCATGTCGGAGCAAAGTTTCGACTTCTACCAACGCTGGAAGCTCTTCATGAGGCTCATGCACAGGAAGCGCAATGCGGAACGGAAATTGGTCATCTGCCGTGTTCCATTTCGGGTCGAGTGTCGCATGAGCGTTGCGACTTCGGTACGATTGAATGCTCCATCCAGTTGGCGTCGGCTTGTAGCTTTCCGATGTCGCCGTGTGGGCAACGAGCGACATAAAGACATAAGGATCCGCCTACGATGCATCATTAGCTCCTTCTTCCTCGACATTTTGTCGTACCGTGCGGGAAAGGAGATCACAAGCAAGGAGATCTTTGCCTTCGATGAGCTCAACCGTCACGCATGCAACCAGACGGTGCGGCAGGCCAAGATGACGGAACAGCCGATTGCGCTGGACTTGTTTGAAGAGATCGGCGAGGAATTTTGACCGCGGGACGTCCGCGCCATGGACGGAGCTCTGCTTCATGTAGAGCCCGTCGGCTTCGAAGTGCTGGACGGCGGTCACGAGCCATCCTTCGCCCCGCACTGACTGCCATAAACTCTTGAGCTCGTCGTTGGGAAACATGACCCGCGCCGCATCTTCACAGATGGAATCGCTGAGCGGCAGCAAGCATTCCCAGCCCAAATCGACGCGCAGATGAGCCTTGTCGTCGGCGGCTTCGGGAATATAACCTTCGCCGTGCATGTAGACACTCACGTTGTGTGTCGCTTCAACTTGCCATGGCGAGACAAAGCAAAAAGCCTCGTCGGGAATGAGCTCGAGTGAAATCTTACTTCCCGCCGCGATCAAATCGCTTCGACGACGGACAAGCCACCGCACATGCCGCAGTTTGCACCATCGAGCGAGCTTTTCATGTGCTTCCTCCAGAGTTTCACAGATGCCATGGTCGTGCAGCCAGACGAAAGCGTCTTTGAGAGTAAAGCAGGCAATGAAGACGCGAGGCTCGAGGCGAAATCTCCGCAGTGTCGTCGCGACGCCCGTGCTTGGATGCTGCATCCACAGCAAGAGTTCTTCGTCGCTAGCAACTTGACCAGGCCAATGGATTTTACCGTTCAGCGGCGGCGGCGGTAGACCTTGTTGGCGAGCGGCTAAGTCCATGCCGTAAATGCCACATCGACACGGGGCGTCGGCAACAATCAGGTGCAATTCAAGCTGAACATGCGCTTCCATGGCGAGATACCAGCGCTTGAGACCCGCCAGAGGATGCTTGATCCATGCGCGCCAGAGCATCTTGGGCATGTAGAGCCCATTCGACCCAGCATCAATGTTCATGCCTTCTTCTTCGTCCCCAGCGCGATGGAGGAGTTGTTGGTCCCGGCAATAAATCGTCCGCACGATTTGCGTCATGAGGATTGTCGAGTAGAGCTGTCGCATTCGTTGTAGCGCCGGCGTCGTCGCGTCAATCGCGTCCAAGAACGTGTAGCCGAAGTTTTGACGATGGCAAGGCGCATTGGTCGTGTCTTGGAGCACTGCGACGACAAAAGTTTCCAAGACCGTTGGCACATCTACAAGAGGAGCGCCGTCAAGCTAAGGAATGTCGCGGCAAGATACGTACCAGTGAGGACAATATCGTGCAAACTTTCAGGATGATTTGTGCACCATGCAAGGACGAGCGAGCCGAGTTGGATGGCTAAATCCATCACGAGGCGAATCGAAAACGAAAACGCGAGCGAGCCAGCATCGCTGAGCGCTGCCAGCGTCATGAGCTGCGCAACGAGGTGCTTCCACTCGCGGAGAACTTCGTCCGTCCAGTCGACCGTGGAAAAATGCGCCGTTGCGTGGAGCATGCTGAGGCCGACGCATTGGATCCATTCCTGCATGATGGACGTCCGATGGAGCTCCGCGAGGACAAAGCAGCACTCGACCAAGTGGAGCGGCGCATGTGGCTGCAGCACAATCAGCGTCGCTTCGAGAATGTAATCGCGGTCAACTTTGAATTGCGCCGACAATGGATCGATCAGCTCGTGGATAAACGCATGATGGTCCGTCGCGTCGTTGGCCGTGACGCGGAAATGCGAAATCATCTCCCGAGCGACGCGGATGCCGATCATCTTCCCAACAAATGCCGACGACGACCAGCGGCGGCATTCCATGTCGGCGATTTCAGCTTTCGGCCACAACGACACGGGTTCGTAGTCGTTGGCCGAGTCGGTCAAGAGCCCATGCTCCAGCTCGTCAGGCTTCCCAGGCGTCGTGTCGAGGGAGAACGACGCAATACTCGTCCGCCGCGCAAACGCATTCGACTTGGCGGCGCGAGGTGAGCCAAAGAAATTGTTCCGCGGCGAGTGACGAAAGCTGAGCTGGGCACGGAGGGTCCGATTTTGAAACTCAAACGCTGTCTTGTTGGTCGACGACGTCTGCGGCGGCACGACCGACAAGGATGCTTGTCGAGTGTCCAAGAGCGAAAGGAAATTCTTCGTCACGTGGAGAGTGAGGAGATGGCGCGCTTGGAGCATTTGGAGGAGCGCCGTGTCCGTCAGGCCCGCGTGCTTGCACACGTACGCCGTGAAGGAATACGCGTGGTCAATGTCGGTTTGCGTCGTCAGAATGTCTTCTTCCTGCAGCGTCGGGTGGACTTCGAGCAATTTCGCATAGGCAAACTTGAGCAGCGGCAATTGGACGTCACAGTAACAAAATTGAAAGTAGAGCGGCAGCGACGTCAAGTTGATGAGGAAGTCGAGCGTCATCTTCGTGCGGAGAACGAGCGTCCTCGCTGGACTTGACGACGCTTGCATGGACTCCAGCAGCGTTGTATCGACCACGTCAACCATTTGACTCGCAGGTTGGAGCACAGCGGCTGCTTGGTCAAAGTCATTGAGCCACCAGAGTGCGGCGCTTTCGAGCCACCGATTGTTCTGGCTGCGGAAATGCGGGATCAAGTCATTGCGGAGGATTTCAGTCGTCTGGTCGCCGACGTGGAAGATATCCGACGTGTCTTCCATCACGTGTGGCTGCTGCTCATACTCCATTAAACGTGCTATGACCATGGCGAGACTTGGGTCATGGAGGCGGGAAATAATAATCCGAAGCGATTCCTGGAGTCGCGGTGGATGCGGGAGGAGGAAAAACGCCGCCGCGAGCTCATACTGCTTCTTACGCAGTAGAGAGTACGCATTCCGAATCGCCGCATGACTCCACCGTTCCTCGCTGAAATCATGCGCTAAAAAGTCGGCCAGCGTCTACAAAGTAGAGCCTCTTAGCGTTCTTTGGAGCATAAAAGCAGTACCTTGTTGGAGTCCAAGCGGGAAACTTTCGCGAGTGCGCCGAGGATGTTCTGCTTGTTCAGTGCAATGTACAGCAGGCAGACCGTCATGGCGTCCTTGGTGCGCGTAAATGTACATTTGGCGACCCTAGACAGCGTCAATCACCGTGTCGATCCTTCACGGAGCTTACTTTTCAACGATGCTGCGGAGTTTCAATGGATCGCGCACCCAAAGCCCAGGCCAGAGAGGTCTAAGATCTTCCCATACGGCTTGAGGATGGATGCATTGCTCGACGAGAAGGTTCTGTGACTGGGAATGAAGTGCCCAGAGCACACTCGACGACGGAACTTCATGCAAGTAGGAATCGACTGTCGGGACGAATAAACCCGATGACCCACTGGCATCTTCACTTCCATCTTCCGCCCAAAGCGCTTCATTCGACACCGCCGTGTACTTGTCAGTCTGCTGCATCACTTCTTGCAGGCACGTCGTCAGCAAATAAGCAACAAAGTACCGCTGTGCTGGTAAATCGTACCCGTGCAGCAGAACCGTGTGCATTTTTTGCAAGAAGATGAGCAGTCCTTTCAGCTCCAGGACGTGCTCGAGCTCGAATGAGTCGAAGAGCACGTACGCATTGCGGTGTTCTTGTTCTTCGTACCGGACGGCCACTTTTTGAGTATGTCGGCGCAAAACAGCGTCCAGCGCCGTCATCAACGTGTCGACTTCGCGACTTGTCAGTGCTCGGTCGTCTTCTTGGCTGCTTTGGCCGTAGCCGTGCGAGAAATGGCCGTTGAAACCATTGGAAGCGAATAAATCCTCGGCGCGACTGAGTGGAGCATTCGATGGATGCGACGCGTAGCGCCCAACCGACGCCCGTCGTCCAAAGGTCTTCTTCTCGTGGAGATAAATGAGCACGCCGTTTTCAGCACTCAAATCCGTCGACGCGTCATCTTCCAAAACATGGGCGAGCAGTTTGAGCATTTGTTCCGCTTCCCCAAGCGCCGTCTGAACGTCGTAAGCTGGTCGATAGTCCGCCAAAAGCGTATGCGTGAGGCCGACGCGTGCTGGCATGCCGCAGAGCGTCGTTAGAAGCGTGTACGGGTGCCAGACTGGGCAGTGCTTCTGGTCAGCTTGATCGACGTGGCGGTGAACGTCCCATTTCCCAACAACAGTCGGCACTTCATGGTACGACACGCTCCCTGGAAATGCAGAACCGGCGGCAAGGATCACCGCCGATGCATCGCGCGTACAGTCGACGAGTGGGAAAAAGACCGCCTCGGATAGTTCAGTTTGAGGGATCCACGTCTGCAGGTGCACGTCGTACGAGTAGACGACCAAACACGTCGTGAAATGGACTACGAGGGGATCGACAAGGAATTCGACGTGGCCAGAGCACCAGGAAAATCCAAGAATACGGCCACGGCCTTCAGAGTGCACGACAGCTTCGAGACGCAACATGCCAAGACCGGATTCACCTTCCCAGATGAACAAACTCTCGGGCGCGGAGGCGTAGACAACGGCAAGGCGGTTTGGATCGTCAAGTTCCATGTGGAAAACACCTTCCAAGGCATATTTGTTGAGCGGAGACGACGGGGGCAACGGGCAGACACCGCGGCGATAAAATGTGTGGATGACTGTTCCAGGTGCCGACTGAAGCTGTGGTGGAGGGTCACATGCATGGACAAGCGAGAGATCAATCGTGCGAGCGCTCTGCGAGACACGACAGCGCCAATGTTGCAAAGCCCCCGACGCATTGCCGACAAAGAGCAGAGCATTCCACACGATGGAAGTGACTGTATCCGACGCCGCTGCGGCAAATGCACGCTGGCGGTAGTCTCGTTCCGTGCCGATAGTTGTGATGGCTGCAAGCGCTCCAGTAGGACATTTGACGTGGAGTTTGACGAATTCAAATTTGGCAGGGCGGGCTAAATCTTCGACGCCGAGCCAACCGTGCAGTTCCCGAGCATTCGTCACGCCAAAGAGTGCAAAAGCGTTCGAGACGAAGTTGCCAGCGTCCGAGTAAAGCGGCGCAACAGCGATGCGGTCGTACGCCGGCGCTTCGCTCGAGTGACCGAGGACGGACCACCCGCCGAACTTTGATATGGATCCGCCCTTGACCAGAGTGCTCTCGGGCGACGGTCGCAGCACCGTCTCGAGTGGATGGCCCGGACTCAATTCTCTCTCGCTTTCACCGAGGACGTCGTCTGATGAGCTGCTTGATTCTTTGACGAGATCCGACGGCCATGGGCGAGTTCCAGGCGTGCGGAAGCGCAGCGTGACTGTCGAGTTGGGTCGAACCGACTGCACTGTGGATTTCACGTCTTGGAGCGACTTGCCGCGCATCGAAACGCCGTTGATCTCAATGCATTCGTCGCCGGCAGTAATTTGACCACAAGCTGCAGCAGGTAGACTGTCTTGAAGAAAACCAGAAACAACGATTTTGTCGGCACCATCGCGTTTGAAAGACACGCCAAGGCCATGGACTGGATCGGGCGTCAACTCGACGTCAAATTCAAAACCAGACTCCCCCGTGGACGGTTCATGGAACGTCCATGGATAGTACATGGATTCGAGACGAGATCGGAGCTTTGTCCGAGGCTTTCGAGACTTGATAGCATGGTTTGTCGGGGTGTAGATCTCCCAGTCACCATTGTAGTACGCCACGAGCAATAGCGGTCGTGCTTGAAAATGCTGTGTTGGAATCCAATGGACGGCAGCAATGCGGCGACAGCGCACGATACACGACGGCACGAAATGTGCCTCGCTTGTGAACATGGACACAGACAACCAAAATACAATGAGCTCGCTTGTGTCACCTGACGGATGGCTCACGGTGGCGACAAGCGGCAGCGATGGATGCGTCGCCATGGCCTCAATGGGAGCTGTGTGGCCACGATACCAACTCTTCGCTTTGAGAACTGGAGCATGCTGCGGTGCCCATGCGACTTGGTACATCAACAAAACTTGATCCATGCGCTCAACGAGGATAGAAACACTGGAAAGAAAGCCTTGAGATGCGTAGCCAGCGACCTGGAAAGAAGCAACGAGCGGCGATGCACTCACATCTTCCTCGCCGTCGATTTTAAAGAGAAAGCTTGTTGGAACCAGTGTCGGCGCGGCATGATGGCGGGTTTCCACTGCCCATACATGCAATACACCTTGAGCATCGACCACAGTAAGCCAGTCTTGTAGACGTTCGCGAGGGAGAGCCGCTGCTGTCGCCGCTGGACCAAAGTATTCCTGGCTGATATTTTGTGCTCGTGGCATGATCCACCGAGTGTGGAGGATATCCATGTCATCAGATGGATGCAAAAAGACGGCGCATGTCATTTGGCAAGGAGTTTCATTGCTGCTGCTGTCTTCCACCCAGATACGAATGGCTTTGGAGCGAGTCATGGTCAAAAGGACACACGCTGGTTCATCCCATGACGAAGGCCGCGTTCCGTCATGGTCGTCACTCGTTTGAGGTTGATAATGCGTCGGTTTCCATGATATAAATTCAACTTCTTCTTCGTGATTGAGGATTTGTGCGGTGGGAGTACCGACAGGATGGTGACGCCAAACATAAACATCCTTGGAAAGAGTCTGGTGGGATGCAAAAACTGTTCGACAGGGAGAAAACTCGACCGTATCGCAAACGCATGTAGGGTCCTGCCATGACAATTGAAACGCTGTTGGTGACGAGGATGTCCAGAGTGCAAGACCACCTGATCCACCAAGGAGAATGGCATGGCCACATCTTGAAAATGCAACGTCGGAAACTGTGTTCGCTTCTAGCGGGAGGAACCACTGCAGTGTGAACGTAGGGAACGCTGTATTCTTGTCACGCGTGGGGACATGGATTGCAAGGGCCGTCGATGAGAGCGAGAGCAAGCAAATACGGCGCGCATTCCATATCGTTCGGATAACTGGATGATCGTGGAAAGGCGCGGCCAATGTGGGGCTATTCTGAATGCGACTGAGCAGTGAGAAGTCTTGTGTATCGACAATATCGATTCGATTACCACTTGGAATCGCCGCAACGCTCTTCCCATCCAAGGAAACCCACGACCAATGCGCAGTCGTTGCCGGCGTCGTCGCCATGCTCAACCTTGGATCAAAAAGCGAATCTTCTCCTCATTCTCATCTCTGATTGGTCATATAACCTTAATTATAGCCAATCAAATGATAGTATTGCGTCCCAGCATCCTCAGCATATTACTTCTGATTTGTCGACGACAGATCACGACTAAAATAGAACACACGATCCCTCAATGATATGTCTCAAGCGCTTTTTATCTATCGTGGGAAACTACTGTCTGTGTGGTGGTATGGATTGAAGCACCGATCTATAGTACTGTAGTGTGTTTGTCTATCTGCATTAAATTTATGTTGAATAGAGTGGCAAATATATAGTAACTTGATTGGATAAAAATGTTTAATTTCAACCAATGAAAAGTGATTATTGTCTGATCAGGTCAGCTTGGGTCATCAAGAAACCCTTAGAACGTCAGCGCCGACTGACTCGATGGATGGCATCGATCAACGCGACAGAGATCATGCACTCTATCAACCGTACAGTACGTTGGATCTATTATTTCATAGCATTCTAAATTACACGAAGAGGATAACACAAACCAGATTGCACAGTCTCAGCCAATCAGCGCTGAGATTAATTCTCAAAAGCCATAACTTGGTAAAAAGTTTGCTTTTACTTGCAAACAACGCAGCAACGTTAATTTGGCTATTGGATTGGTATTTCAGTGCTCCTGAACTTGTCGAGTTCTTGTGGCGATGTGTGCATTGGTTTTGAGTCACGACGACTTCATCTGCTGCTGTTGCCAAGAGGACAATGTCAATGCAAGCAAGGAGTGATCTCGATTTTATCTCGAGTGTACTTACTCTACTACTACAGCTACAGATCCCAGCCACGATATGACATTGATTCACTTGATCTAGCTCTCGCCCGTTTCCTTCCGTCGATGGTTCTCACTTTGGACGATGAGAATTTGTTTCATGGTTGACAATGCGACACAGCCCACTGCTGTGATGAGCAAATTGAGCAGCACCAAATCGGACGATGCTGCCTCAGAGAACCATCGCTCAACAGCAACAGCCAGTCCCACGGATGCAGCAAGACCAATAGCGTCAGTCATGGGAAGGAGACCAAGACCAGCGCCACGGAGAGACGGTGGAATCTCAGCGTGGAGGACACTCGTGGCTGTACCTCGAAAGAGTGCATCGGCCACGCCTGTCAATATCAACTGTGGCGCCATCCACAACACGTTGTACAAGGTGGCTGTTTTGTGGCACGTCTGGGGATGCAGTCCTTGGAGGGGGTTTTCACCTTGGTTGCGACGGTAGAGCTCGACGATACCAGAGACAAACGATGCGATGAGGAAGAGAAAGATAGCGCGAGCAAGTTGCATCTGAGTCGGCGCAGTCCGAAGAACGAGTGGCATCGTGATGAGAGCTGCAATATGGGCAACGACGGCAGTGTATTCAGGACTGTAAGCCATCTGAAGGACGCGGGTCTCGCACTGACAAGCTTGGAGAATGTAGAGCGTGTATAGCTGACCCCTTAGGAATGCAACAAAGACAGCCATGCAGGCAGTGGGAGCTACATTGTCGAGGGCACGACGAGAGGCTGAGTGGGCATCATTGCGACTTGTAGATTTGTCAAAGTACGACTGCAAGAGGCCGGTGGGTTTCATCATGGCAACACTCCACAGCAGAGTCCATAGCCAACCAGCAAGAATAAGAGCAACTCCAATGGCGGCAAGAGTCCTTCGGGGAGTGTCAAAGTGACAAACCAAACTCAAAAATGGAAGTATGGCACCGACAACCATGACGAGTGCGCCAACTAGGCATCCTCGCCAAATTGGAGTAAGGAGTGAAAGGTAAACGCCAAAGCTTGCAAGTCGCGCGGTCGGAGCCAAGTAGCGGAGGTACGTTGCCAGGTGTAAGCCCACAATAGTAGGGAGCGCAAGAACTGCTGTCAAAACGAGAGCCGAGTAGTCGAATGGCCCTTTCAGGATTGCTCCCTCGTGGATGTCAGAGGCTGCTAAGGACGTCATGACGAAATGGACGGCGGCTAACGATCCGAGCTGGACGGTAACGCATTGGAAAAAGTACCGCATCTGTGAAACCAGTTGAGCAAAATCGACTTCGTCGTGGCTACGTACGCTGTCGGACGAGTTGGAAGGGATGCCAGCGATCATGACGTTTGGAACGAGTCCTCCAGCTGAGCAAAATGCAAGGAGAAGGCCGAAAATATACATCTCAGGCGACGAGACAACGGGGCTAGCGGCGACAAGCAAGACAGTCGTTGCAATACACCAGAGCCAGACGCTCCTCCGGACGACGTGCATGCGGTGGGATGCAAGATCGCCAGCGAGGCCGCCAAAGAACGATGCGACACCAAATAAGGCTTGAGAGATGACGAAGATTGTGCATTGAGGAAACGCGCCGAGTGAGAGCACACGGCGGACATCTTGGTTCCCGACAGAGGCCGCTGTGAAGAGCAGGAAACCGTTAGCTGCCAGAGCACAAAGTGCCCAATGTCTTGGCACGAGCGGTCGATTAAGTTGATCCGTGGTTGCGATTGGGTCGTCCGTTGGCGTCGTACATGGAGCAAATGCGATCGATGTGGTTTGAGGAGTCGTAGCTTTGGTCAACAGAGCTGCCGTTGACGGAGCTTTCTTCAGAGGCGGGCTCTTGCACAAGCTACTGCTCGTCGTGCCAGGCGAGAGGATGACTTCTGGATTGGTGTCAGTCCAGTCCCAATCCTCGTGGTCCAGAATGGCGATACTGTTGAGGTCCTGAGTGGAGCGGTAGAGCCAGCTCTCCCTGTCGTCAGTTGGACTCATGGCGGTCTCATCGAACGACGAGTTGGCTGCGTCGTACTCCATTGCTCTAGGTTTTCGCGGCGACGTGTAGCTCGGAAACTGAGCCACGCGAAGAGATATGTGTCAAGTACAGATCCATCACGAGATTGCGAGACTCTACTCGGAACGCCTGAGATCCGCGTCGGAGATACGTCGGCAGTTTCAGTCATCAAGCGCGTCTTCAGGATCAATGCCTCGTGGTTGATATGTCACGGCAGCCAAGGGTAAAGCTGCAATTTATGGGGCGGCCAAATTTGGGCACTGAAACCAGTAAAGTCCATGACATCTCGTCTAGTAACCACCGACGGGATGGACGCGGGAGGAGGGCAGTTGACGCTGTCTTTGGCATCGACCAGGAGTAAAGCTGGAATGAAATCGGTGTCCGCCTCGGTTTAAGACAGCATGGAGGCTATCCAAGTCGCTTCTACTCGCTTTCAATCACTCGTGGGGTTCACGTTGAAAAGCTGAGGTTTCTGTCGCCATGAGCTGAGATTTGAGCCAAGGCTGAGGTGCTTTAGCCACCTAAAAGACGACAGAGCAGATTGAATAAACCATGGCACGTTCCTCGCTCACATGAGACATAGAGTGTCGTCATGGCACCATGTGCTTTATAAAACCACTGGGTATTGATTTGAAGAGGTGATGAATCGTCAGCCTCGACGGCAAGGAAACGACAACCGGCGCGGTGGACGACGGCAAGGTCCGTCATCCAGACAACAAGATGGAGCATCTAGAGGCAGCAACACGATAAACAGTCGTATTGCGCCTGGGATGTCTGTGGCCATCGTGCAGAAGCAAGACCAACCGACTGGACGACTGACGTACGGCGTCGTTGCCGAGACTTTGACCAACTCAGCCGTACATCATCGCGGCATCAAGGTGCGATTGACGGACGGTACTGTCGGAAGAGTGCAGCATATCCAAGATGCCGCCGGCAAATTTCCGACCCACGTCGCGACTGCAGTCGACGACGAAGACGGCACATCCGCAGCGCCGTCGCGGACACTCCAACTGCAGGATTGGATTCAATTGCCGTCGGCTTCGCATGCATCTGCTGCGGCTGGTATTGACGACGATGCCGCCGACTGGGCGTGTGGAGTGTGCGCGTTTCAAAATTCAGGCTTCCTCAGTGCTTGCGAAATGTGCAATGCACCGGCGCCGTCAATCGGTTCTTAACGTTAAGGATCCACATCATCTCCATTTGTCTCGATCGCTACAAATTCCCACACGTCGTCTTGTCTGTAGAATACACCACACCGTCGATCGTATATCATGGCATGCTCGATTTGAATCCTGCCATGAGATGACGCGGTTCCAGTCACAGCCACTTCGGCAGAGCATCCGCTCTCAACGATCCTACATCAAAGCTGATTGAATTGAACAGTTGATTGAGAGCTCACCCTATTGATATCGTCGCTTGTTCACTGATGAATTGAGGAACTTTGTCAATCCATTGTGAGGCGAGAGCCAAGAGTCGAGCGTTGCCAGCAGCAGCAGCAGGAATAGACTTGTACTGATGCCAAGGAAGCAATAAAATCAAGTCCATGGTCTCCTCAGAGTAATTTGTGACTTGAACATGAGCCTTGAATGGAACACCAGGCATTACAACTCCTTCCTCTGGCACAATCCATCTAGCAGAGAGCTCCATTCCCATGGGAATGACATACATAGGCTCTTGAGAGACTGATGAGATTTTACGTTGCCTTAGAGGGATAACGTGCTGTTCAACCAAAGTTTGTGAGGCATCGGATGCGGCCAAACGCCATTTGACGGTTGCGACAGCGTCTCTAGCAGCATCACTTGACGAGGACTGACAAAGGAGACAAATGACTTGGAAGGATTCACCAGCGGAAAGATTTGTTGGAAACGACTGGCAAGGGGGCTCTTGAGATATTATTTCAACGCCCTCAGAAACATGAACAATGACCGACTCCAGCGTAACTACAAGCTCGAGGTGCGTATTGGTAAGCTCCAAGACGAGGCAGCTGGCTGGATCAAACGAGCTGCCATGGATGGCATGTGATGCGCTCAAGGGAAGAAAGAGGCGCAAGGGTCTGGCAAACTCAAGATTGCGGGTAAAACAAGTGGGGGATGGAAGGGAATCCGGCCAGCATCCATAGTCCAGAACGGCGGCATCAATAGCATCAAAGGAGGATTTCGCCAATACTTGCTGAAATGCACCAGCAGCAGCGTCAATTTTCAGTTGTACAGAAAGGCGAAGTGTTTCGTCAAGGTATTTTGTATCAACGCGGAATGGACACACTGCTTGCAGTTCCAATTGCTCCATGCGATCTGTCAGGTCCAATTCCACCGACTGCACCACGACAATTTGCTCATTTGATTGGAGAGAGAAGGTTGCAGAGATGCTGGAGCGGTTCTTGAACCACATTTCACGTGAAAGCGTCGACGGCTCAGCTTTCGTTTTGTTTAACACTCGGACAAGGACCGTAATACGCTCGCCTAGATTCCTTGAGGCAACATGGAGCAGTCCCGTTACCTTGGACGATAGATATTACATCGCTGTCTTGTCGTATTGTTGTGGTTCCGCGCGCAAGATCGACTTGCAGTTCTGCGGATCGCCACGCCTCAACCCAGCTCATCTGTCAAATTGAGATATTTCCGACAAAAATAAAATTTTCGTGATTTTATGTCATTTTTGTCAATTTTTCAATAGTTTGCTAATCGGGGTGCAGGGGTTAGGGGTTTAGTGGTTTCAATTGAAAGAAAGGGCATTTTTCAAGATGCTTATGCCTTAGTGTCGTCAACTACGGTCTCTGCAGTGGCGTCGGTGGTAGCAGCAGTTTTGGCCTCGACAATAGCAGCAGCTTGCAGAGCTTGCTGTTGTTGTAGCATGATCCGCCTGACTTCAATCTCATCTGCACGTTCGATTTCTTGGGCCGTGAGTTCATCGATCTTGCGAAAGTGTTCTAGTGGAATTTTGTATTTGAGCTTGGGGAGAAGCCACATGAGTGCTCGTGGATCCGTGTACGACTCGTACTCTGGGCTGTTGTCTCCTGAATGAGTCATCGTGGATGTGGGATTGATGAGAAAGATGCAATTCACATCCACGCCAGCATCTTTGTATGCCACCACATCAGTCGGGCGGTTGCCAAACCCAGCGACAAAGACGGGATGTTTCGATGTCCGGCCGCCTTCATGCATGGCTTCTTCGATTTGCTTGAGGACACCAGCTTTGAAAATATGAGGGTTCTTGTGTACAACCTTGACACAGACCACAGTTCAATGATATCGAGGAAATTATGAAGCAATACCTCCACAAAGAGAGCACCAGCTAAGCCGAGTGAATTGGTTATAACAGGACCTTGCGGCAACTTGTATTCGCCTTGCCGTGCTTCTTTCAAATGGACTCGAGACATGGATGCCCAATTGATTGGACGTGCCGTCAAGTACAAAATACGAGCACCGAGTGATTGCAACTTGGAAAAAAATTCACAGGAGCCATCGTGAATGTAGTCGTATTGACCCAAACGAAGAGTGCGAATGTGGCCTCCAACGTCGTCAATTGTAATCGTGCCGTCCAAGTCGGCAATAATGGCAAAGTCTTCAGGATCCCACACATATCTAAAGAGGTGAGACCAGCAAAGGCTACAATCGACTCACAGATTGCACTCGACCACGCGGATATACGAGCGTGAATCACGGACATGTTCAAAGCGCACAAAGTTGGGCTCGCCATCCAAGACAAGGGGGAATCGTTCCCACGTCGATGCTGGCGGCACAAAGTTTGAGCTTTCTTCGGGGCGAAAGAGGCAACGACCATATTCCATCAAAGTCATCGTGGACGACAACTTGCGGTCGTTCACGTAGACGTCGATCGTATCCCCGACACCAGCTTGAGCGTTTGTTTTGAACGAAGACCACGAAAACATCACATGCCAAGGCGTCGAGTAGTAGTACCCATCCTTTCCTTTGACGAGAATGATATCCACGGCATTGCCACTCGCTCGTCGCTCCTTTTCAATGCGGTTCAATGGCGAATCCGATGAGATCCGACGTGTTGGTGGCGACGATTCGGCTTTGACTGGCTCGGATACGCTTCGATTACGCTCTGCGTCCTGCTCCGATTGTGGTGGATCGCTGCTGCTCTTCATCATCTTCGAGGACTCTCGAAAAATGAAATTGTCGCAAGTCGCACTGAGATTTTTCTATACAAATCCCAAGTCAAATTGAAACACTCGTCGCATTTTTGCACCAATCATATGCGATTAAAGGTTTTGTATGATGTCACCATCATCCAAAATCCAAACCACGACAGGACGTAGCGTGGATTGCGCCGCCGCGACTGCTGTTTCCAGCACAGCTTATGATCCTCGTCGTTTATCATCTCCATGGCATTGCTGTGGTGAGTTTGCGCTGCTCATTCCCGGAACGAATCTCACGACGATTCCGATACGCCACTGAATCAAACTTCGTCAATTGTGATAACCGACTCTGTTCAAAAATGCAACCCATGAAGCTCTTTCTTCTTTCAATCGCAAGACGACAACGGTAATATGTAGCTTGTTCATGAACTTCTTGTGGTTCTTGGGTGTGCTTTCAGAAATTTCATTCAAAGCGTCAAGCAGTCTAAAAGTTAAATCCGAAAGCAGTGATGATTCATCACTGCTTTCGGATTTAACTTTTGGCGAATGGAGTGGAGGCGCGACAGGAAGCTATCCCAGGTGGGAGAATCCAGTGAAGAGCTGTCCTTCGCGATGCAAGAGGATGGCAGTGATTACTTTGACGAGAACATTACATAAATGAATAAATCATGGATAAATAAATGAATTATTATTGAAATTTGATTATTTTTAGATGAATTAGCTTCGTAAAAATGTTGTTTCTCTCGCAACACTTGAGTGCAACATGGATGACTTGGCGTCGACATTTCGATGGGATTTGCTCTGGAAAGCCATCACGCAACGCATTTACAAGGAGATCGTTTCGCCATATCTCCTTTTGAACGCCAATGTCGACGAGTGGATCGGACGAATCGCTGCTCTTTTTGCGATGAGCTTGGCATTCCGACTCGTCAAGAGCTTTCAATCTGCACTGACAATCGGCACACTATCCGGAGTGGCAGCGTCGCTCTTAGTCTATTTACGACGACGGTGGAAGCGAAGTGGGCAGCTTCAACTCCAAGCCAACGTTGAGAGCGTTCAACACGCAGCGAGCAACTCGACGTGATAGAAAAACGCTAGTCATTCACATAATATACGCCATTATTCATCTTTGTTAAGCTTGGGTCGTTTGAGTGGAGATGAACTGATCGCGTCGCCGTCTTCGCGCTCGCGTTTGACATGATCCACCGCTTGCCGTGATGCCTTTTTGCTCGCCAGCCACGCGTAGACTTCCTGGCGTGGAATGCATTGTCTTTGACGGCAGCGCAAAGCCAATTCATGAGCTGAAGATTTTGGTGGAGCCGATCGGTGAAGGTTGCCAACAGGAAGCAGGAAAAAGAAGTAAAACGCGCCGACTTGAATCAAACTGCGACTTGCGAGGGTTACTGGTGCCGCACCAAAGTGAACTTCTTGACCATTCACGGACAACGGTGTGAGGATGCTGAGGCACTCGATGACAAATCGTTGCCGCCGCAAATCCCATCGAATTTTTACATGTTCATGTGAGATCATCATGTCGTCGCCAAGGTGACAGTCAACTACACCACCAGGATATCCGCGAGAGAGTTCCAGGCCAAGAGAACGATATCGTTCCTTCCACTCTGGTGCAACTCGTCCTAGGACTGCATGGCTCTGAAGCATGTAGTAGCATAAACCAGGACCCTACCACGCACAACAGTCACAAGAGAACAGAGGGTTGAACGTACCACAAGCTTTGCATAACCAACGGGCTCAAAGTCCACAGGTTTTTTCCTTCGCGAATCAGTCGAGATTAGAGTGAACTGAAAGGCTGGTGTAGATAAGCGCTCTGCCACAAGCTGCCGCTTCCATTTTGGATTCTGTCGGCTATGGTGGATGACTGCCTCATGCAGAGACTTAAGGCTCTGGTTAAGGAATTTGGCGTCGCATGTGAGGCAAGTGATCTTCAAAAATCGGTTGAGTTGATTTTGTTGATAGACGTTGTGGGCCAAAGAAGCTGCTGCATCGAGCAGTGTATCGCGCTCCCATTGTGGGGTCGCACTCAATACGGTTGCTGACGACGATGTGTTTGGAGTTGTGTTTTTTGTTGACGAAGCAATGGTCGTAGCTGTGGTCGATGGGGTAGATCGTGGCGTGCTTGGCTCTTCATAAAGTAGCATGTCACCTTCCTCCCCTTCTTGGCCTTGATTGAGCAATACTACTTTTGGTGTGACGCATTTTCGGCTCTTGCAAGACTGCTTGCGAAGACCTGGACCGCCGTATTTCTTCATATCCATGCAGTGCCGGCATTTAAGACAATCTGGGGCCAAGCAGCCGACGCATACACCACAACGCATCACACGAGTGCGGTTAATAGCAGACTTGCTGTTTGATGAAGATGACCGACTCTTCTTTGTCTTTCCAGATTTGGGAGTTTTCAACGGCATGTCATCAGTTGCGTCTTCGTCCTCAGACTCTTCTTCCTCCACCATTACAACCTTGCCATTGGTTTCTTCTCGCTCGCTCTCTGATGATTCAGCCGACTCTGAAGACTGGCCGTCCATGAATTCTTCAGTAAGCTTTTGATCTTCGTCGTCTTGTGAAGCTGATCCAAGAATTTGTGGATTTGTGCATTTTCGGTTTTTACAAGACTGTTTTCGTAGACCAGGACCACCATATTTTTTCATATCTTGGCAATGGCCGCACTCCATACAATCACCCGACAGGCATCCAGCACACTTGCCACAACGCGTGACGCGTTTTTTCGATCCGGCATTTGATCGTCGAGGTTTTGGTGCTGAGCTCGTGGGTGTACTAGGCTGTTACGCTTTAGGAAGCTAATAAGGGGCAAATTTACCGTGGTATCCGTAATCGAAGGTTTATTTGAAGGTATAATTGTTTCATCATGTTCTTGCCTTTCGTGAGCATTTCGCAGAGCCATTGTGCCGCAATCAACACCACATTTCCGACAGGTCCAAGTGCCAGCGGGAGCATGATCTGATTTTGTATGTTTGAGGAGGCCACTTGATGTCATAAACGTCTTTGCACAATGTTTGCAGGCAATCTGCAAGAAAGACAAACTTAAAAAGAAAATGGAATCGGTTTGTACCAGCTTTGGATCCGTGATATTTGGCTTTGGTAACGAGAGAGCAATTGGGTTTTCGATCATTGGGGTTTTAGGCGTTCGCATGAGCAAGTGTTTCGTGTCAACTACAATTTTAAGTCGATTTTGCCGCTGATATTTTTTCAGGTAATCCATTTCGGAAGGCGGTGTAATGGGTTGAGCTAGAACGTACTCCATCACTGGTACAGAGTTCAGTTTCACCAAGACTTCTCTTTCAGAGGCGCATAAATCAGTTGTCAATTGAGTTGATGCATCCAACACGCTTTCAGCTGATCCTTCAAAGGCACACATGCGCTGAACGATAGATCGGAGGGTTTGGATAGCTTCATCTTCTAAGCCAGAACTTCCCCAAGCCTATTGATTTCATCAGATTCTGAATCATTGATGTGCTTCTCTTTACCATAACTTTTTGCTTCGAGTCAAACAATTCGGGTGTCAGAAAGTGTAGCATTAGTCTCAAGTCCACTTGGACTGTGCTATTGAGAATCATCCAACGTTGTCGACTGCGAAGGCCCAGGATATATGTCCAAGATTTCGTGTCTTCATTTGGCCAAGGTACATCAAACAATATAGTCTGCCAAATAGCTTGATGAAAGTGCCGAATGTCTTCATTCACAACACGAGAGTTTGTCAAGACGACGTGAAAGCGGCTATTCTTTTTACAGAGTGAGGTTGGAGACCAGTACGTCCGCATCTTTTGTCGATCGTCTGGACTTCCCCAGTAAGCCATGATCTTGAGTTGCGGGCAAACTTGGGTAAATGCAATCAGCCATTCCTCAACCTTTGTCGTTACAATCACATGAGGTCCCCATTTGTCATCAGCCAAGGCAAGTTCAGCAATAAATGCAATGACCTATCACTCCCATGAGAATTTGAATAACCTGAATCAAATACTTGGTGGAATAGCGAGATCGGCACCGTTGGAAAAAGCAAACCATTGACACCTCGTGTATACAATTGCATCATCTGGCGATGTACGCTCGGCGACACTGTTGGTCGATCCAACAAGGTTTGAACGACTTCGGTGGCTTGAGAATGATCAGGGGGAACAGATTCGTTGGACTTCGACAGCCAGTCCCACCTTGACGAATCTGTGCAATTTAGAAACGGATTTGCCACGTCAAGTTTGACAGCGACGGTGCCATTGAATGCGGGTCTAGAGACACTCTTTTCGGGCTGATGAATTCTTAATCTAAGTATTTCATTCAGTCGTGCGCATTGAGGAGCACTCACTGACCTTTTCCAGTCAGTATCAAACTCTTTAAGAGTATTGCAGCGGTCGTGATATAGTTTGCTCGATGTGATTTCAGCCAAGGCAATAATTTCTTCTTCCGACATATTTGCAGTTTGGGGTTTACCACTGTACTACGCAGCCATTCAAGTCAAATGTCAGTAAAACGAAAGGGTAATACTGGGGTGGGAGATCGATTTCCCAAGAGCATTTCAACAAACATATCTGCTTCTTCCAAGAGAAATTGGATCAATTTTGCATTGTCTGCTAAAAGTTCCCGTGGCTTTGAAACCTAAGTGTATGGTCACAAACGAAATTGCACGCTGAATTAGTACCACAATGCGATTCTCTGTTGATGCAGTGAGGGATACGTCCCGCTGAGAGCCGAACCCGACTTCTATACGTCCAGATTTCTTCTCATCGAAAGCATCTTTTGACTTGAGTCGCGTCTGCCTTTTTAAATGCACGTCACGGCATCGCTTAGCTAAATCTCGAAGAACAGTCTTGCGTCGGCTCATCCATTCGTCCATCTTTGTTGCAGCTTCAATCACGTCGGACTTTCCACTGATAATTTGTTCTTTCCATATAGTAGCAACATTGACACCCTGTTCTAGTTGTCTATTGCGCAAGGCATTCACTTTTCTAGAGGAAAAACATAAGGGCATCTAATTTGTGTATCTCGTACCTCTGTCGTTGCTGAATAAAATATTCCTATGGTGGACATGTGAGAAAGTGTACCTCGCGGACGAGAAAGTACCCTGTAATCCTTGATGTCGTCGAATGCCTTTTTCCTCATCACGGCCAAAAATGCATCTTTCCTTCCATCTAAAAGTCGCTCTTTCCACGCATCAAAGCTCTCTGCTGTGCTTTGTCGTTTCGTAAGCATGACATCTGTGGTTGAATTGTGGGCAAGTGGTCGGAATTCAGAGGAGGCAGCATGGAGTCTCCGATCTCGCTCAATTCTGTCGACGCTGCTCATTGAAAATGCAGCATTGTATGCCTTTTCGAGTGCATCGTAGACTGCTTCATCCGATTCGTCTGGAATGTCATCGTAAACATCGCCAATGAGAGCACCTTTGTCTGGAAATCGTCCAAGGACATCGCTTCCAATATAGCACGCTTCGAGCTCGATTTTGCCCACAACCTTCTTCTGTTCCTTGTCTTGCGTCTCTGCGTTTCCACTGACGCGTAATGGAGCATCGTCAATACTTGCATCGTCGTTGGAGGCGGCCTCAATCGTCGGTGGGTCAATTTCGAGCGTATTGCACTCAGTCATTTGAAGCGCCAAGAACGGGAGATGGTCCACCCGCAACAATCGTCCTTTTTGGTCCATCGTCTCGACAGTCTACAGTCGCAAGGATGCTTCTACACACACCGCGCCCTTCCTCCCTGCGCGCACGTCCACACGATCTCGAAGCGAGAAACGCACAAATTAAAATAGTGTGCAATTTTATAAGAGGAAACGACAGAACGCCGCAGGTTGGGGCTCTCGCCACAGAAAAAAATTAAAAACCTGTATCAATTTATAGGATTGAAAACGATATATGTTAGACACAAATATATTTATTTATACAGGATATACAATTTAATAAGAGATATATGGATCTTGAAAGGTCGTCGCCTTTGCGTCATGGAAATCGCCATTGCCGCATGCATCGAGCTCTATGGAACAGCCGACGATATTAAAGATCTCGACAGAGGTAAGACCCTGAATAGAATCATTTGTTAAGCAAATCATTGGCGCAGTGTGTAGGCAATGGAGAGAATGGACACGAGAACGTCGCCGCTGGCGATCAAGGTTCAAGCGTGAGTTTGAGAGCGAATACGAAAGTCTCGGTGGAAACAAAGACGGCACTGCCAAAATACAAGGTTGAAATTGCAATGGGTGGGGCTAACATTGTCGCGTAGATTGGCGGATGCTGCATATTCATCACAGCTTGTCCTACTCAAGTGGTTTTCACAAAGCGCTCGGCACAACAAATCTTGACGAGGTATGGCCATGGTCGTAATATGCTCACAGAGCATGTAATTGTAGAGGAACGCAGAAGCTATATTGCTGCGTCATGTGTTCATAACTGGACAAGCGATCAAAGCATTGTCACGAGGCATGAGCGACGTTCTTCATGCCACTCGGCCAGAGCTGTTGCCTATGGAAGAAGTCAAGCACTGGCATCGTGTTGTGGTCGATCTCAAAGCGTTAGAGAATAAGGTGTCGTGAATTGCAAGGTCAAAATTCCCAGACAAGCTGTAGGTTGAACAAGTCTTGGCGAGTTCTATCGACGACAACTGGGTGGCGCTGATGAATCAACTCCAGGAAAACCTTCATGCCTTGCGAAAGATACACAATCAAGCTCAATGGAATGCCAAATACTTCAAGGTAAAAGGACGAGTTTCAGCCAGAATCCATCATCTTCATGTGACAAGGTCTTGGAGAAGCCCTTTCAAGATATCCTGTCCTCGGACATGAAGCACATCACGTACATGGTGCCAGCCATGATCAAGACTCTCAAAATGATGTGGTCCTCAAGCAAGTATTACCACGACTGCTTCAAAATGGTCCATTCAGCAGCACTATATTTCTCTAAAAGCATGTCATCTAGGGTGCTCTGCTCGCTCGAATTGCGCATGCCTTGTGTGCTCGAGTCTGTAGCTCTGTGTGCATCGATGACTTGCTTCTGGTTTGTTGTACATATCTCGCCCTAGTTTGACAATCCTAGGGAGATGACTTCGATGCAAGCATCGACGTTGTTGAAAGTGCAGGCTCCATGCTTGAGCGGTACCTTACTTAAGTTGATGTGCATGAGGAGATTCTTCCAGGTGGCACGACGTGTACGATACATCAAGTACGGTTTGGGGTCTTTTTGATGCTTATGCGCTCTTCCACCGAGTGGATTGTGTGGCGCAGCGTTGCTCGGAATGCCGCAGTGCATTAGTCCTTCTGCGTCAGATTCGGTGTGATATGGTATGCGATCAGAACTCTTCCCTCGATTAACCACAGTCCATCGAGATTGCTCGCGTCCAGGATGATGGCACACATGAGCAAATCGACGAGTTCGAAGGCAAACTTGCTGCGATGGATGATGAGCTCCACAGCCACTGGAAGGGCATTTGTATTTTTGAAGACGCCCATTTGGCAACATGGCTTGAGGGGCTGGAGTGCCTCCGTCGTCACTCAAGTGCGCTTATGGAGTTTGTACACAAGTTATAACAAGACAAATGATACCTATTTATTGATAAAATGCCTGCTGCCATAAAGGACGAAGATGGAGAGCGCGCAATTTATAAGAAATAGTCAGGCGCTGGTTTCTTCGAAGGCACACCACGAGCATCTTGTGGGGCTGCTTCAAAAATCTACATGGCCACATGAGAGAAGCTATTAAAAGCTAAAGAGTACCTTGAACTTTTGCTCTAGGCTTTCGTCCAATTCAAGAATGGCAGCAACGTTTCCGCAACGGTAGCAGTAGTTGGGGGCCGACCACACGGTGACGAGCGCATTGTTGAACATAGATTTGTGGCCTTCCATGACCAACTGATGCGCACGGCAAATCAATTGAATATCGTTCGTTTGGTTGAACTTGTCCACAACGTCGCCACCAAACAAATAGCCAGCACCACGAGGACTCAAACCCCAGCCATCAATATCTATCATCGCAAAAGATAAGAGATGCTTCCATCAGCAGAAAGTACCTTCGGGATCGGACCACATGAGATCGCACATGGCGCCATCATGGGGAACTTCCTGTTTTCGGTCAATGATGCGGATTTGATCGAGGGTGTTGATCGATGGAGATAAACCACCGTGGACACAGAAAATCTTGTCTTCAATAATCGCCGAAAGACTCAAGTAGTCAAAGATTTCCGTGCAATATCTCCATACGTTGACAGAGCCGTACTTTCTCAAGCATTCATCGTAGAAGCCATACACTTGCGTGATTTGACGAGATTCATGGTTGCCTCGAATAAGCGTGATGCGGTCAGGGTATCGCACCTATAATGCAAGTAAGGTGCTGTGTGGTCGCATTCACTAGTACCTTGAGCGCCAACAAAAGGAGGAACGTTTCTACACTATAAAATCCACGGTCGACAAAGTCCCCCATGAAGAGGTAATTCGTTTCAGGGCATTCGCCACCAACGTTGAAAAGTTCCTTCAAGTCGTAAAATTGTCCATGAATATCACCGCATATCTACAATCACGTGTGAGCACCTTGAAACACAGGCAGAGGGGTAAAGCAATTGCAGGACGCACACTCAAGAAATTCATCGTCTAACCACAGAGACACAAGAAAATCCAACGTACTGTGACTGGGGCGTCAATGCGCTGGACATTGCTTTCATCGACTAGAATCTCACGCGCTTTCTGACACAGCGCCTTAACTTCAGATTCCTTGAGATATTCGCAGCGCTTGAGCTGTTCAATCTGCCTGTCTAAATCGCCCATCGCGTTCGTGCCGGACGTTCCCCCGGTGCTACTCGGACTCACGGGCGTACTGGAACTCATGAGGGGGAAGAAAACAAATGCAAATGAAGCGTCGAGGTTAAAAGAAATGCATGTCCTGTTTTCCTCTCACAATACATTTTGCTTCCCCCATCGATATCCGGATAAAATTAACCTTTATGTTTGTATGTCAGTAACTTCTATAAATTAATACCCCCATTTCCCCGCCCTTCATCTTTTAGGATCTTACACTATTTTAAGGAAACACGAAATAGTGTCAAAACAACCTCGGAGCTTTCCTTCATTTACGAGATCCGGAGGAGCGGCAACCCGACAGTCCAACGTCGTCAACAAGGCCTCAGAAATGCTGCAGCAGATTCCAAACTTGACGAGACATGGCGCCATTATGAAGAGCCAACGAGATGCTCAAGGATGAGAAGACAGATCTTTCCAGACATGTAACCACCAGACACGAGATAACGACCTGGCTGGGTCAAAAGTCACTCCGACTTGTGGTTGTCAACAGGACACAATCGCTTACTGCCTTTCTGAGCTCCAGGGAGAAACAAAGAGCGTTGCGATTGCTGTAGTCGACTCATCTGCGACATAATGAAAAGCATGGAATGCAGAGAGGGATTGGCGAACACCAAGGAGTTTCGGTGGTTGATGAAAGGTTTGCCATTCGACTGGTCGTTCCGATGAGATATTCTTTGCGCCCAGAGCCTCTAGAAGGTGTAGTCAACGACTGTCTGACAAAGACTTTGCCTGCGCGGGATTCAGATGAAGCATGGACCATGGCTCGGAAACTCTGGGTCCAAGCTTGACGACGCGATTTGCTTGAGCGACCCAATCTGAGAGTACTACAGTGCTCAACTCGACATAAGTTGATCTACAAAGCAGATCAGTAATATGCCTCGGAGGAGATGCTAGTGTGCGCTGCAGACGTGCTGATCGATCGTATCTTGAGGAACGAGATGTTACCACGAACTTTGAATCTTTTGCTTCGGGTCGCATAAATAGGTCGCACATGACAAAATGAATCAGCTCCAAGAAGTCAATCCTGTCTCCAGAGTAAGCATGGTCCACACAACCATCCTTGTATGCTGACGCATTGCACATCGTTCTTGGTGTTACCGTCGGACTCTCCTTCACACATGTGGACAGAACTCTCGACAATGTGATGGTGCAATACTTATTGCCTGGACACTAGCGATGAGAGCGTACTCTGTCCTCTGTCCAGCATCGCTCGACTCCAAGTGATGGAGAAATGACTTTGGGCAGGTGCTTGGTGAAGTTCGTCAATCAAGAGTATATTCATGGCCCAGCCACCGGTCTTGGTTCAACCAAGACCAAGTTGGTTGTTGTCGTGATGGCTACGTTGGCAGCTCTAGCTCACCACACCACATACAACGTTCCAGAGATTATTTCGCCTTGGCAAGCACAGGACAGTCATATACCAACGTCTTTAAATGTTGCAGCGAAGGGCCACCCTCTTGGTCAACGCGTCAAGGATTGACAAAACTTCACATGCGTGATTCAACCAACTCCTGGGGATTATTTCTACCGTATTCGATTCATCCATCCTTCCAATCCATAGTTCTTGGCAAGGTGTACACTGTAAAGACGACCTCTTCCTCGAAAAAGATGGGCGCGTCGTGATCTTCTCCCTGCGCGCGCTTCATTCGCTAGTAGAGAAAGAGTAACCCAGTCATCCAAGGCGTTCAAACGTCCACCGCCATGGCATGTCATTTTGCAAACTTTTTTCACCGACTTAAATTTTCCATATATACATACGTTTTATAGGTAGAATAGAATTTAACGATTTAACCAAAGACTGTAGAGAAATAAAACCAAGTCTAAAATAATAAAACACACTTTTGGAATGCGTTAAAGAAAAATTTAACGTGTATCAGTAGAAGTCCGTCGACGATACCGGTATGCGTTCTTCAACCCAGGAAGGCCACGTTTACTCCTGTAACCTATCGACTTGCGACAAGAGGATGACCAAGCTACAACGCCACGAAGCTCTCCTTGTCGTCTTATCCCTCGTCACTCTAGCGGCGATGACCTCGTGGCTCCAATTCGTTGGGATTCTGATCGGACTTTTTGCTCTGGGACTGCGATTCCGATGCTTCGAGACCGAAGTTGACGACCCTGCCAAAGGTCCCAACGTCGACGCAGCCAAGGAAATCCCGCCAGAGATATCTCAATGCAGCGAGAATGCTCTTGGTTTGGCCATGCTTCGAATCCGAGACGAACTTGACCTATCCAACCATATTAGCTTCAACTCCTCGACACCAATTCCATTTGAGAACAATTTATTCCAAGGACAAGCTCTATTCCTCGTCAAGACAAATCCACCATGTGAAAGATGGCGACATCTCTTTGATAGCCGCCGTCGAACGCTTTGGCTACATGTCCAAGGTCGATTTAAACTCCAACCAAGGGGCAGCATCTACCTCGGTGGAGAGCTGCCAAGATCTGTGTCGGTTGGGCTGTTTGCGCGCAGTCTCGTCAATTTTATCATGGGTCTCATCCAGCGAGTTCTACGAGGTGCTCACTTTGGCTTTGGTACTTCGACTGAGCTTCCCCATTGTGTTTTCTCCCTCTATCAAGGCGTGGACGAGCTCATAGTAACACCACCAAGTGCGACGCCCCCACCTTTAGGGCAATCATCCTACGGTGAAGACCACGATGCACGACAAAAGCGCCGCCAAACCCCTCTAGGTCATGAAGAATTCCAAGTGGGGGCGACCTACACGTTTCATTTCTACACAATGTACATTGACTTGCCACAATGGACCGTTGTGAACTTGCCTGGCATGAGTAACATTCCCCTCTCGACATTCATTGACTCTCAGCCCATGAACTTGGTGAGCTATGCTCTCGATGGCCCCAAACACGAGAATTCAGCCAAGGACTATTTATTCAGCTTCTCAATAGGGTTTGATACCTCTCCAGCGTCGTCTTCCAAGAACGAAGCCTCGGCCGCTCGTACCTGCCTTCCTTTCTGGGTTGAAGCTTTACACGGCACCACCCGACGTGTTCTGTATCTTGCATCAAGTAGCAATTCGTGGCATGTCGTTCCTGCAAGACGTCTGTCGAAATCTATCCCCATTCACGTTCATAATACTTCAAAACTTGCTCGGTACGACGTCATTGACCAACAACGGCGCATGGTTCAAGCCCAAGTTGATCCTCATCAAGTCCACCAACTCTCGGAACCATTTAAATGGCCAGCGCTTCCTGCTTCTGCTTTAGGTATCACCGTTGGCACAGCGCACCGACGCCACATGATCCTTCAGCAACAAGTATTTCGAGCTTTGACGTCGACAAGTCTACGGCAGGAATACCTCGTGCTCACCATCAACTCCATCCTTTTCTATCGAACGCGATCCAAAACTCCATGCGAAATTATTCTCCGAAGAAATGTCATAGACGCCAAGGTATGGCAATTACCAGGCACTACCCTCGAGAGTTCTTTTTCCTTTGGCATTGCAATTGAAACCCCGTTGCAAGTTGTCTACGTCTGCTTTCCTTCCTCGCTTATTCAGCAAGCTTGGCTGCAGCATCTTCGCCCATCGTCGAGCCAAACTTGTCAAAATTGGAGACAATCCAATTACAACTTGACATCAGCAGCGCGGCCTGTCGTGCTCAATACTCGGCGATTATTTCCAAGCGATGGAGCTCCGATTGAAAGCCCTCATCAAGCAATTGCAACATCAATTCAAGCGATTCATCAATGGAATGCTAGTGATTCCAAGGAACAAGAAGACCGCGAGCTCACCAACTTCCACGATGCAGTGAGTGCCCTTCGATTCGTTGACCTTGCCAAGCTCTCAACTCATGAAGACAAATTGAGTTTCTACTTGAACCTGCACAACTGCCTGAGGTGGCACGCAGAGATGCATTTACCTCCATCAGCACAAGGCTGTGCCGCGTATTGCGTTGGAGTACAAGAGCTAACCTTGACACTCGCTGATATCGACCAAGGACTGTTGCGATCTTCATCCTCGTCTCCAAATTTCAAAGCATTGGAGCCATTCGCCTTGACCACTGTGGATTTTCGAGCCGCATTTGGACTTCAAGTGGCATCCGACTCGATTCCTCTCTTTGAACCAACGCGCGTCCATGACCAACTCAACGTGGTCTGCTCGCAGTACCTCAACGCGACCGTCTCGGTGGACATGAACCAACAGTTGATTCGAATGCCCGACCTTTGTTACAATTACCGATACGACTACAGTGCAAGAGGCTTGGCGGTGGATTGCATTCGCAAGGTTCTTGGCTTTGTGAACGACACGCTTGGCCGCGACATCGCAGCGTTGCTCGACGGTGACGCCATCGACGTGACATATTTGGACGCGACACGGATACGCATCACCTTGAAGGGGCGATAGAATCCAATCCAGGCGGCACAATCCATCCATGCAGATCTGCTGTCATGGCTTTGAGTATAAGAACGCAGTCTCCGTCACGCGTTGTGCTGGTTCGAGTCGTCGACGACAATCCGTCGCGCTTGATCGTCTCTGGTTTAAAGAAATGCCCTTTCGCCACGTCTGTTTCGCCCAGCATTACAAGCAAAGACAGATTCATCCGGCGCATTGTTTGCTTGATGCCTTGACCAGCTGCTGGGTTCGATCCATAGATCGGGTCGACGCCGTCCGCGTGTCTGCGTTGCCTCAACGTTTCGGTCATTTTTATGCTAACAAGATACGATATCCGGATAATGTTACAATTTGATTGGCTGAAAAGAAATATTTATCCGGACAGCTCTCCCTCACCCAAGGAATGATGGCCCCTGAGAAGACAATTCTTGGGGATCTTCCAACATGGCAGCAGATCCTTTCACTGACGAGCCGATGGCGCCGACGGAGAAAGTTGCGCGGCGTCCAAGCATGAAAGATATTCAAATGGAGACGTTCTTTATGGGGGAGAACATCGTCCGAAGCATTATGCCCCATAAAATGGTCCTGATCATGGTCGGTCTCCCGGCCCGTGGCAAGAGCTTTGTTGTCCGAAAAATGACCAAGTATACACAATGGCTCGGTTTTTCCACACGGATTTTCAACGCGGGAGATTACCGCCGTCAAGCAAGTCTCAAGGGAGCGAGTGCGGCATTCTTTGATGCGTCCAATGCAGACGCCAAGAAATTGCGCGATGATTTGGCCATGGCAGCTGTCAATCACTTGATTGAGTGGCTACTGGAAGGTGGAGAAGTCGCCGTGCTCGATGCTACCAACACGACAAAAGAACGACGTGCTCTCGTGTGGGAAAAGATCAAATCTGTGCAAAATGTGAGCATTCAAGTCATGCACATTGAATTGGTCTGTGATGACCCTCAACTGCTCGAAGCTAATTATCTCCGGTAAGTTACACTCCTCCTCGTTACTGGGATTGAATATGACGTGCAGAAAACTCAAGAACGAAGATTACATCGGAGTTGAGCCCGAAGTTGCCTTGAACGACTTCAAACAACGCGTCGAAAAGTATGAAAAGGTATACGAGACGCTTGAAGACTCCGAAAACGATGGCGAAGTTTGCTACTGCAAAGTCTACAACGTAATTGAAATGCCTTGAGCTTGCAGTCACCTTACCATTTGCGGCAGGCTGGCGAAAAGGTTCTCGCTCGCAGATGTCAGACGTTCCTCGCAAGTCAATTCGTCTCCTTCCTTCAAGTATTTCGTGCTTCGACGATTCCTGGACTCAATGCCTGTCATAGAATATCCATGTCCACCCTCGAAAGATTTGGCTCGTACGACCTGGCCCGAATCATAATGGGGTGCGTGGTATCTTGGGCGGTGACGAAGAGCTCACTGAAGAAGGCCATGCGATTGGTCGTGCATTGGGCGAATTTATGGAGAAAGCCATCCGCGAAAATAAGGGCTGTGTCGATGTGTGGACAAGTCCCATGAAGCGCTCAGCGCAAACTATGTCGTACATCAAAACCGACCACGTCAAACGCGCTGTGCGGACTACATTACTCAACGAAATTGGTGGCGGGGACTTCGCCGGCTATTCATTTGAAGAATTGGCGACAAAATATCCGCAACACGTTGCTGCCCGCATGAAAGACAAGCTCTACTATCGGTACACAATTCCACATTTCTTCAAGGTCTCATGAATGCAAAGGTATCCCGGCGCTGGTGGTGAAAGCTACATGGACTTGATTTACCGCGTCCGGCCACTCGTGATTGAATTCGAACGCAAGAAGCGCGACTGCCTCATCATCTGCAGCGAATCAGTTCTCCGATGCTTGATGGGGTATTTCATGGGTGTGGATGCGCGCAACGTGCCACATTTGCCAACGAAGAAGGGCGTAGTCTTTGAACTGTCGCCTCATCGCGATGGTTGCGACATCAAAGAATTTGAATTGGAGTATTGAATGCATATGATGGATACGAAGAAGATTTAAGAAGTGTTTCTTACAGTTGAGTCATGGAGAAGAGCGAGATGAAGTAAAGATGGCTGTATTATGTCACTTTCAACTGCCCTACCACCAATCGACCAGACGATCGATGCTCTGAATCCACGCGAGTGGATTTAGAACTTCAATTCGTGGACGCGTTGGGTCTTGGACAAGCTGAACTTGGCGTTCAAGTATTGCTTCAAGAGAGGGGTGGCGTTGATCTTCTTGATCAAGGCGGCATCCACTTCTTTTTGGTCCTTCTTGCGTTGTTCAGACACGATGGCAGACTACGCATATTCACTGGTAAGTACATGTTAGATGGGATCTTTTGTTGCGGCGATTCCAAGCGCCCGTGGCGAGACAAGGATTCTTGCCCAATGCAGCACAAAGGCCACAATGCAACAGGGACATGCATACGTACAGTGCTGGATTGAGCGAAGAAAGCTTCTTCGTCCTTCTTGGCATGGGTCTTTTCCTTGGCGAAGTAGGCGTCGTTGATTTCAGGGAGCTTGACGTCCGAGATGTCGACCATGGTGGAGGTGGCAATGACGAAAGCTTGGTTCACGCGGCGGAGAGGAACACCGTTGACCTTGTAAGGACCTAAACGATACCGTGAGCACATTGTGTTCATGGGAAATGTCAAAATCTATGAACGGATTCCTCAGGTCTCATAATCTGAAAACTCCTCGGCATAAAATATCCACCCAAGACAACTTGCAACACGACTAGCCATCAACCATTCAACGACAGAACTCTTCTCTCGTCCGTTCCTGCCGCATCTTGGCCTCCTCCTGCAAGTCGTACTACAAACTGCCCAAGGTTTCCATGGCACGCCTCTCAGGTGTCATTTTTCATCCTCGGAATCCAATCGCATGTCAACTATATGAAGACGCACCAGTGACGAGCAAGGTGCCGGAAGCCAATTGCTTCAAGAAGACGACGCGCTTGCCACGGAAGCGGCCAGACAACAAGATGAGGACAGTGCCAGGGGTGATCGACTTGCGGAGCTTGGCGGTCTTGACCGAGTTGCGGGCAGTCTTGGCCGAAGGCAAAGGCTTGGGGACGTAGTCGGTGGGGTACCACTTCTTGTTTTGAAGGGCCTTCTTTTCAGCGACCTTCTTCACACCGCCAACCTTGGACTTGGCGTGGAAGCGGCCGTTCGACTTGGCCAACGAGTTGGCAGAGATGGCGTTGATGCCACGGGCCAACACAACGTTTTGGCGGCGAGCGACCTTCTTGGCAGTCTTAGCAGCAGGCTTAGCAGCTTTAGCAGGGGCCATCTTTCTTCTTTCTTTAAAGTGACAATGCGCGAGACCACCAGTGGAAATGACCCCAACGGTGACCAGTCATTTTCATGCTTACAAACTGTATCCAGATAACATCTATATTATCCGGATGACTAGGACCTGTAACATTCAAATATCAAATTTGAAGGTTTGCAACACAAGCATGGATCTCGCAACGAAGCGATTGCGAAAGGAATACACGGCGCTCAAGAAGAATCCCGTCGATAACATTGAAGCCGTGCCGTTGGAATCCAATATTCTTGAATGGCACTACGTGATTCGTGGTGTTGGTTTGTACGAAGGCGGCTTTTACCATGGCAAGCTGGTCTTTCCTCGACAGTATCCGATGAAGCCACCGTCTGTGTACATGATCACACCCAGCGGTCGCTTCGAAACGAACGTGCGTCTTTGCCTGAGCATGTCAGATTTCCATCCCGAAACGTGGAATCCACTCTGGTCTGTGGGCAGTATCTTGATCGGGTTGTGTTCCTTCATGAACGAAAACACCCCAACGACAGGCAGCATTGAAACCAGCGATCAAGAGAAACAAGCGCTCGCAAAGACAAGTCTCGCGTTCAATTGCCAGCCTAACCAAATTGTTTTCCGCAAATGTTTCCCTCACTTGGTCGAGCTTCATGAAGATCTTTTGAAGCAAGCGGCAGCCATTGCCGAGACGAGCCAAGAGGCCATTGATGATGACAAACTCATTCAAAACGAATAGTACACTTGCTATAACGCCAACAAATGCATATCTACCTTTCTTGTAAGCTTATAATCGTCTCCTTGCCAGGATGGACAAATAGATTCATTCAGGACTTTCCACGCTTTCTTTTCGGGGACTCTCCGTGGACCGGAAATGCTGCTCGTCAACAGGCCTCGAACCATGGTGGGTTTCACGTGGAGATATCTTTGGCTTATCTGGGTATAGATGACGAAGTTGGAAAACGAGGAATGGCGCATGCTCAAGCTCAGTGCCACATGCGATAAAAGACTTTGTGGCATTCGATGCATTGCCGATCGACAACTTGAGAATGTCGATAGCGAAATGCTGTCGTTTGGTGTGGTCGATGCCACGGATAACTTTAATCTCGTTCGCCACGACACGACAAAGAAATACTCGGAAGGCATCCGAATTGCAAGATTGAATGCATCCTCATTTGATAACACCGCGATGGCGATATGGAGAGCTCTGGTTCAAGTCCACGCCAAGCCTGCTATGACTGCGACATATCCTCACAACATCTACGTAAGGCGTGTCGCTAGATCGTCCTCATGCCTCGACGTAGAAATACTCCATCGACGACAACACGATGTTCCTGCACGTGAGTTGCGTCGTTCCAAACACAAATGCTAAGATGCAATCGAGCTACATCTTAAAGAGGCAAAAAATTGGCCCTCGGGCTGTGCGCATCGTCGTTCGCTCCATCTTGGATGACGAGGCGATTCCTTTCGACAAGGATAGCCTTGTCTGTGATCACCACGGATGGTACGCACACTGTCTGACACATTTGACGAGCCTGAACTAGGATACATATTGAAGACTCGTCCTGCATCATTTACAAATGCTACTGGCGAGGCGCGTTTGCCATCCTGAAGCCTAATGATGTGGACGATTTGTCCGAGATGATGGACTCCTTGTCTATCGAAAAGTCCCTCGTTGATGCAGAACATTTCGACCCGATCGTGCTTGCAAAGAAAGTCTTTGAAGCGTACTTTGAGACCATTCAGTCAGTGTTCCTCGGTGATCTAACAACGATCGCCAGTAGTTTACGTCCATGATGGCCAAGTGACAGAATATATAAATGTGTTGTACTCTCCCTCTCGTGAGTAAGCTATGAAGGAATTGCAAGGTCCTCACCGTCAAGGGGCTGCGGCGTATGCCATCCCCCTCCAGGTCCTTCCGAGCCCCCAGGCTGCGGGGGAACACTTCGTCGTAGGAGTAATACGTCAAAGGGATGCTCCGAGATATATTAAGTAGTTCTCCAAGCTCTGTAATTCACATGAAGATGACTAGTTTCCATAGATCGGGACGGGCTTTCCTGCCATCAATTGGGCATTCGATGGATTGTAAACGTCGGATGACACTTGCTCAATCGAGTTGGATGTTTCGTAGAGCGGGACGGGCTTTCCAGCCAGCAATTGGGCATTCGATGGATGGTAAACGTCAGCAATCGACGAGTCTCCCACGTTTGACTCCAAGGACTTTTCAGAGTTGGAAGTTTGAAAGACCGGGATGGGTTTGCCAGCCAGCAATTGAGCCTTGGATGGTCGCAAGTTGTCAGAGGACACTTGGAGGATGGCGGAGTCCGATCCATGGGATTTGTACGACTTGTCAACGTGGGAGGTTTCATAGACTGGAATTGGTTTACCCGCAAGCAATTGCTCCTTGGAAGGTTGGTAGTACTGGGACGCAACTTGAGCGACGGCAGAACTGTCCACGTTGGTCTCGGCTGACTTTGTCGCGGTCGATGCACTTGGGCCAGCTTGGGGGATGCCCACAGCGGCAGGAGTTTCTGGTACTTTGCGTGGACGGTGTCCTCTTCTCAAAGCCAAGTGGGATGCGGCCGAGGTGGTCGAAGGCGCGGCAGTCGTCGTGGCTTGGGCAATGTCGGCTTTCGAAGCAGAGCCCACCTTGGGATACCAGCCATATTCACCAATGTTGCATGCGCCAGTGGCTCCATTCGTGATGAGCAATTTGGCGTAGCCGTTCTCGCCCCACGCCGTTCCCCATGAGTTTTTGATCTTGAAATATGGTCGTGCGCCGGCGGTGTAATAGCCGAAAGCAAGAGGAGTATGGTCAGAGTCTCCCTTGGGACAGCTGCTGATGATGCCGCTCTTGTAATTGCGGAAGACGTCGTTCCCAGAGTAGACGGAAACAATCACCGGCTGCGCGTTCAACGCGCTTTGTAGCGTCGCTTGCGTTTCAGTCTGGATGACCGTGCCGATGGTAAGCGGCAGCGTGGCGCATTGCTTGGAGCATTGACCAGTCTGACCCGTCCTGCCGGACGTGTACGGCCAAGCAGAGTCGAGGCAGATGTTGTTGGAGCGCATCCAGTTCATGGCAGTGCCTGGAAAACCCGCGTCGCACCCCCGGCTGGCACCGTGCTGTGGATCGCCGTCTCCCTTGGAGCAACTCACAACTTGTTGCTCGGACAAGTCGTACAGCTTGCCAGTCGCAAGACAGTGAGCAAACTCGACAGCGCCGACGGCGGAAAACGCCCAGCACGAGCCGCATTGACCTTGATCATGCACGGGAGGGTTACACTTGTTGGTGCTCCAGTCGACTTGCGTCGCTGCCGCTTCCACGAACGAGCTCTTCTCGACTTGGTCGAGGCCGCTGTTCGTGTGGTTGAACGACACTTGGACATACCTCGCGAATTCTTCGCTCGTGAGGAGTGCGAACGGGTTCAACCATGTAAACTCGGCGTCGGGGTTGTCCAACTTGGCGCGTTCGACGGCGAATTTTGTCGCGAGCAAGCGCTCAAGATGCATGTCTTCAATCTCTTCTGACTCGAGGGACGCTGTCTCGGGCATGAAGCCTCCTTCCTGCGCTACATTTTCAAATTGATTCTTCCAGAGCTGCAATTCCTGGCGCAGGACATCCTTCTCTTCAGCGCTGAGCGTCACGAGCGATTGCTTCGACGCTGAGACAGCAGCGACGAATCCAAGCACAAGTCCAAGCTGCATGATGCACAACTTTTTGAAGAATGGAGTGATCACGTGTAGAGGAACAGGTGTACAGGCAAAGACAGAGATCGCCAGTGGCACCCATAGTTGCATCCATACTCTCATGGAATCATTTCAGCGTCATTTGGATTCACTATAAACGGACATCCAAGAACAGCTCTCTTTCAGTTTCCTCCGACGCCAAGTAGAGACGGAGCACCCCAAGAGAGGAAGCTCCAAGTCTCGATTGGTCTATCCCTGTGGGACTCGCTTGTACCATGGGTGTGTAGCCTTGCCCGTCGAGGGTTCGCGAAATTTGCACCGAGCTTGGCTCGTTTGTTTGAGGGGATTGACGCAGCCTCAGTGCTTTTTCAGTCAGCGACGGACCACAATCTCCATGATCTTGAAACGAGTCTGTGTAGCTCAGGATACAGAGCATGGTGCGAATCTCATCGATCACAGGACGTGCAGACATGCAATGTAGAACTTTCGGACAAGTTCCTCAGCATTGTATACTGAACTCCTCTCACACCCTGATCGTTTCTCCTGGTTCTCTTTGGTTGACGTTGTGTCTGGGAGCAAGAAGGTCTTCATGAAAACAACCGAGTCGGGGATACCATGACGACTCTTTTGGCGAATGAGGCATGGACTTTCTTGCGACCAGCGACTCTCACCTTGTAGTCAGAATCGACTGTTCCTTCATGATCTTCCTCGGTGCATCTTTCCATCCTCATGAACTTCATGACGATTCATAATTGGAGATATAAATACCTCTGATTGGATGAAAATGACAACAAAGTTTAATCTGATTGGTTGAAAATATGGTAAAGTGATTATGATTGGTTGAAAATACACGATTGGAATGTTGTGGGTTTTCACCAAGGAACCACACTCCCACAGCGAACGATCGTCGCCACAGACCTCACACGCCAAAGTAAATATCGACGTAGATTGCCAGAATGCCCTCGGTAAATACTTGAAAGCCCCCCAAAGAACAGCGCATATGAGCTTAGAGGCTGTGAATGATAGTCGCGTCGTGCATTGGGAAATCCAGAAGATCGCTTTGAGAGGTCTCGAATCATCTTGAGTGAGCAGCAGAGCCTCACACGTTGTATCTTACTGGTGGCTCCCGTGCTAGCCTTTGGAAATGACTCTTCCATCACTGTGGGCTATCGTCCTTTGTCCCCATATCTTCTTGTGTGCTTACCTTTCGACGGAGCGATTTTCAGCAAGCAATAAGCGTGACTGTCACATCGCATTGGCATCGATTGAGTGCGGTGATTTGACCGAGTTGAAAGCAACAAGCCGCTTTACAGTGCGACGGGAGTTTGTCGGAGCTCAAGGCTGAAAATGCATCGAGATGGGAGGCCACATGTTTGCTTGGGCTAACTGTTTACTTGGATTGCGTGTTTACTTTGACTTGGCGCCAAGAGCGCGGTGGATCCAACCCCGCCAGCGTGTCTTGGTTTCTCGCTGCTCGATTGGCAGATGAAAATCTTTTGCGGTTGTCATTTTCCAAACTTCCATGCCGCGACGATATTGGATTGGTGTTGTGTCGAAGAATCATGTTGAACGAGGCGTGGCGGGCGGCTTTGCTCAAGTCTGTCATGGCAAATCGACGCAGCTCCGACGCATGGCCGATGGAGATTACTTGATCTATTACTCTCCCAAGACAGACATCAAATCTGGAGACGCCGTGCAAGCATTTACTGCGATCGGACGCGTGGACGGCGGCGGCATTTACCAAGTGGAAATGACACCAACGTTCCATCCATTTCGAACCAACATCGACTACAACAAGACCGCAGTGGCGGCACCGATCAAACCTCTCTTGTCAAACCTCTCTTTCATCAAAGACGCCAAGAATTGGGGCCACATTTTCCGACGCGGTCACTTTGAGATTCCCCGGGATGACTTTCAGCGCATTGCTCAAGCCATGGCAGTAAATCCGATTGAATAAACCTTCATTGACGACCACCCGCTGCCTTTCTACATGTTGAGCATGAGGAGCTCAATGATGTCGTTTAGCTCCTTTTGAATCGCGAGATCCATCGCCGTCAAGCCTTCCTGCATCGAACATGTTGACTTCTGTCTGCATGACTCATGAGGCGTACCTTGTTTTCGAGAGAAATGTCAATCTCGGGATGTTCCAACAAGCTCTCAACAATCTTTGGGTGGTTTTCCCGCACGGCGATCAAGAGCGCAGTGTTTCCACACTCCTGTCGTTCGTCTTAAGTCGTGCGATGACATGGTAAACTCACGGGTGTTTGATAGTTGACGTTCAATTGCGGGCACTCTGTGATGAGGAGCTGGACGACGTCGACAGCCCCTGTGGCACACGCCATGACCATTGCCGTATGTCCCTCCTACGATTTCAATGACATGAGTCTTCACCAAGAGCGGCATACCTTGTTGGCGTTGTTGACATCAATGTCAATTTCTTCCATGAGCAAGTCGACGGAAGCCATATGAGCGCAGGCCACCATAAATGGCGTCGTGCCATCGTAATTCGGTTGATGTGGATCAAGGCGGGAATGGCCGAGAAGCACTTGGAGGATGTTGAGGTGGTCAAAGTGACATGCGAAGTAGAAAGCTGTTGCACCAGACTACAAACGATTGCATCCAAGTCATCGCGTCATGCATACGTCGTCGAGGGTCGCATTCACGTCAATGGAAGGATGATCCACGAGGAGTTTGATCAACTCGACCACAATTTCAACGTAAATTCCTCAAAGGCGTCCTGAACTTTTGCATGAGCCATGAGAATGAAGCATTGCATGACCTTGTCTTCGGCATGTTTGCGCGCATTGTAAAGTTCATGGACGTAAGCAATCATGGCATCCGCTCCCGACTGGCACAAGGCCATCAAACACGTCATGCCATCCTACATCAAACGTTTCAACTTGACCGTGAGAGAGATTTCACTCACATTATCTTTGTGGTTGACATCGATTTGGGGATGCTTGAGAAGGTTGGCCACAAGTGGAACCTGAGCTTGTGTCTTGGTTTCACAGGCGACTAGCAACGCTATGCGTCCATCCTAGTCGTGAGAAATTGAGGTTTTTGCTATTTCTGAAGCAATTTACAGCATCCGTTGCGTTCACGTTGATGTCATGATGACCAAGTAGTAGTCCAATTGTCCTCTGGCGCATGCTTTGAAGAGAGCTGTCTCACCGTTCTAGAGAGAGAGAAGTCAAAATTCTGCAGAACATGACAAGCGCTACCTCATCCTTGAGGTGAACATCAATGTTTGGGTGGTCGAGAAGAAGTTGGACTGCGGATGCCCAGCCATGTTGACACGCTTCCATCAACGCAGTTTGGCCCTTCTATTGAATATGTTCGACAAGACCCATCAAAGTCCTACCAGTGACGCAGCATTCACGTCCAATTCTGGAATGCTCAATAGGCGAGCGACGATCATACTGGGATCATGTCCATGGAGTCTAAAGTCGCTGCTGCCACAGGCGAGGATGAGTGGAGTGCATCCAACCTACACGAAGTCAGCAATTATCCCAAACAAGGCCGTTACATTGTTCTTGGCATTGATTTCAATTCCTGGCATATCAAGCAAAAGCAGCACAATGTCATCCAAGCCAAGCAAGGCGGCCATGTGCAAGGCGGTGTTTTGAGATCCCTGGATCATGCAGTTAATTGGAAAACCTGCTTGTAGCTGATTTACATGGCTGGCCTTGTTGACATCGATTCGAGGATGGGCTAGGAGAAGCGCGACAACATTTGTGCTATTTGCGCTCGAGCACTCAATGGCGTCGTTAAAATCTAGTTGAGGGTTTAAAATGTCAAATTGCTCAAGAGACCACTTACACTGCTCGTCATGTAATTCACATCAATCTCAACATGTTCCAGCAAAAGCTCCACAACGGTGGCATGGCCATTGGAGCTTGCGGCAACCAAAGGGGTCACAAATTCCTAGAACGGCAGACGGTCATGTATTTCCTCGTAAGATGCTGACATCGTTGACAAAATTCACATCCACGGTGCGAGTTAGAAGTGAAGCCACGACATTGGCTTGGCCACCAGCACTCGCAGCAATCAAACCCTACATTGTTAGCGATAAATGCAAGGAAGTCATGATACCATACATGATTGAGCTGACTGTGTTGGAGCTGTGGACGAGAAATGAGGAGCTCAACGATGGGCAAATGACCCAAGTAGCAAGCTGCAATAAATCCTGTGCGTTGCTGCATATACATACTTGAGTATAAGCTATCAGTTCCAGTTGCGCATACGTACGCATCGGTACAAGTCGCGTCAGCGATTCATTTCTTTCGTGATTTCAGCCGCTCGTGCATGTCCCTCAAGCCAAGCCGAGATGGATTCCTTCGAGAAGATGTCAAATACATTTCCAAGGATATCCTACACAGTAAAACGCATTTTAGATCTTGTAATGACCAGCAAAACGTACGGTGGCTAATGCATTCACATCCACATTGTCATCGGCAAGCATTGCATGAACTGCTTCAATGTCGCCATTGCGACACGCTTGGACGAATGGGGGAAGCAGCTCGAGCTATCATTTACAGTAAGGACTTCTCTCTACAGGGAGGAGTAGCGTACAGGCTCTTCAAGCATCGAGTAGATGGACGGCCGCGAGTCTTCTTCGCCGCTCATGGTCAATTTTGAAATGTCGTAGAAAGGTCAGTGGATTTTCCCATGTCCACGTTTGGCCAATCAAATCGCTCTATTGAAAATTACAAGCATTTGATTGGCTAAAATATTGAATCTGAGCTACCATCCAACACAACCAGCTCAAGATGGACACGATCTCGCAAGATACGAGCAGCCGACGCATCTTACGATCGCACACGGGTAGAAAAAGATCGTTGCTTTCATTGCATCGAGAGTTTTCCTGGGTTTGTGCCTCGATTGTATCGAAAAGAGTAAAAAAACGTTTCCACCCACGATAAAGTCCTCTTTGATGTACGTTTTATACGCAATGATGGTCATAAGACATCCACCGCCCATCGACGCCAATGACGATCCACGAAGACGTAAGTCCATGATGGAAGTCCAGGAGGATAAGAAGGCTCTTGTAGGACAATCCGTTTGTGGATGCATGCTACAAAGGCGATGCTGCAGCTGTAGCGAGTCTTGCAGCGACGAGCGATGTGAATGGAAGCACCAAGGTACACTCACAAGCCTCAAAGCAATCAAGATGACAGGAGGCCGTAGGACGGATTCACAGGACTTATGCTTGCTATTCTACAAAGCTACGACGATATTGTCACGCTCTTGCTTGAAAATCCAAACGTGAATGTCAACCAGGCTGCCGTCGTAAGGCGAAACGCCCTTTGATGTGGATGAATGTCATGTAGGATGGATCGACGGCGTTGCATTTTGCATGTGAAGTCGGTCGTGTTGACATCGTGGCGCAGCTCCTTCAGAAGTCTGACCTTTCTTGCAACAAGGAAAACCAAGTGGGTCTTGTTCGAATTTGCATCTGACTTTGATAAAAGGATGGCGCGACACCGTTCTACGCGGCAGCAGTCAATGGCCATGCTGAGCTTGTTGCTTTCTTGCTGAACCAGCCAAATTTCCACCACAAGCATGTCAATGCAGTGCGTTCTTTGCCACGCTGCATCATCTCTAATCATCATCTAGCTGGGACGAACGGCCTTGATTGGAGCTTGTATCGTCGGTGCCGCCGCTGTGGTTCAACTTTTGCTTCCTGAAATCGACATCAACCACGCTGACATCGTATAGTTTATGGAGCATCAGTTGAGAAATGACGCTTGTCTAGGACGACATGACCGGATTCATTTATGCTTGTGCTGCTGGACACGTCGAAGTTGTCAAGTTGCTCTTGGCCAATACACAGCTAAATGTCAACCATGTTGCATCCTACACGGTTCGGATGATGCTTCCAAGCGTCAAGTGTAACCAAGACGTAGAACGGCTGCACTGGTTTCATCAAAGCTTGTCAAGGCGGCCATACACCCATTGTGGAGCTTCTCGTGAACCATCCTGGTCATGAGTTGAACTATGTTGATCCTGTAAGTTCTAATCAATCGCCGAGCTAACTGCATCCTAGACGGGAATGACGGGATTTTTGTTTGCTTGCGTGGAAGGCCATGAGTCCATTGTCCGCCTCCTTCTCCCTCAGGCCACTTTTCAAAGCCAATTTCATACTGTACGAGCTGAAATTATCGTTTTTCATGTCAAACTTTGTAGGGATTCATGCTAGCTTGTGCGTTTAACCATCCAAATGTCGTTGCTCGTCTTGTTGACCATGTCAATGTGAATGAAGCGGACCAAGTACTGCATCGTCCTGGCACGAACAGACTGACTGCAACTGCGTAGAATGGATCGACTGGACTCATGAAGGCTTGTGAATCTGGCCATCTTGAAGTCGTCGATTTCTTGCTGGCTCAACGTGGCATCCAATTTAACGCCACGGATGTGGTAAGCCATGGAACATTTTGCCGTGGAAAATAATGCATGTAGTCTGGCGCCACCGCTGTCATGTTGGCTGCGTCTGGAGGACATACAAACGTCGTCGCGCGCTTGCTCAAGGAGGAATCACTAGAATTGAACAACGAGAATGCGGTACGGAAGTAGAAGTCTTGAGAACAATGCTCATGTCAGTGAACAGGACGGATTGACTGCGTTTTTGGCTGTATGTGCATCTGGTGACTTGGAACTTGTTCAATTGTTCATTGAACATCCCAAGCTCGATCCTGCACAGCTCAACATGGTATATTTTTCAATATTCCAGCTAGAATTGACGTTGAATAGGGTCTGTTTGCTTCGAGTGCTCGTGGTCATCCTGCTATCGTCCAGGCATTGCTAAGCTCCCCTCATGTAAATGTCAACTTTGCCAATGCGGTAAGGCGATTCCCGCTGTTGCCATTGAAACATGGTCTTTATTAGGGAGGATGCACAAGTCTCATCTGTGCAAGTGATCAAGGGCATTCATCGGTTGTCTCGCTGCTCTTGGAGCAACCCAACATCGACGTGAACCTATGCGATGAAGTACAGAGAACTCTGGCGTCTTCGCATAAATTTATTCTTGATGGTAGAATGGCACAACCGCACTACTCACGGCATGTGTCAATGGCCACATCAAGGTTGTTTCCCTCTTGTGGCAGCACCATGGCCTGATCATCAATCAAACAGACCCGGTGCGACGGAACTGTCGCGATGAGACGGACTGACTCTTCTCTTAGCACAACAACGGCGCGCTTTATGCGGCTTTGGATGCTGGCCATATTGAGCTGGCCGAACTGCTCATGAAGTCACCAGAGCTCGACATCTACCACGCCAACGAGGTCCAAATTGCATCTGACTTAGCTGCATGCTGACTATTGTGCATGCAGGATGGACAAACGCCTTTTATGATTGCTTGCGCCATGGACGCCATCACGATAATTACACATTTCCTCAGCTTGGCGACGCTTCCCATCAATGACGCTGACAATGTAAGCAATCCTGCCGATGAAATCGTTATCACGTCTTGACTCGTAGACTGGCAAGACAGCATTGATGTATGCTTGCGCCCATGCCGCATCCGCTGCAGTTGCTTTGCTGTTGGCTCATCCTGCCATTGACGTCAACCTCACAAATGCTGTACACATCGACTAGCTTGGGATGTTTTATGCAGTCTATGCTTAGGACGGCGTGTCTGCACTGCTTCTGGCTTGCATGAGTGGACAAGTGGATCTCTTGCTCCTGCTCCTCGCGCATGAAGATATCAAAGTGAACCAAGCGAATGCGGTCAGTCACCGCCATAAGAATCATCTGATGCTTTGTTTCGCAGGAAGGAGACACAGTTCTCATCGAAGCGAGTGCCAACGGAGCTGTCGATATGGTTGAAGTGCTTCTCCAAACTCCGGGCATTGATGTCAACGCTGTCGACAAGGTAAATCCTGCTAGAATTACGTTGTTTATTCTGTCGGGGCATAGGCTGGTAACAGCGCGCTGATGTCTGCTTGCCTCAATGAATATGCCGACGTCGTGGAAGTGCTTCTCAAGCACCCTCAAGTCGACGCATCAATTACAAACTCGGTACGTTTCAACCACAATTTTCTGCTCTCAACTATCGCTAGGAGGGCAAATCTGCTTTGACCATTGCGACGGATCTTGGATTGGACGACGCTGTTGCTTTGATCTCTCGTCGCCAAGAGTAGAAAGCTTGTTTACTGCTCAATATCTAGACGATCGTGCTCTATTGACTCGGTTACGACGGACGCATTCTGCAGTAGAAACCTCATCTTTGGAAAGCAACAACTACTTCACTGCTCAAAAAACCAATGGCCCTTTCCTTGCGGCGTACAAGCCGATGGAATGCTTGGGGAATGAGCTTCTTTCAATGCGTAGAAGCCATGGCGGCAAAAAACATTGCCGCTGTGTGCATTCTTGTCCGATGAGTTCATTTTTCAAAGTGCCATCAACATGCAAACTCGTGTCATGCTTCTCCTTGCGATCGCCTCGTCCATTGCTGGACACAAGAACCACAGCCATTCCCATGCGAGCAATGCGACGTACAACTGCATCACGCAGAAGAACACTGACTTGATCGGCTACGATCTCTTTCACTTCCAAGCCAACAAGAGTCAATGTATGAACGCGTGCGAGGATTCGAAAACGTGCACTGCCTTCACTCTCGCCGATGGAGTTTGCTTCTTGAAGTCGCGCGTCAATGCCGTCGGGAAAGCCAACTACACGTCTTTCCTTTGCCAATACGACTAGGAACTGCTCTGCATGCTCTACCACTGCATCGAGCTCTTTCTTCCACAGTTTCAAGTGCGAACTACATGTCCATCCGTCGGTTGTAATGCCATTGTCAAAGCCCTCCGCAACTTTCGTGGCACTTCTCGTTCCGTTTTCGAGCGAAGAGGAGCTCCTTTCGCACCGAAAGGAAGGCTCCAAGTGCTGGTAACTTTGAGTCACTGCTACGATGGAAACAACTACAGTTAAAAATGATTTAGACATGGACTCCAGGCAGTAGTAGTTAGGAGCTCCGCCGCCGAATATACGAGTGGACAGATTCGAGGTATTCACCATGGCGCTGGAGATGCTTGGTGCCACTGACAGTGAGCGCATGCTCTCTGAATTTGCGCTGCATTTCATCCTCTGGAAGGCCCTTGAGGTCGAGTCCCCAAAAGCCACGGGCTTCTTCAACGAGTGGCGTTTGGCCGCCAGGGGAAAAGCTCGACGAGACGAGAAACAACATGCGGATCTTGGTGACTGAGGGTCCGAGCCTCTGAAGGATATACCACACGTGACGATTGCGCTGCAACTTCATCGTTGGCGCAAGTTCATCCTCGTGCATTTGTTGGCCGACGTACACAATTCGATCGTCTTCAATAAACTCACGCGACAGGAAATTGCTCTGCTCGTAGGCTCCATCTAGCGTTTGATGGCGGATGGCTTGGCTTGGTGTATCATGCACATTCTACGATTGGAGTTGGGGAATGGAAAGTAGTGGGACGTGTACCTTGAGCTGCGTGTAGTTGATCATAAATTGCCAAATATCCGCTTGCATAACGCCTCGCAATTCATCCAATGTGTTGTGCATAACCAGTTCATGACGGCGGATAAGATGGTAGCATCCTTGATCATCAAAGACGACGTTCAAGTCATCCTCTGTACTGGGTGCATAGATGGAAGGAAAGCCGTAGCGCTGCTGGACAGCGTCTAAATTATGATAAAGCTGCAAGGTGATCCATTCCATGCCCATTTTGCGGGATTCAGGATGCTTCAGCAACGTAAAATTGCGCCAAGTAGACTTTAGATTGCTTGGAGAAGCCTGGGATCTCATAAGCCTGTGCTACATGTGCTTGACGTACCGTGAGTGTGGTGTAGACCCACTGCTTCAATTCTTCACACAGGTCTCGAACTTGGCGAACGTGTTTCTGCAGCTTATCATTCTCAATGGAGGCAAATTCCCGTTCTTCGCGCATTGCAAGTGCAACATCTTCCCATGAGAGCATTAAACTGCCTCGTCTCTTAGCTCGAAGAAGTGCAGCTTCGAGGTCCTTGACTCGATTTCGAAGGTGCGCGCGCAGTTCACGCTCTTGCTGGCGATATTTGCCTTGTTTCTCCCGCTGGTACATATTCTTCTGGAGCCTTAAGTCCGCTGCAGCGAGCAATTCTGTGTCCAATTCTTCCGTGTCTTTGCATGGCGCATCGTCTCGACCTTCTCTTGCCTCCATGCTTGTCGACGTGCAATGAAAAAAATGAGCAGAAAGTGAAATTCGTATAGGAATTCGTATACAAAAAGCAAGATTAAAAAATCAACAAATTTCTGAATTCTCGGCATCATTCATTTTCCAAGCGACGACTGTGTTCTCCTCATGACGAGACTTTGAATGCGCGATTCCTTCAAGATTTCTTATGCACTGAGGGGTGGCGGACTGCTTCTCGTCATTGTACTCAAGCGTGGCGTAATCTGCAGCACGTGGGACATGATCTGCCTCACCCAACGAAAATACGCGATTTTAAAATCGATTTTATCCAATTAAATATTGAAAAATCAACAATTTCATAAATTAAAGAGAATTAACCAATGAAAATTCATCAAGAAATTATTTTTTACCAACCAAACTAACGATGCATCCACCCAAGAAACTTCTGCTACATCCAGCCGGCAGTCCTGCCGCCGATGAGGGCAACCGCTGGAAAAGCTTCTTGCAGGACTGCGAGCAATCGGAATGCGCTGGAATTTGCGGGGTCACAATGATTGAAGAAGTGTATCCGGATTATAATTATCCGGACAGAAAATGCAGGGATAAATTATACGCCAGAGCTAAAAAAGCCAGAAAAGCGCCAAGGATGGCGTCGACATCGTCCACGAGCTCCAGGACGAAGAAAGCCTCGACTTTGACAGACAAGGACGACATTGATGAGATTAAAATGAAGAAGAGGCTGTACATTCGCAAGAAGGTGCAATTCTACCGTAGCGAAGAGAAGAACGAGATGCTGGCGCTCAAAAAGAAAATCTTTGAGCTTGAAAATGATGTGATTCGCCTCACACGCCCAAATCAATTCCGATTGCGAGTCAACCCTGTTGCTGCCAATATAGAGCCTGAAGCGTTGCCGTGGAAAGAAGTCGCTATCGCTCTGTGGGAAGACCGAGATGAAAAGACATTGCAAAACCGGTCCTTGAAACACAAGGTGAATGAACGTGCCTTCATGGTTGAATGCATGCGCCGCTGGGTCGATTCTGCCACATCAATGCAGGTGCAGGAGACCAAGCGTACTCTCTCTCACCTTGGATGTAGCATTCGCTGAACCCTGCGGCGAAATCGTGGCGTAATGTGTCGTTGCTGGCGCATCCCGAAGCACGAGCAATGGGCAAGGATTGGATTACCAAGCAGCTTTACCACAACACAAACGATATGTTTCGTCACTATGGCTTTCCCAATGGGTCGAACGATGACAACTTTGTTATGAACGAAATTCTCTTCAACGAGCCTTGTTTTGACACAATTACACTGTAGTGCTCGACAAGTCATTGTCAACATGCCATTCGAAGCCTTGCAAAAAGCATTGCATGGACGCAACATGTGGGTGCTTATGATGGACAATGTCCTCGGTGCTGCTGAACTTGACGTAAGTCCATTCGTTGAATTCATGGCGCGATTTTGATCCTCATGAACAGGTCGACAGCACCTTATTCACCATCATGCCATGTCTGTTATCGACGAGCATGCCAATCTTCTGAGTCGTGAGTTTCCCGAAGAGGACCGTTGTGTCTTTGTTGGCCAGCAAATTCACGAAGACGAAACTGTACCAACCCAGGCACTGCAATGGAACCGACGCTTCTGGTACACTTGTCATGCGCTTGCTGAAGACATTAATGTGCCTGTGTTGTAGGGTCGAACTGCAACGAGTAGGTCCCAACCAAACGAGAATGCGCAACATCAACCTCATTTCGCAATACTTTACTCGCCGTGGATATCTCCCATTGCCAGTTGAAGCCAGGAACTGGGGATGTGATCTCAGCACCACGCCAGAGCATCAAATGGAAGACTGGTTCAAGCGCCATGCCACACAACTGGCATGGAGGCAATACAACGCTGGCTTGAAGAAACTGCAGCAGTCTGTCTTCAGCTTCATGGCCTGATGTACTTTAGACTACATACTGGATTGAATGGAACGTCGTGTTGTGCGTAACTTGGCCAGGAAGATCGTCAATTCAGAGTCGAGAGGACAATTCCACCATGCTCCGTTCGTGTATCACGCGCAGAAAACTCTGCGCAGTGCCGCGAAAGCCTCCGAAGCTGAAGAAAACCCAGGCATAGAGTCATCATATCTGTGGCTCCCAACATCACACCTGATTCCAGAACGATCCACGACGCTCAATCCATCGTTTCGTCGAGACACAACAACCAGACTCGGCTGAAGTCGCTTCGTCCAACATGATGAACCTTGTCATCATGAGCATTGCAGTACACTGTACGCTCTTCCGTGGGTGAAGATCTGCAGGTGCACTGAACAACCTCAACTTGATCGAAGATTCATCTGTCGCGTTGCTGTGCATCTTGCAGTCACCATGGAGCTCTGGAAGCTTCAAAGATATGCTTGGAGTTATTCTTATCTATGCAAGCAACGATCCCTCACTGACTGGGGAAGCCAAGTTGTCCCCTCGACCATTTTGTGCGTCCACGAAGACTTCAGCGACGTGATGTCGCTCGACATTTTCGACGCATCCCGCTGTTCATTATCAATTCCACGCTCTTCAAGCAACGATGGGAGTCGAATCGTTGGAGTTTCTCAAGACTGAAGTCCAAGGCAATGTCGCCATCATCACGTTGAATCGACCCAAGGCGCTGAATGCACTCTGTCAAGGATTGCGCGCTGAGTTTAGCCAAGTTATCTCCGCATTCGAGGAAGACGACAACATTCATGTGATCATCGTGACGGGCAACCAGACTGCCTTTGCAGGTTTCTTCTCCCTCGTTCCTCATGCTTGACGACTTCTAGCTGGTGCTGACATCAACGAAATCGCCAACTATGACTTTGTTCAACTCTACAACTCGACCACGATCGACAATTGCCATGACTTCGCCAAGGTTCGCAAGCCGACGATCGCTGCCGTGAATGGCTTTGCCTTGGGCGGCTGCTGTGAACTGGCCATCATGTGTGACATCATCATTGCTGGCGACAAGGCCAAGTTCGGTCTCCCTGAAGTCAAACTGGGGACGATTCCAGGCGCAGGCGGCACGCAGCGCTTGGTCTGCGCGATTGGCAAGGCCAAGGCGATGCACTTGGTCTTGACGGGAGACACCATCGATGCCCATGAAGCCGAACGCGATGGTCTTGTCTCGAAAGTCGTTCCGGCTGACAAGTTGTTGGAAGAAGCGTTGGCCGTCGCCAACAAGATTGCAGCGCACTCGCTTCCGATCACTCGCATGGCCAAGGAAGCAGTCAACGCGTCGTTCGAGCTGAGCTTGCAAGAGTCGCTCCGACTTGAAGATCGTCTCTTTCGCAGCACATCGACCAGAAGGAAGGCATGGTGGCGTTCCTTTAGAAGCGTTCTCCAAACTTCACAAACTCGTAGGCTCCACGACGCATTGAGCGGCTTCACTGCCCGTCGCATCCTTTCTCGTCCAAGTCGTGGGTTTACTTCTACATTACACGGATCATGTTAAACTTTAAGATGAGAAATTATGCGGTCGCAGCCGAGTAGATGACTTCAAACAAGACGATGGCGATTTGGATCATCTGCGCTTGGCAGCCGAGGTACGACGCACGGGCCAAGAACGCTTGGGCGTGCGTGACAGGCTTGGTGGAGGGGGGAGCAGGCTTGACTTCGATGGTTTGGCCACTTGCTTCTTTGGCCAACTTGCGGCTCTTGTGGCGGTCCAAAAACTTGCGCACGCCCTTCTGGATGAGCAAGACACCAGAAAACCACTTTTCAAATTCGAGCTGACGGATCGACTTGAGCACGAAGAAGTTGCGGCGCAACGATTCTTCCTCGTGGGAAATCATCATGCCGAGGAGTTGCGTGCAGACCAAATAGCCAGAGTACTCGAGCCAGAGGTATTCCCAAGGGCTGAAGTGCAAGTTGTGCGACGAGAAGAAGATAAAGAGCATGATCATGAACGACGTCGTGCGGAACGCATAGACGAAGCGGACCTTGAATCCCGACCGGTGGGCAAACAAAATCGCGTTCAGCACCCCCATAAAGTACACGTTGGGCTTGGTGGCCTTGGGCTGCTTGTCGCTGTGGGTTTCAATAAACGCCTTGCCGACTTGGAGGAGGAGAATCATCATCGCACAGACGTGGATCGAGACAACAACGACGGAAAACACTTGGGCAGGACGGACGTAGCCACCTTTGGACGTCACCCACTTGGTCTTGATGCGGCTCGGCTTCTCCACCGCTTCGACAGCTTGCAACTCAATTTGCGAGAGACCACGGCGCAAAAACACTTGCCAAAACTTCTTGCCGAGCAAGTACAAAAAGTAGAAGGCGGCCAAGTAGCACGGCATCACGATGGCGAAACGCATGATCGCCGCCATGCCATATTCAAAGTAGAAATGCTTCATCAAGAGCAACTTGACGTCCTGGATCGCCAACACCAACTGGTTCAAGCAGATACCGAGCACGGCATAACGAATGTTCCAGTAGACGTTTTCGTGGATGTCGCCGCGGTTGGGGTTTTCATAAGGCTGCGGGTCAATGACGTACCAGACGCGGCAAAAGTATTCTTCGACTTCGAGGTTGCGAAAAGCAAGAGTCCACTGGTCGTAGAGTTTGCTTTCCGAGTACATATCGGCCGAGAAATCCACGGGGTTTTCATCGTCAGCGAGACCAGCGAACGGCAACTTGAGCGCGTAGTTGCGGCGGCGCGTGAGCTCTTGACGGTAGTGGGAGACCATACCACCGATGATGGCAATGCCGTAGTTGACCGTTTGGTAGAGAATGTCGGAAAAGTTGTCGTATTTCCAGTTGATGCTGGGAATGCTGTGGATCATGGACAAACTCACGAGCTGGACAATCAAGTAAGTGAAGAAGATGGACCACCCCAAGACACAACTGTGGATAAAACGCATGCGGGTGATGCCAAAAATCGGAATGATCAAAATCATGAGCGGCAAGACGGGGCCAGCTTGTTGTTGCAATGGCTTCTTGAAGATCATGCTCAACGCGACAAGGGCAAAGACCCAGAAGGTGATCGTTTCCAAGTGGCGAGCCGCCCATTTCTGGCCCAACAAGATGTAACCAATGGCGAAAGGACCGAGACCGAGGCCAAAGACAACGCCGTACAAGATGCCCGACGTCGTGGAATCGATCTTGCTGAATGGACTGTCCTTTGGGATACCCGTGCGAACGGTATAGAGTTCGTTGTGTGCTTCGTAGATGGAAAAGGCGGCAAGGAAAAGAAGGCCGACGGCAAAACAGAGTCGAACGCGGGTCAGCGACGACTCTTGCGCCCACTCCAAGTAGCCGACTTCATACTTGACAGGGGGATTCGATCCAGGCACGATGCTGTCGAACTGGAGCGTGTTGGGGTTCATGCCGACTTGTTCTTGCATCATGCCGAATTGGTCGACCATGTAATCCTTTGCTTTCTTGAGTCTAATCGTTTCTACACGTCGAAGTCACGTCAATACACGACATTCATACCAGAGGGTACTCCTTACCAGGCATGGATTGTCCTTTTGGAACCGCACACGCGCGGAGAACCAACTCAGCGGGGTCTGATATATAGTTGGGTGCTTTATGATGTCCTTCTTCGATGCTTTCTTGGCGTACGACATCGATGTCGACGTTTAGTTGATCGTCGTCCATGAGAGCAAACTTCACCTCAGGGGTCTTTAGCTGATCTGGGTGATCGGAGACTAGTTCGTCAGTGGCAGCCATGACAATCCCCTCCGACGACATGAGATATCCCGAGCTCCTCCAACTGGTACACTTGAAAAATGGAGCAACTGCTGGAACGCTTCCACCCCAAACCTTCGAAAGTCAAAATCGGAGAGGGTGACGTCAGACCATTAATTCACCAAGGTGAAATCCCAGCCGTGTCAGCACAAGCACGAACCCATGTGGATCGCCATGTCTTTGTCATACGTTACAGGAGTGAGTAATAAGCGCGCAGGAGATCCTTCCCGTCGACCGCGCCGGCCCCCCGTCGTCCTTCCGCTGTAACACGCCATGATACAACCATGTCGCAACTCTCAATGCGAATATCCTCATTTTGATGGATTTGATTGGCTAAAATTAAATATTTTCAGCCAATCAAAGATTCGATTTATGGCCAATCTTTTCGTATATCGCAAGTAACGTTGTCGCGAGGAGTACCGTAGAGCGATGGATGGTCTTTGTCAGCCACAAGCAAGGAGATACACTGCACTTGGACGACATGGAAGGCGCTACATGTACCTATGGTGCACATCACCTACAGACGACAAATTTCTTGGACAGAATGTTTGTATTTACAGATATACTATTGGACAATATATGTTTATATTTTCTATAAATAACCAATCATATTGAAATATTTCAATAATATGTTGCTCTTCAGGCTCAAGTATTGACTTCTCTGATAAATTGACATGCTTAAGAGCAATCATCTAAGGCAGAACTGCTTAGAACAGTATATGTTAAGCAATACTTTCAAAGCGAATTGGTGCTCCTGGAGATTTAAAGGCATTCAGAAGCTTGTTGACATCGCAGCACTTGTAATGAAGTCTTCAGCAATATTCAGAAGTGGTATCCTGTTAATTAAACAGGCTCCACCTTGCCCATGACTGGAAAAGATAACAATAAAGATCACTGTTTATTTTTCTATTCCACGCATCAAGATGTTAGACTAACTTGTTTCGTATTTCTCGGGCTCGCGAGCCTCTAAGACTTCGTAGGATCATCGCAAGGTATGTGATATCTCCAAAATATTATACGGATAACAACTCAGATGCTCCGGATAAATTTTGTCAATACAAATTTCAAGTACTGATTTCCCTCTCACTTTTAAACGGCCCACAATTGATAATTTTTACAAATTAATATTATCAAAATATAGAGTACTTTCAAAAATTTGAATTCAGTATGGAAGAGCTGATAGTGAGAGTCACCTCTAAACATTTATATTCATTCAATTACTAAATGACTTGTGAAACTCGATAAATATCACCCGTTTAAAACTGAGAGGGAAATCAGTATAGTTGACGAGCACCCTAAGGCCAAAATCTGTCCTTTTCCATACATTTGATCACAAAAGTGACCTCTGGAGAATCACCATAACTCAATCAATTCTTTGAATAGAGCAATTTCAAGCGGTAACATGTCTTCCTCTAATCCATATCTATCGATATTACCGCTTTTCTTATCCTTAATTGGACTCTCCAGAAATTTATCGACGGTCAAAGTGTAACGAGAATAATGTCGTCTCTAGATGATGTGCACCATAGTACAGATGAGTGGTAGCTTGCTTGGATTCCACATCTTTTTCTACCGTAGAATTGTTCACTTCAACGTGAGCGCAAGTTGTGTTGCCGTGTGGCCGACAACGTGACGACCGGCTTTTGGGTGAAGAGGATTGCACGCCGTACAATCGACCAAAGAGGTTGTTGCAATCCTTTCAAAGCTTGCCACCGCCAGCCAGCAGCAGACCGCGCGAAGACTTTGTTTCACGACCGAAAACAAAACTTCATGGGAGGCGTTCATGGCCAACGAAACGACTGTGCATGCATATCCAGAGTGGCAAACGGGGCGTTGACGAAGGCATATGGTGCCGCGGGATTGATACGTCCCATTGAATATTCAAACAGCCAAGGTCCTCAACAAAAGAACGAGAAATACAGCGCAGACTTTACAGCCAAAGCACCTCTCGGGGGGGGATAGAAGTCAACGATGAGGGCAAGAGGGGAACACAGTATCACCGCGAATTTGCTGCTGTCGTACGTCACGCGTCCACCAAGTGCACGCACGATGAAATGAATCGCCCCCATGGTGTATTTCACCTGTGAGTGAATTCCTGGCATTGCTAATCCTCCGGTCTACGTGATCGCGCATGTTACCCACAGCTTGATGACGCAGAGTGCAATAAGAAGAGTCGCATCTCGACGAGCAAGACGAGTCTTTGACGTCTTGCGAGATGGTGACATTGTGAACGCAACTCGGGTGTCAGTGTTACTGTAGTGTGAATAAATAGCATGGCAAGGCGGCTGGCAAGAGATTACCCATGGAGACTCAAACGCCGTTGCATCAAGTGGTGGAGAAAGGAGCTTTCACTGGCCGCAACAAGCTGCTTGGGTTCGCATAGAGACAAGTTCATGAACTGATCCAATGCGTCGTCTAGTTCTTTCGACGCGGGACAAATCTCAATGGATTGTAAAGCCTGGACGAGGTCGTCGCACTCATTTGAGGCTGGAGTCGTCAATTGAAAGCGCTGAAAGCATTGGATCGCTTGAGTTTCCTGGTTTGAAGGTGGTGGTATGAACGTGTCAAAGGGATTCTTTGGCTTTGTGTGAACGACAAGGCTAGATGAGTTTTTTGTTCCAACTGCCATGGATGTAAGTCCGGACGTAAGGGCGTCGACATCGACCCGTCTTCGCTTCGGCTTTGGATTCTCAGCAGCATGTGCTCGCTGAACCGTGGATCGTTTCGCTTTGATTTCAGGAATCGTTGGTAGAGTCGGTACGATTTGTTTTCCAGGAGGTATCACGGAGAGTGCTCGTTGACGCTGAAGCCGAGTGAAATACCGTGGCTGAGGCAGGTTCTCGGGGAGGACGACTTGAGACGTGCTTGTTTGTCCATCGAGATGGATGTGAATGTTGACCGTGATGTTCACAGGCGCCTGCGATTCCTTCCGTGCCCGCGACCGGGTCCTCATCATTTTGGCTTTTCACCACTGGTTCAAAATTATCCGGATAATTTATCCAGCGTCGATCAAATACAACGAAACAAAATCTTTGATACACCTGTAATCCCATGGAAACTTATCTCGGGGAACCTGAAGAATTTCTTACCAGTAGTCCTTGTGAATGGAGACACCTCTGGCTAAGGATTGAAGTACACCAGGGTGAAAGTATGACTTTTATTTACTCCACTGTGGGAAAAGAAACAAATACGCCAAGGATATGATTTGGCACTTGAGTGATGCGAGCGCTTAGTTGTTCTTGAAGTTGGGTGCACGCTTTTCAACAAAGGCAGCCATGCCTTCCTTTTGGTCGTGCGTGGCGAACTGCTGTAGAACAAACGACCTTCGTACTTGAGAGATTCTTGCAAACTCATTTCGAACGAAGCGTTCACAGCTTCCTTGTCCATGCGGGTGATAGGTTGCGAGTACGACGCAATCTTGTTGGCAATCGCCAAAGTTTCTTCCTAAATTGGCAGTGAGAATTTTACAAAGAATTGCTATGCTTACCAACAACTTGTCGGCAGGGACAACCTTGGCAACGAGACCATCGCGTTCAGCTTGGTGAGCATCAATCATGTCGCCAGTCAGCACCAAGTGCATGGCCTTCGACTTGCCAATCGCACGGATCAAACGTTGAGTACCACCCACACCAGGAATCGTACCCAACTTAATTTCAGGTTGACCGAACTTGGCCTTGTCACCGGCAATGATCATATCGCACATCATGGCCAACTCACAACCACGGCCCAAGGCAAAGCCATTCACGGCAGCAATGACTGGCTTTTGGATCTTGGTGATGTCACCCCAGCTCGCAAACATGGTGGAGTTGTAGACTTCAATGAACTCACGGGTAGCCATTTCCTTGATGTCAGCGCCAGCTGCAAAAATGTGTTGAATATTCATACGATCGAGGTGCGCTGCTTACCAGCAAAGGCCTTTTCACTGCCAGTCAAGATGATGGCCGAGATGTTGGCATCCTTGTCGAATTCACGAGCAGCATGCCCAACTTCTTGCATAAGTCCATCACAGAGTGCGTTGAGGGCCTTAGGGCGGTTCAAGGTAAACCTTGGAAAAAAATAACCCTTTTCAAAAATATATTTTTTAGTGGCAAAATAATTTATTTTTATTGCATGTGGTTACGAGTAAATTATTTTAAGCAAATATAAAAAAATAGGTTACTCGAACACAATGCATAGAAAAATAAATACAAAAAAAATTGAGAATATTTTTCAATATTTTCCTCACTAAAAATGATTAAAAAACGCACAAAAATACCCCAAAATTCTTTTCCATTTTTCACTATTTACAGGATTTTTTAATGAGTGGTTAGCATTCCGTAAGCCACTACAGCCATTCAAATAGCACGCTAAAAATCCAGTATCGAGTTTTCATTTTCAATTTCTCGTCCATGGCACCGAAAGAAACTTACTCCGTTGAAGGCAAAGAGCTCGCCCTGCTCTTTTTTAAGCGCGACTCCCCTACTGGTGACACTTGGACATGTAAATGCGGAAAAGTGCGAGTCCAATCAAGCTCGGGGTACTCGAACCTGACAGGGCACATCCATCGCTCTCACCCCGAGTATGTGAATCTACGTCCTAATGACCCCGCTAATGAGCTTACTGTGCTGGACATGCTTGTTTCGCCTACGACGCGAAAAGTGTATGGTTGGTTGCAATGGGTGTCCAAGTCCTTTCTGCCATTTTCATTCGTTGAAAATGAAATGACGAAAAGATACAGCAGTTTGCCCCCCATATGTGGAAAAACATTGATTAAGTACATGCACTTGGTCACGCAAGCCCTGGAAAAAAAGATTTGCGCGATGCTGCCGTCGAAATTTGCTCTTATCTTTGATGGTTGGTCGTCTGGAACGTCCCATTTTGTGGCCATTTTTGCAACTTTTCCATCCTTGAATTCTATTGGCTATAAAAGGGTGTTATTATCTTTTTCACCAATCAACGACGAGACAAGTTTGGATGCAAGAGCCCATATCGATTATACGGATTATGTTTTGGAATTATACGGAAAAACGTGGAACAATGTGGTGGCGCTCGTTGGTGACAATTGCTCGACGAATGGTGCTTTTGCGCGTGATGCTCGTGTTCCGCTAGTTGGCTGTGCAAGCCATCGCTTCAATCTCTTTGTTGTGGACTATCTGAGTCAATTTGAAGACGTTCTAACACTAATTAACACCCTTATGAACAAGCTACGTGGCCTAATCCTATCGGCAAAGCTCCGCTGCCACACCTCCCTTGTACCAAAGATGCGCCAGCAAACGCGCTGGAGTTCGTGCTACGATATGGTGAAACGTTTCGGCGAGCTCAATGAGTACCTGGTTGAAATGGGTGACGCGACGGTGGACTCAATGATGCCGACTGTGGCGCAACGCCGCGAGCTCGAGCGCCTCCAAGTCGAAATGGAGCGATTGAATGAGGTTACATTGTATCTACAAGGTGAGGATGTCAGTGTATGTCATCTGTTGGATGACTCTGCAACAAGTGCGGAAAGCGATGAAGGCATGTCGATTGTGCAGCGATCCAAGCGCCGCAAGACCAATACAGGTATGTATATTGATTGCCGATTTATTCGGCCAACGTCGAATGTGTGTGAGAGATTTTTCTCGTCAGCGAAATTTGGGCTCAGCGACCGGCGCCGATCGATTTTGCCACGCAATTTTGAAGCTCAAATGTTTCTCTACGCCAACAATAAGTATTGGGGTCTCTCAGACGTTTCTGAGGCCCTACGTATTGACCAACAAGCCCAGTGATTCATGTAGTAGCTGATTATAATGATGAATACATCTGCTGCAACTATGATAGAAACATGATCATTTTGTATTGGAGTGTGATAGGAAATCTATCACAATTGCCTGAAATCTGTTTTCAATAAATGTTTTTGACTTGATTTCAGTATACAAATCCGAAACTCGCAAAATTCTGAGCAACTGTGTTAGAGATTCTATCACAGTTGCTCAACAAATGAATATTGGCAGATATCAAGCATCATGCACTCGCATGCTTAAAGTCTAGCCGACAAATAAAGAAGCCGAATCTTTGTTGAACGTCTAGCACAGATATAAGCTATACTAGCTGCAACACAACATCACGATTGTTGGCGTGTTATGCGCCCACTCGCTTAATTATATTGGAAGCATATTCAAATGGCTAAAGCATAAAACACAAAACACTGTAGATTTCATGAATTTCATACGATTCATGAATTAAAGCACAAGCAAAAGTCAAAAGTAATGATGACGGATTTGATCTCCACACCTTCGCCTCACAACTCATTATCCTATCAAGTTTTGACGTTGCAACGTCAAAGTTTGAATGATTCATTAACCTTGTGGATTCATGGTGCATATTGAGATAATTCAATTGATTATTGCTCTACTGCCTACTGCTCACGAGGTAGTGGAGAGATGCGAGAACAATCACAATTCGTGTGTGTAAAATGTAATTAGACTGCAGTGCAGGTGTTCAAAGTGTCGATTTGTCATTTGAATAGCCCGGGTTGGGGAACGACGAGCAACGCATACCGAGTACATTGTACCTCTACGTGTTGAGTGTAATCAAAGGTTTCCTTTTCTGTCTTTCTTGTTAAACTTATCTGTCAATGCTCCACGAGGTTCATGGTCTGTTTTCGTCTACCAAGTCAATTCATCAGATTAACTTCCAATCATATTGCGTTATATGGTGTGATAGGATTCCTATCACAGTTGCCGTCATTATATACATCTGCTGCAACTATGTTTTGCATGAGTTCACCAAAGTTATTTGAGCAATAACTCGTCAGTGCCTGTCGCGATGAATAAGTTATTCTTTGACCTTGCCCGAGAAAGTTATTTATCGCGGCGGCGATGGTTTTGAATAAGTTATCTCCTCTATGTTGAGCTATGAGTAGGTTTGTAGTTTTATTTTTCCAAGGCCTGGTTCAAGGTGATGATACCCACCTTGCCTTGAACGTCTGTCTTGATATATTCCAAGGTTTCTACAATGATCTTAAGGAAAAGTTTTGTGGATTTGTGTACGAGAGCTAAAGCAGCGGGTGAAAAACTGCGGCGCTCGGGAGTTCAACGAAGCGAGGCGAAGCATGGAGCCAAGTCGAAAAATTGAATTTTGGCTCACGTCAACAGGACATTTCTCAATTTGCATTGGATAAAAATAAAAATATTCACCAATCAAACTCATTTAAACTAGCAACCAAGATTGCAACGTTTTTCAAGCATAGTTGCTTCTCTTGCCGCTGGAAAACCAAAGCCAAAGTACTTGAATATCTACAGCTCTAACGTTAGTACTCTTGGCAACACAGCCGCCATGTCGACAACCTTAACGACGACAAAAAGGCTGAAAACGGTTGACGCTGGACTCGATGACGCAGACGAAAGAGGAGGTTTCCAGATAGTTTTACTACAGCTTTATAGGTGGTATGCAATGATGCCACGAGGTTTGAACAATTTAGTTGTTCGTGAAGTTGGGCGCACGCTTTTCAACAAAGGCAGCCATGCCTTCCTTTTGGTCGTGCGTGGCGAAACTGCTGTAGAACAAACGACCTTCGTACTTGAGAGATTCTTGCAAACTCATTTCGAACGAAGCGTTCACAGCTTCCTTGGCCATGCGGGTAATAGGTTGCGAGTACGACGCAATCTTGTTGGCAATCGCCAAAGTTTCTTCCTGAATTGGCAGTGAGAATTTTACAAAGAATTGCTATGCTTACCAACAACTTGTCGGCAGGGACAACCTTGGCAACGAGACCATCGCGTTCAGCTTGGTGAGCATCAATCATGTCGCCAGTCAGCACCAAGTGCATGGCCTTCGACTTGCCAATCGCACGGATCAAACGTTGAGTACCACCCACACCAGGAATCGTACCCAACTTAATTTCAGGTTGACCGAACTTGGCCTTGTCACCGGCAATGATCATATCGCACATCATGGCCAACTCACAACCACCGCCCAAGGCAAAGCCATTCACGGCAGCAATGACTGGCTTTTGGATCTTGGTGATGTCACCCCAGCTCGCAAACATGGTGGAGTTGTAGACTTCAATGAACTCGCGGGTAGCCATTTCCTTGATGTCAGCGCCAGCTGCAAAAATGTGTTGAATATTCATACGATCGAGGTGCGCTGCTTACCAGCAAAGGCCTTTTCACTGCCAGTCAAGATGATAGCCGAGATGTTGGCATCCTTGTCGAAAGCACGGGCGGCTTCGCTCACTTCAATCATCAAACCGTCGCAGAGAGCATTGAGCGCCTTGGGGCGGTTCAAGGTAATGATACCCACCTTGCCTTGCACATCAGTCTTGATGAATTCCAAGGTCTCTACAGCAAGGCATTAAATACTAGACGACCATTCAATAACGTACTGGTGCTGAACGCGCGAGAGACGGTAGAGAGAGGAGTGCGGAGGGCAGCGAGACGGAACATGAAGTTGACCGAGGGAGTTTGGATATGAGGTTCAAGTTGAGGCAACTTTGATCAGGTTGGCAGCTTTATCCGGATGGTTTCCGGATAATTGTATCACGTGAAATCCCATCTCTTTGGGCAATTTGATTGGCCAATTCAGGAAAGATCTCCAAATAGTCAGTTTTGATTGGTTGACGAAGTGATCAACCGAAGTGTCAAGTGTCGCCACGCAAGACCACAACTGAGATCTCATTGACAACACGCTTACTCTTAGCATGACCAGTGGTCTGAGTTCTTCTGCCACAACTCCTTGGATCCTCAAGGAGGGCCATGCTTGAGAAAGTCTCAATGAAATCTCTACTCTCCTTCGTTTGAGGTACTTGACCTGAACGTATCAGTGGAGACTTTTACTGTAATGGTGCATGGACCTATGGAAAAAGTCGGACTAGGATTTACTTCTCGTACGATTTACCAGCGTGATTTGCCTTGCCCTTGGGCTGAAGAGTGTCCAAGACGTACACGCTGTCATAGAGGGAGGTACAGAACCTGATTTACGTGTACGTATTGTCAATTCCGGCGAAATTTGCGGGTTTCGATGGATTTGACACTTTGTGAGAAATCGCTCAAGAATCGACCATTTAACCTTTTTGGCCAAATTTACGATAAATAAGATCTACTTGCACCCTAGAACACTCGAATGGAACGCTGCAACGCGCCAATATACGCCTGTGAACGTTTACCACTGCTTGTATGTTTACTTCATGGCATTCCAATGCTTGGCGATGTCCGCTCGCTTCGTACGCTAGGGGAGAGCTGTGCGCAGTAGACCAGCCTGGTGACGCTCTGGTGGGGATGCAAACGGACCTAAGAGATGATTTCAAAAGCTGTTGGACGCAATTCTTGCCATGTACCAAGCGTTGATTTGGTCGATGCTTCAATACCATTTCCAAAGGACAAAACATTTGCCCCAAAATTGAGACAAGTCTGATTGGCTGAAACAACCCATAAATTCCTCGAAACCCTCTTAATATTGATTTTTATATGTTTTCACAGTTCTGCGTGTTCCTTGATCGATTCAATCAATCGATCTTGGAAATTTTGAGTAAAACGCGCAATATAAATTTTGAGAGGTAATTAATTTTGACGGTCTTTGGAAAACTGAGACCACCAAATTTCTGGTTTGAATTTCAGGTTTCTTGTATAAATTTATAACCCTCCGAAACATTATTCCTGGAGGAGGGGTGAAACCAAAAGTCATTTCAGTTTTTCTCTGACGAAACCTGAATTTTGTTTGTTGGTTGGGATTCAGAGCAGTAGATTTATCCGAAGCGTTAATACATATCCGTATTGACATTATCCTACCGTAGTGTATTTGTTAAGGATGACGATTTGTTAAAGGTGATATACAAATTTCTATAGTAAAGTTGTGAGAGGTGATGAGCCAAAATATCAAATTTCACAATATATGACTTATGGAGTTTATTATTCATCATCAAATGGCTCGTCCTGAATTTCCTCTGCCATATTCAAGGCTTGTAAAATTGACACAACAGATTCACAATCAGCATCAACATGGTCAATCAAGTCATCGTTCATACAACTTGGGGTGTCCACCAGCTTTGCATGTTCAAAACCCTTGATAATTGTGCTTGGTCTCACGTTATTCCATGCTTGTATGATCCATGCGACGACAAATCGCCTAGAAGGAGGGACTATGTTCAAAGGAACTGCTTGAGAGTTTAGTTGATCGCGCAAATTATCGATCCACTTTCGTCGCAAGAAATCCTTCAATATAAAATGGTTTATTCCATGCAATGTCTGCAGGTTGACACATCCAAGTGAATCTCGGGGAATTTTCATCAATACAACATTCAGTTCTTGGGCCTTTTGGATCACAGCGGGGGTAAAGTGAGCTGAAAAATCATCCCATAGTAGCAACACTCTTTCATTCATATTTGAACGTCGACCAAAATGGTAGTCAAGGAATATCAAGGAGATATTGCAACAAATGCAGCAGACCTTGCTTGACCGACTCGAGTGCGATTCCGCAAGGACAGACTATGGCGTGCTCGAAAGTCGATGCACCACGTATTGGATGCTTTGAACTTCTCTGCGGGTATGCTCAGATCACGTGCGACGTCGACAGCCTTGATTTGGAGCATTGTTTGAGTAACAGGTATCCCTTCACGCCTGAGCTCAACAATCCATTGTACTATGTTGGCTTCGGCTTCGTCGGGCAAAGTCTTTGATGTTCCCACGGGGCGATTCTTTAGAGCATTAGCGGATGTTGTGTTGTATCCACGTTGCTCAATATCAAAGCGCTGTTTTGACCATGAGTACACACGTTTACGTTGAGATTCCCAACCCTGGTCATTCAAATCTCCAAAGTACTTGGCGCGGACAGCTGCAATTCCTGCAACGCTGAAATAGTTGATGACTTCCAGTTTGAATGCGTTTGAAAAGCTTTTATATGCGTGCTTGGTAGGTTGCCTGCCCGGTCCGTGTAAGCGTGGTCTGCCGCGTCGAGGTTGAGTGGACGCGGGCGTATCCATTCCAAATGAAAGATCAAGTCGTATAAGAAATTATGTTGTATCAAGTTTAAGAGGTTATTATATTCTACATTTGACAGTCACCCTTAACAAATACACTACGGTATCATGGCAAGAGAAGAGCAATCCGTCGAACCTGTGGAGCCGTCCTTTGGCAAGTTTGCGTGCCGTCACGACATCGCCCTGCTTCGTCATGTCGTTCACGAGAAGCCATGGGAAGCAGAGCATGGCTCCGTGATGGAAAAGTGGACAAGAATCGTCGAGGAGCTCAATCGGCAATATTTCCATGATAGAGATAAACTCACCGATATTACCATTACATCGTTCGAGAACACAACTCACAAGATATATGAACTCACAGTCAGCATCGCTCATGGGGACGGCGCATGAATGGATCACATTATCCGGTCATCACTACATCCGGAATCCTCTAATCTTTTGTGCTCGAAAAACAAACGAATTTTTGTTTGGGATTGAATCAAAAACTTGAAAATCTCTTCGAAAAATCTCGTTTTACAAATTTCAGGTTCAGATTTAGAGCAAAATCGAAACCAAAATTTTGGTTCTTCGAAAACTCTCTTTTGTCGCGACCTTCTGGACGACCTTGTCGACTTCTGCACTCGATGAGTGTTAGCCCCTTGAACGAACTGAACGAAGCTGAATTGGCGACAAAGCTCCTTCATTGCTGCGGTTCGCATGCATGGGTCGAGAGTATGCTTCGATTTAGACCATACTCCACCTTGGACGACCTCTTTGCCAAAGCAGCCGCCGCTGATGCCTCTTTGACAAGAACAGACTGGTTGGAAGCCTTTGCAGCCCACCCCGAGGTGACGAAATCTTTTCCGCGTGGTCCAACTGCAGATTCCTTGTTAGATTGGCACGAAATCCAAGGGGATTTCAAAGTGGGAAGCACAAGAACAGAAGGGAGCTGTGGATGCAAATGCATCGACTTTGGATCTCCTTGCCCAAGGCAATCAGCAATACAAGGTGACCATATATCTCAGCTCATGGGGCTCACAACGTACGATTTCATTGCGTAGTCAAAATTCGGCTACATATACATTGTCTGCGCGACTGGGAAATCGGCCGACGAAATGCTGCATATTCTCCAAGGCCGTCTCGCCCACACCGCAGACGAAGAATTGCCCATTGCAGCTGCCGAACAAAGCAAAATCACACTCATCCGACTAAACAAGCTCGTGCAAGAGTATGTTTGACGCTGCGACGTCTTGAATTACTCTGAAGCCGATAGATATTCATCCAATTCCCGGCTCTAACTCTAGTGAATACACGCTGCCGTTGTAAGTCAGCACGTCACCAGTCGACTGCGTCAATGCCGCCAGCGCTTGGTGGCATCTTTCAGCCACCTCCGGCAGCACACTCTCGACCTAGGCCCATCGTGAATCCGATACGACATCGAAATCCACACTTACCCATCTCCCGAAGGTAGATGTGGACTGCAATTCTCGCGGAAGAAACTGTTGTACCGTCGCCATGTTCTCAAGCTGGGACCAGTACACGTCTAGCTCGGTTTGGACTAAATCCTGCCGTGCTTTGACCGCCATCTACAAGACAAACGTGACTTCAGACCAAGTCATGCACAGGTCGTACCGCCAACAGTGTTTCCCGCAGCACAACGGCGTCGGCGGCGGATTCCCACAGGCTGATAGCACTGTGTAGAGCTTCAGCACCGTCATGACTTGCATATTTTTCAAGCATGTTGAGCTTGAGGTGGTAAGGCATGGCAAGCTGAGTCCACACCTACGCCATGATGTCAATGACATTCCCAACGACGACGCCAACAGCTTCAAGCCGCCTTTGGAGTGATTCCCGCGAGTCCAAGATCACACTATGGCGGTGGACTCGGCTTGCTTGGTGTGGACTCGGTGATGCTTCAGCCCGAGGAGCGTCTGGTAACGAGGAACTCGTCCTTGCTGGTGGCTCTCTGTGTGGTTTTGTCTCTGGCGGCCGAGACTCCGTTGTGCTATTCGGTGGAAGCCACTCCCAAGAGAGAGCGGATTCGCGTCGCTTGACCATCCGCTTTGTCGTGTGTCTGACGATCGGCGAGTTGCTCTTCCCGCGAGATTTGCCGATAAGTCCAATCACGACACTCTTGGAAAGATGAGGCATGCCGTGGAGTGAGCGACGTACTGGTTTCCGCTGGACAACTTTGCGAACGCGGTCGTTGAGGATGGTACTCGGTCGACGCTGCAGCTCTTGTGGATCCGTTGGCATTGCATCAACTCCTTCAGGACTACAATGCAAGCGTCGGGTTCATCCAAGAGTGAGGCTTTGTACGTGTCCGTCCCATTGTTGAGATCGGCAAGTTGACGCCGCAAACGCCGCCTTGATATTGCGTCTTGGCATTCCATGTACTGCGCATGCGTTCTGTCTTTGCGCACCTTCAGCTGCTCGTCGCTTGCTTCGATCTGTCCGTCGTCCGTCGCAATGGTGAGTCTACGCAGGCGTCAACATCAACCTCAACACTGCAACAAACTTTTTCGCACGCATCAGCTTGGACAAGTGTTCCATCTGTGACCACTGCGCTGGCGTCATGGGGTCTGGCGCGGTCTGGTCAATGAGATAGCTCTCCGTGCGTCTGCGCAGCTCAGCATTCAGTCGAGCTCCAATTTGTTCAAAGAGTAATGCTTGGCTCTACTCGCTCGGTGAGTAAACATGGCAAAGATCGATTGCTTGCGTACATTCCACTCCTCGACGGCTTGACTTGCCTTGCCATCGCCGCTGCTTTGGCGCTTGTCGTCGTCTTCTGGTGAGCGCAGTGCGTGGATCACAGCAGCGATCTCAGGGTGCCGCGAGAAGAGCACTTGTCGCTCGTCCAGGCGCGAGTTGGCTTTGGCAAGTTGGTTGCCAGGACCAGTCGAAGCGACTTGTGATGCAAGGGGCAGCGCTCGCATAGAGGGTGCAACTGAAGCCGCAGAGGCGATGGAAGCGCGTCGAACGCGCACATCTTCCTTCAAAGTCGGCTCGGATGTCGATTTGTTCATGTTTCGAAGGAGGCGCTGCAGTTTCTGCGCTCCCTTGAGATCTTGCGGCGTTTGCTCGACGTCTTTGAGAAGCGAGCCGAGGACATTGATCGGGTTACTCGGGCGCCCAAAAGATCCGTCAAAGGACAACGGCGCGGCGCTCTCGCGCTCCATTTCACTGAGAACTTCAGCCTTGATCGCGTCTAGGTTGCATCGTCGCTGGAGCTCGACGAGATACATCGTCTGAACTCGCCTTGCATTCACTTCAGGGTCAAAGATGCCCTACAGAGTGCTTCAACTCACAACAGACAACGTTGACGAGTACTTGGTCGTCTAGATCTTGTTTCTTACGGCGATATTTGGCTTCCACGGCTTCCGTGATGGCCTCGACGCGTGTGTGTATTCTGTTCATCACTTCCTCGCGCTCTTCGATGGAGAGTCTCTCGAAGGTCGTGTCGAGCGGATCGTACAGGACGGACGTTTTGGTTGTGCATTGCCACTTGGATTCAAACGCGAGCAGTTTATTGCGGAGGATGACATCCGGGAGGTTCTTCTTGGTTGATTCCCGTGGCGGCGTCGCGGCGGAGGAAAAATGATACCCTGCACATCCACGCATCCAGCTACACGGCACTGGGTGGTCATTACCTTCTTTGCTTGTGATGATTCGCTTGTGCGCTTTGTCGAGGCGGTCGTGGAGCTTGGTCGGCACACGAAGCGGCTCTAGAACTTGTGGCATGCGTGCATCCACAACGACATGCTTGGTCTCGCTTCGCATGTAGATCCTGTTCCCCTCTTGGTAGTTCCATCTTGACGGTTTCAAATGTGAAACGGCGAAAGTTACAACCCGACGACGCGATTGTGAGAGGAATACACTGTAAATCCTTGACAAGTTGCAGCGCCCTCTCTCGTCTTCTTCGGTGGAATTCCCATGCTTTGGGAGAACGGATCGTCCATTACTGCCATGTCTGGCTGGTCCAAAGGCGGAAGACATGTGGTCGCATCGATCAGATCTCGAGATTCGTTAGCCCAGATAGTAGATGGCATGAAAAACCAGTCGATTGGCGTCCATGGCGGCGTCTTTGCCATGGTCTACTCGACATGGACGACGTTTTGCCGCCTTGTCAAGCTGGAAATCCGCCGTCGAGACGATGCCAACCATCCAGTTACGTGCTACACGACTGTCAGCCGTCTAGTCGGTGGCCTTTTTGCATCAGAACGACAGTCGCGGTCTGTTTTGGAGACCGCCACCTGGAGCCAAACGGGGCGTCATGGTCCCACTGCATTGTCACACGAGGGATGCAATCAAGCACACACTGGACTTGATGGCCAAGAACGTTCAAGATGAGTCCAACTCAGGTCTGAAGCCGACGGCGGACTTTGACCATGAAAAGTTCGGCCGATCATTTCACGGTCGTGTCGTCGCAGCTTGCCGTCCCACCGCGGTTGCTTTCAGCGGCAAGTTGTAGGCGTGAAAGACTCCGAGATGGATGGACAGGAAGACGCGGGTGGATTATTAAATATACATGGGACTGAGCTGGGATCGACTTGGAATAAATAACTAAACGAGGGGCGTCTCGATCGAGTTGAGAAAGTCGACGATGAACTCCATGCTCTCAAGAAAGAGCATGTCGTCTGGAGATGATGGAGGCTTCGCCCCGCTGCTTGTGGCCCACGCTTGGCCTTCATGGTCCTTTAGTTGGGATTCGGGCAGATCGTCGGAGCTCTTGGTGCGCATGCCGCGCTTCCGTCTTGCAATCTTTTCTCTGTATTTCTGCGCATGCGTTTGCGTCTGTCGGATCGTGCGCGTGCCGACGACGGCGGCGATACTTTTCCAAGGCCCGCTCGGGTATAATTCAATCGCTTGGAGGAAGCGGTCATGTTCTTCTTTTGTCCACGTGCCTTTGCCTTCTATCGGCTTGGCATCGTCCAAGTCGGATGTAAAACTGCGCGGGGATAAATTGAGCATGGGACGACAGACGGCGATCACTGCGCAAATTGGAAAATGACTTGAGCGTGCCTCGTTTGTCATGTGATTCGCATGCAACTCAGGACTTGAAGCTCACCACTTTCTCCAAGAAAGCACTCATCATCTGGTTCGACAGGTTCACACTGACGTCGACCCCGTCTCAAGTGGAGATGACGGGAGCGCGGCAGCCTGGCCGTCTCGAGTCCAGCGACGATCTTTCTCCCTCTCTCGTTGCTTCCTTGAGCTGGAGGGAGCTTCAAGATCTTTTCAGACAAGTTTGACAAGCAGAACGAACGGCTCTAGAGCCTTCCACGAGCTCAAAGGATCGCGCCACGACGTCAAGCGAGAGGAGTGCCATGTCGTGCTAGCAGGACAGAGACTCGCAGTTTGCTGAAAGGGAGACAGAGAGCAGCGCGTGAGATCAAACTCTAGAGTTGATCAAGGAAGATGAGCGTCGTGTTCAGTTCCCCATGGGGGGTCGGACGACTGTTTACGTAAAGCGAAATGTGAGGTGTGCAATCGTCCGACTGAGAAGTGCGGGGGAAAACACACAATCAGTGCCAGGAACGTCACGGGGATGCTGCCTGCTCTGCTCTCTGTGTGTCGCCGTACAACCATATAGCAGCGTGGGACTATTGCTCAAAAAGAAAACTTTGGCTCGTCTGCAGTTTTCCAAATGGAAACGAGAGTTGGCGCGATCGACCTCTTGGCGACGTTCGTGGTGGTCCAGCCATCATCGGACAGTCGGATGTTGGCGTTTAGCTCGTCGATCTGTCTTGACTTGGCGGGGTCTTTTCTCTCTCATCTTGGCCACGAGTGGGTCGACAGAGTACAGTATAATGAGGGCGAGAACTTCTTAATCAACCTCCTGAGTGAATTCTCCCGCTCCGGTTGGAGTGCCTCACTCCTGTCGTCAATCTTCCGTCTCGTCACTCGGCTTCATGGAAACACGACTTCGTTGCTATACAACGACTTGCACGCAACGATCATTGTACTGCAACGACGATCTCTCTCCACTCGCTCTAGACTTGATAGCTTTGACTGCGTCGACTGTGTGGCTTGTGAGTACGCTCTTGACGGACATCTCAGATCCTAGCCAAGCTTGCTCCCGAGTCAATCCATCCACTGTTGGAGTAAATCCAGCGGTCTCGGATTCACCACGACCGTCATCATGAAAGCGGGAAAGGAAGTTGAAATCCGTCTTAGATGAGAATGACAAGAGGGTTCCAGGGATATACAAAGTCGACAAGCAGCCAGAGGACGCTCACTGCACATTCCGGCTGCGGTGGATTTATTCGTCGTGTCGTTGTCGACGATCTTGACTCGTGGGGTGACTAATGTCACGACGCCAATTACGTTGTGGAGAGATCATTCAAACCATGGTCGGGACGTTGACTACAGCAGTCAAACGAGTCGCACTCTCATTGACAAGGTGTGGATGGCGCTCGACTGTCTTCCCACTTGGCACCTCTCACGTTGTCTTGTCGACGCCGCCACGTCGTCAAAATTTGAAAAGGTGATCGAGATTTATAATTAGTTATTAGGAATTTCAGAGTCGGGGATGCTGAGCGCTTCGAGGAGGAATTGAATGCATTCCGTGTCGTGCATGCTAAACGGATCGTCGTCGCTTGGAGTGTACGGCAGCGGCTGGAGCTTGTCGTCGTCGTGGGCGGACGGTTTAATGCGGAGACCGCGTTCATGGCGCGCGAGCTTCTCTCTGTATTTTTGCGCATGCGTTTGGGTCTGCCTCACGGAGCGCGTTTGGACAATCTCGGCGACTTTTTTCCAAGGACCGTGGGGATACATTGAAATGCCAGTGAGGAACCGCTGGTGTTCCGCTTCGTTCCATGTGCCTGTGCCTTCTTCCATGACCTGCTTGCTGCGTGTGTGTGGGTCCGCAAATGCGAAAGTGACCTCGTCGACAGTTTCCTTAGCGGCTAGACGGGGCTATTGCGACAACGACGTTGACGCTAGTTCACATTCGATCGTCGAAGAACTCGATCTTGGCGATGGGCGCTAACGGTGCTGGATATTCGTCGACATAAACTTGGCCATTGTATGCCAAGCGTGAGATAAAAGCCTAGCGAGATCGTGCTAATGCTTGATTTGTTGACAACTCACGCGGTGAAATGCCGAATTTGGTAGAAGAGGGGATGCGACTTCATGTCAAGTGGACAGCCAGCTCAATTCAGTTGACCAGCTCCATCGCACACGGCGCTGCACAAACATTCGATCTGCGGCTGTGACGCGTTAGCGCCACCTCAAACGATGTGTTCTGCATGTAACATTCGACATGCGGTTTAGAAATCAGGGGCGTCGATCCCATTTTACGTGCACCTGATTGACATACAGGCGACTTGGAAGGTTGCAATTGTACCGTCTTGATACGCTTTTTCTGTGTCGATGGCACATCCAAATCAGGTCAACAAAAGCTACTAAGCCATACAAGGAGAGGAGATGGAGAGCGAATGCCTTGTAGTACAGCGGAGCGGTTACCTAATTTACTGAAGCTTGACGCTCAGCCTCTGCTGAAGAGAATCTACCGAATGCACCAAGTGGATGCACATGTCAGAATTGTGACAGCCCTCTGTCAGCTCGCCTGCACACAAAGCAACGGCTTGGGTGTATTGTGAGTTACAGCGTGCACGCGGGTGGAATTTGGCGAGAGACCAAAGATCCATTCCCAACGATTTGTTCACTCTGTGAACTGTAAATCATAAACTAATAAAAACTCATATCATTGGCTGAAATTTCTTTATATCCAACCAATATCTTCATAACATTGAAAATAATTAAAATTTGATTGAGCTGACCCGATGTGACTGGGGGAAACTGGATCGGATAGGTCACTACTCCGTATGAAGAGGCTCCGGGGGCCCATGTTTCGAACGCTCGCATTCTCCCCTCCAAAAGACGTTGGACAACATTGTGAAGGCCGTTAAGAGGCTGGTCGGGAAGTCAATGTCGATGTCTGGGCAATGATGATATCCGGACGTCTTCGTGGATCTTTTTCACATTTTTCTGTGATAAATTCTTCGTTTTTTCTGAAAAAGTGCCTGAGGCATTGTCAGGCATTCATGGGTATTATTGATGCATCATCAATGCCTGGGAAACTGCTTGAGATACATCGACAGACAGACATCGACATTGACGATTCCCGACCAGCCTCTAAGACAGATGGACAAGAATGGGTCATCAAGCTGGAGGCAATTACCATATTTGGCATGTTATGGCAGTGTGCTCAGGATCATGGTCAGTTAAAACCAGAGATGGATACCAATTCAAGTTACTAGTACTAGGAATACTAATAAATTGATAAACTAATCCTCAAAGTATTATATCATTTTCTTTTTGACAGAAATAGTAATACTAAAAAAATACTAATTTCGTTATATCAATATCAATATCAATATATTAGTATTTTTACAAATATTTCACTATTACCTCTACATCACATTTCATCACTGCTCAAAGCGTCATTCACTACAAAAACAGCCATACCAATGGATTCGTTCCACCAAACTTGCGGACAGCTCTCAGTTTATTCACCTTCGACAAGACATCCATGCTCATTCTACTCTGGATTCCTCATCTCAACACACCATTCGTGTTAACAGCAAGTAGTTGAAGGTAAGCAATTGTGTTTGGTGTAAATAGAAGTAGAATTTGAAAAGAGGCTCTATAAGAAGCATTTTCGATAAGCGTTACGACGCGCATCCAAGATAAGTCATTTTTCAGTCAAAGTCACTGGGCTATTGTCAAAAGCGAGACTCTCAAGAGATGAGTAAAAACAGTGACGACATGAAAGATATATTCTTTGTCCAAAATTGAGACATAGAGCATCGTTGAGTTTCAATTTCAAATTGAACTTCAAATCTCAGTAATCTCAACAGGATCAGCCAATCGCTCAGTTGACATGAATTGTCGCAGTTTTTCCACCCTAACCTCTTATAAAACCCGTAAAAATTTATTGGGGCATATTAATCCTCATTTTATTAATAATTATTAGTATTCAAACTCGAGTATTAATATTTATCATTTCTACTACTCCGTGCGGAAAGTTAAGGCATTTTGTGAAAAATCCCGCCAATTAAGGCGATGGTTGGAAAATTGGAGTGTTTCAATTGGTGAATCGAAAGAGGTGGTTGTTGTACATGCGATAAAGCAAGCAGCATCGTAAACTGCCTTCAAATGGCAAAGATATGAGCATTTATCATTTCCCTTCCTGGTTGGCATACGGTTTGTAAGTGGTACTGTGGATATCACATGTCTTATGAAATCCATTATGAATTGTGATTGGCTGAAACAGTTTGAAGCATGGATAATTTGCTGAATGGCCTTATTATCGCACGTCAAATTCGTTGATTTAGCCTTAACTTTCCGCACGGAGTAGTATATTAATATCAGGTACCTCAGTATCAATATCATATTAATATAGGAAAAATGCCATTGATAGCAATCTCTGGTTAAAACTCTCAATAGAAATGCCTCCCATATTGAATTTATCACAATCTGTTAAGACACCCCCTTCAAATTGCATTTCCAAAACCAGTTTTCACAGCTTACCAAACATGAAAGTATCAATTTATTTGTTTTGGAGAAACACGTCTAATGAACTCAATTTGATACAAATTTGAAGATTACGTCACGAGATTTTGGCTGTGCGAAAGGTTAAGACACATTAATAAAAAAGCGCCATTTCAGCCTTTTACAATCCAAAAAGCCCTACCAGCTCACCTGTTTATTGCGCTGTATCCTCCAATTAGCCCGAAATGGGACATGGACTTCAACTCACCCCATTTGAGTAGAATCAAATCGACGTTTGCATTGAGTTCGGTTTGAGTGAAAAGCAGACAGCCAAATTCATTGATAGAAGTCGAACTGAAATCTCTAACTATCTCAAATCTCCTCAACAGTATGGAAAGCGGTTTTGTGGTGGCCGTCCTTCCAAATTAACTGACCGAGACCTTCGCCATATCTTTGGAATCATAACCCGAGAGCCAATTTCAGCGGCTCAAATCTTTGAAGACTTGAAATTGAATGTTGACCATTCAACAATATCTCGTCAACTCAACTCGTCAAAAAAGTTCAAGTTTATTCAAATGAACAAAGGTCCAAAGTTGACCCCTGAGCACAGACCGCGACGACTACAGTGGTGCGAAGAGAAAGTGGATTTTGGCATGGCGTGCTGGTCGAAAATCATGTTTTCCGACGAGAAGAAGTGGTATCTGGATGGCCAAGATGGGCTCAAATCCTATTGGTACTGTCTTGGTGGAGAGAAGAAGACGTTTTTTAGCCGTCAAAATGGCGGGGGAACGGTCATGGTTTGGGGTGCTATTTGGGCAGACGGTAAGTCGAGTTTGACCTTCCTAGAGGGTAAATAAGACTCTCAGGCCTACTGTCAAACATTGGAAAATCACCTTCTTTCTGCTGCTCATGAAGGCTTCGAGGGTGAGTTAGTCTTTCAACAAGACAACGGTCCTATTCACACGTCTCTATTGACGTTGGATTTCTTGCGTGAATAGGGTGTTGCCTTGTTTGACTGGCCAGCACTCTCGCCTGATCTAAATCCCATAGAAAATGTGTGGGGATATCTCACTCAACGTGTCTACACGAATGGAAAGCAATGTGCGAATAAGGAGGATCTGAAACGGGCAATTCTTCTCGAATGGAATGCAATGGGCAATGGCTACTTGTATTCGCTGATTGCTAGCATGAAGAAGCGCTGTATTGCAGCTCATACAGCGAAAGGCTCGACAATTCCATGGTAATCATAATACAGTTTGATTTCATGAGCCACTGAGCTTCTACTGTTAAATTCTTTGGCATGTCTTAACCTTTCGCACAGCCTGCCTAGTTGTATTTTTGAATTTCTCGTGCCACACTGCTCCAACTTGCACACAACCTTTCCTATCATTTGTAGATGACATAGACTGTAGGGTAGTTGGTAAGGTCAGAGGAAGATGAGAAGTGAGTTAGATTAGCCACCTTAGAGTTAAATCTATAAACTAAACAATACGGTATAGTTTTCGGTATACACTCGGCACGGCTACGGAATAATCTTCTGAAAGCCGTACACTCCCTGAGAACACACGTGCCTCTGGCCAATCTCAACTTAGTCAGACGGTGTCGTCAGCGTTGGACACGCTTGACTCGACACCCGTCTTGCCAGGCGACAACTATTAACCATTACTTTATTACATTCTCCCCCCGTTGTCGCCCTGGCGGCTTGATTTCTTCGCTTGAGGTCTTCGAGCAGCTTCTTGAAATGCGAAACATGTTTGATGTCTCGCTCCAGCTCCCACGTAGCTTCGTGTTCAGGCAACCCATGCCACTTAACCAAATATTCTTTCTTACGATTAAACTGTCTTTGCTTCAGCAGGGCTTCTACGATGTAGAGCTCATTCCCTTCGTCATCGAGAACGATAGGCGTGGCTTTGGGGATCGGTCGGCCTTGAAATCGCGCGGGGTTTGGAACGTGGTGCTTCAGTCGATCAACGTTAAAGACGTCGTGAAGTCGACTCATGCTCTTGGGCAGTTCAAGCCTCATGGCATTGGGATTAATTACTTCGATTATCTTAAATGGTCCAATGTAGCGCGGAACAAGCTTTGCCTTTTCCGCCTGGTTAGCTACTTTGGCATGCTTCAACGGGATGTTTCGTGTAGCTAACAGAACAAAGTCGCCTTCTTTAAAGTTTACATTGGCTCATCTTCTATCGTAGTACTCCTTTTGTCTTGCTTGATCCTTCTCTAGGTTCTCCAAGGCCATCTTGACAAGTTCTTTGCGACGCTCGGCAAAGTTCTTGGCATACTCGTTCAGTGTCTCGATGTCGTTCAACACTGGATTGCGTAGCTTCCTTCCAGTATCGACTTCGAATGGAGTTAAACCAGTAGACGTCTGTATTAAGCCTTGGTGGGCATACTCTATGGTGCCTAAGTGCTCACTCCAGTCATGGCCCAAGTAGGACACTTGGCATCTCAACGCGTCTTCGAGCGTTCTGTTCTGTCGCTCGGTTGCTCCATCGCTTTGAGCTCTGCCAGCAGTAGTCATGAAATGCTTAACTCCCATTATCTTCATTAACTCCTGCCAAAACTGGCTGGTGAACTTTGGATCGCGATCGCTGATGATCACAGCAGGTAGGCCATGATTGCGAACGACTGTGTCGAAGAACTCCTTGGCTGCTTGCGATGCGGCTACGTTTGACACCGTGGCGCAGTACTTGGGACGCTTTGAAGTCTTGTCATCGCATGTCATGATCGCATCTTTGCCGTTCGGGACAGGCAAACCGGTGATCCAGTCGACGGACACTGTGTGCCAACACTCATCAGGAGACTTGATGGGAATCATGTGTCCATTAGCTTTAGCACTACTAGACTTGTATCTTGCACACGTCTCGCATGTGGCGACATAAAGCTTCACGTCGTCTTCTAGACCCTTCCAGTAGTACCATTGCGCAATGTGAAGCTGCGTTCGACGGGCACCAGGGTGAGCTGCGGTGCTCGTGTCATGACTTTGCGAGATAATCTCGCACTTGAGTTCATCATCGTCGGGAACGCAGAGTCTCCACACTTGATCCTTAGACTTCACAAAGTAAAGATTGTCCTTCTTTATGTACTTAGAGCTATCGTTGTACTCGTTGCTCTTGGCATAAGCTCGCTCGAACCGCTTGACTAAGTCGTCGTTCATCTTGACTGTGCTATACGACACTTCTTCCGCATGGTTGATGACTATGTGTTGTGGAACCTCGACTTCGAGTAGCTTTGACTCCGTCTCCTCCCCCCGAGAAGGCGAGTCAGTCATCAACGCAAGTGTACGCATGTCAATAGATCGCAGAGTCGCGACGCGCTCAGTCCATGAGTGGATGCCGCGATAGCGGTTGTAGCACGAAGCATCGCAGTGATGAACAGCGCAAGTGTTAACTTGAGCGCTGGACCGAGGTGGTCGAGAGAGAGCATCAGCTACAAAGTTCATCTTGCCTGGTCGATGATGTAGTGTGAAATCAAAACTTCCAAAGAATTCAAGCCATCGTGTTAGCTTAGCGGTTAAGACTGGAGTCTTCAGAAACCACTGACATGTCGAGTTGTCGGTGAAGACATCAAAATGCGAACCGTAGACATAAGGTCTCCATTTGGTTAACGCTAACTTGATCGCATACAACTCCTTCTCGTGTGATGGCCAATTTGGCTCGGTATCGCCCAATTTCTTTGACAAGAACGCGACTGGGCGGTCGTTGCCATCATCGTCTTGCTGGGAAAGTACTGCTCCGCAGCAATAGCCTGAAGCGTCGGTCGTGATCATGAAGGGCTTGTCGAAGTTTGGTAGTTGAAGAACTGGAGCTTGCTGTAGGGCTGCTTTGATGGTCAGGAAGGCTTTCTCCTGGCGATCACTCCAAGTCCAGGGAACACTGTCTTTCGCTAGATCGCTCATAGGCAACACAAGATTGGCATAGTTAGCTATGAATTTACGATAGTAACCAGCCATCCCGAGAAAACTCAACAGCTCCTTGCGATTAGTGGGAGATGACCACTTCTCGATCGCTCGAACTTTGTTGCTGTCGACTTGCAAGCCTTCAGCAGAGATCGTGTGACCCAAAAAGTCGACTTTGGGTACCGCAAACGCGCATTTCTCCATCCTTGCATACAGCTTCTCCTTGCGTAACACTTCGAGAACACAACGCAAATGGTTGACATGTTCATTATGATGCTTAGAGTGCACGCAGATGTCATCTAAGTAGACGACTACAAAGGGGAACTTGTCGAAAAGAAATCGAATAAGTCATGACCAGATGCCTGGCATGCCTGCCAGTCCCATCGGCGCAACACACCACTGCAAAATCTCCTTGTGCGTTCGGAAGGCAGTGTACTTTCGAGCATGGGGCTCGACCAGCATTTGGTGGTATCCTGACGCAAGATCGATCTTCGTGAACACTGTACAACCATGCATGTTGTTGAACAGGTCTTCAATGTTGGGCAGCGGAATCTTGGGGATTTCCGTCTGTGAGTTGACATGGCGGTAGTCAAGCACCCAGCGTATAGGCGTGTTGGGCGTCGCAGTCTTTAGCCACACTTGTCGCGAAGGTAGCTTGCCGTTCTCGTCCTTCTTGGGTACGCCAAAGATATTGGAAACCCAGTCGCTCGTTGACAATTCAACCCAACCTTTCTTTTTCAAGTTATCTACGAACTTGTCTAACGCCGCTTGCTCAACCTTAGCTAGACGGAAGGGAGCTCGGTTCTGTGGCTTCGCATCGGGCTTCAACTGCAGATCGAACTGCACGGCACGCTTGGGAGGCAACTTATCAGGCAGCTCGGCAGGAAACACATCCTTGAACTCTTCCAGCAGTTCAACGATCTCTGGAGGCTTAGGCAGAGGCTGATGATCGAAATGACAAAGCTTTATTATCCATCCAGGCACGCTAGTCGAGACGGTATTGACTTCTACTTCATCGTCTATCGACTCAATTTCATGCTTGCGCCAATTGATGACTGGATTGAACTTCCTGAACCACGGTTGGCCCAGTATCACATCAAACGCCTTGTCTTTGAGATCCCATTCGGTCATCACTGTGTCCTTGAACGTGAAGAAGTCAACGTGGATCGTCTCCTTCACTTCTTTCGTCTGCGTCTCCTGCGAGAGCACGCCATCATAGCCCGCAATTCGCACGTTCTTCATTCTCATGACGTTCTTGCCGAGTCCGAGTCGGCACAACGAGTTGGTCGCTCCTGAGTCAATGAGCACCTTCACAACTTTGCCGTTCATTACGCCAGACTTAATCATCAACGCTTCGTTCTTCATATCCCGCGACCTCGCTGTCGCATGCGCCACTTGTCTTGCTTCTACTTCAGTCGCTATCGCACTTGCATCCGCGTCAACCTCATCAACACAACCAAAGGTGATGTATTCAACGTCCTCTGGACTTAACTCTTCTCGCACTTCGACATTGTTCTGTCGGCTCGGGGGCGGTTGCCCTGACACTCGTCGCTTTGGCTTTCGGCACTCTGACGCAATGTGCCCGATCTTCTGGCAGTTGTAGCAGCGAAGCTTGCTGCGGTCCTTCTTGTGTTCACGCCTCACATGGAGGTTGTCGACCTCCATGTCGTCAGGCTCACGCTGTTCGCTTCGTGGAGGTGGTCTCTCCTCATGACGCTCGCGATCTCGACAAATCTCTTGGCTCGAAATGGTCTTTCCGACTTGCCCACTATGCCCAGTGACACTGCATGCGCACGCTCATACTCCAACGCCGCCTTGATGGCAGACGACAACGTTTGACACTGTCTGTACTTGACCTCTTCGCGCGTCTTCAGTCGCAAGCCGCGCGTGAAGAAGATCACCTTGTCCAACTCAGACATGTCACGCACTTCAGTACAAATACGACGGAACTTCTCGATGTATTCAAGTAGATCCTTACAGTTCTTCTGCTGGAGTGAAAACAACTTGTCGCGCAGGCGCTCTTGCAGGTCGTCAGGCTCGAACTCCTTGCGTAGGGCTTTCTCGAAGTCAACGAGGGTATTAAGGCCACTACCCCCTTTATGTGACGCCAACTCTTGGTACCATGCCGCTGCTTGGCCTTTGAGATTGGCGACCACCATGGCCAGACACCTCGCTTCGACTTCCTTGTCTTCCACATAGTTCAAGTTCTTCGCCTTGAAAAAGGTCTCAACACGGTGAATGTAAAGACCAATACTTTCATTAATGCGCCCGTGGTAACTAGGCATAGACAGTCCTTCTACTCGCCGCTCTGTGTCGCGTTGCACCGGAGGAGGTGCCGCTTGTGCTTGCTCTTGCTGCTTAAGCAAGCGTTCTTGAAGTACTTGCTGATTCTCAACAAGTCGTGCTTGGGTTTGGGTTTGTGTCTGCAGCAGCTGATTGATTTGCTGCTGCTGCTGCTCCATCGTCGCAAATAACCTCATAAAGAACTCTTCCATGTTTTCTTATTATCTTCCTTTTTCTGGTCTTGACTTCTTAATTTGTTCTTGAAATGTTTCTTAAATGCTTCTCTTTTGTTCTTTTTTGTCTTCTTTTTCTTGTTTTTATTTCTTTTTTTTGTCTTGAAAATGTCTTTTTTGTATGGAAAAGAGTTCTTTACAGGTTAGCTAAGTACTCGGACGCTTCTGATTGGACGTCGGTCTTTGGCTTTTCTTCCTTGGGTTTAGGTTTGTAGTCGAGGAGGGCATCGATTTCTTCGCCAATTAGTTCGCTCAAAGTTTTTAAGTGAGTTTGAACGTCGACTAATTTGTCCGAAATGTACTTGGCGCGATTCGAGTACTTTCGCGGTTCTTCGAGACGACGGTGAACCCGTTGGCGACGCGGACGAGGTTGGAGATCTTGTTGTCGAGGCTTGATCGGATTTCGTCGAGGTCCTTGATTTGATCCGCCTCCAAATAATGAATTTACTAAAACTCGCTTTAAACCTACTCTTTTCTACTCTACTCTTGTCGCCTTGGTCGCTCGCCTTGCGCTTCTTGTTCGCCTTGGTCGCTGTCTTCATACACGACACGGTCTTTCGCTTGCACCAGATGTAAGAGCCCAAGACTCGAGACTCCACCCAAGCAGGCTCTAGGATGCCCACAGCGCGGGGGAATGCAGCGGACAGGCTCGAACGCTAGTGTTCGCGTAGATCTAACACTGGTCGCCTGGACGGTCAAAGATGAGCCGTCGCGTGAACCAGATAAGATAACCCCTTCAACCCTCGAGCTATGCCTCCGGGTCTAGAGTCCTTGGTGTCGTGAACCACAAGTGCTACCAACTGTAGGGTAGTTGGTAAGGTCAGAGGAAGATGAGAAGTGAGTTAGATTAGCCAGCTTAGAGTTAAATCTATAAACTAAACAATACGGTACAACAGCAATTGGCGGAGTGAAATGCCACGAACAGGTCGGCCACAAGTTAAAGGTACCGTGCGAAGGAAGCAATTATCATACGAAAGAACACCGTACAGCGATCAGTTTAAGTTGGATGTGATATCGACCTACGAGCAAGAAGGGCTAGGAAAAAAGGTTTGAGGTGTGCTGTCCATAAATATTTCAAAGAAATACGAGATGACAGCATTGTCTCGAAGAAAAAGCTTATCCAAAGCTGGATCAGCAAGCAAACCGAACTGTCCAAAAGGCTCCAGACAGCATTGAATCGCCAAGTCAAGCGACAAAGAAAACTTGGAACTGGAAAATCCCCAGTGATAAACAAGAAGAAGAAATTTACCAAATCGTCCTTGAAGCGCGAAAAGAGGGAGTCCCTGTTTCCAACCTTTTGCTGGAACAAGCAGCTATTTAAGCCGCACGGGCTGCGAGATACATAGCCAGTGAGTTTCGTGCCAGCGCTAAGTGGCGTATTGGTTTCCTCAAACGCAAAGGATTGTCTGTTTGCGCAAAAATAAGGTCAAGTTAGTCAACCAATGAACAAGGTGACGATCATGGGCCCAAAGAGCCAAAGTTCGCATCTTGGAAAACAACGTGGAACTTGTACTCAAAACAGACCAGACTGCAGTCAACTTTCAGTATAAATCAAAAAGACAATTTCACCTGTCGGCATGAAGCACGTTTGGATCAAGTTGTGCGGTCATGAGGAATATCGTGCAAACACCTGCACTTCAAGTTCATGGAATGTTGGAGATTCCTTTTAAGCAAGCCCAAATTGGAATCCTACCGAAGCAACACATTGGTGAAAAGACCAAGCATGACGTCTCCGATGAGAGCGATGGTAGCTCCACGAAGGAAATATTACCACCACTTTCAACGGGAACATCATGCTTGGAGCGACCCGAAGGTGTCAAGCCAGCCAAACGTCGAAAAAAACAACTTGCTAAAGTGACAGATCATGACGAATCGCTTGACAACGGCAGACATGGCAGCAGCAATTGAAAGAAAGGCGCATGCTCCGACTATCGTTGCCAACATGCCATTGTTTATAACGAGCACTGATAATTTGACTCCAATCGCAAAACGATTTGTGGAATTACAACAAGCTGAGGTTGTTGTTACATAGAAGCCCGTGCACAAGAGAGACAAGCAACATTTCAAGGTGATGCTAATGCAACACAAGCTAAAGCTAGTAGTGGCAGTGAAGTGCTTCTGTAATGATCTGTGATACATGACTTGTAATAAAGTTAATTACATTTATTGATTACCTATCTTATTCCACAGGTGCTCAATGATATCCCTTCTTAGCTTGTTGTGTCCATTTTCATCACGAACTGCATTTGAGAGCTCAATATAAGTTTGGAAGGATGCTGGTTCTATCAAGCAGGCTAAATCCACTTGACAACTGAATTCAACACTACAAGAGTCGTGTCGAGTTCTTTTTTTGACAACCATGTTATGAAGGCAAATGCATGCTTGCCAAATTAAATGCAGCATTTCGCGACTCCAGCAGCGACCTGGGTTAGCCAGGATATGTGATAACCGTCAATGAGGCACTTTACCTCGAAAGAAGCTGCGTTTGCCGCACCATTTATGACTTTTACCAACAACGTTGACCTGTCGAGGACATTGATGTTGTTATATTATTAGAGCCAGGAATGCCCACAAATGCGTGCCAAATCCAAAGATTCTTGGTAGCTTCTAATTTGATTGAACGGCGTCCATTCCGATCTTGGTATTGCCCCTGCCATGCCACGGGGCAATTTCTCCACACCAAATGGGTGCAGTCGATTGAGACAAACATTCCAGGAAATCCACGCTTTTCGTTCTCCCACATGTGTCTTATAATATCATCTGGAGTGGGGTCCCGTAGATAAACTTCACCAAACGCAGCCACAATCGCTTTTGCAAATCTCTTTAAAGTGACATTTGCTGTCGTTTCAGTCAGACGACAATATTCGTCCACAGCGTCTGCTCCTATCCCATAGGCTAGCATTCGCATTGCAGCAGTGCACTTTTCTATAGTTGTTAGTCCTATTGAATAAATTTAAAGCCACCGTATCGCGAATAATATAGTACCTCTTCTTCCTGCAACATCTCTCTTTTGCTCAAAGTAGTCATCAATACCGACAATAATCGTCATGATACGATCAAAAAGCTCTCTTGTTACCCTAAATCTGCGTCTAAACATGGCTTCCCAATAAACGGGTGGCGTGGAAACGTGTCCAAAGTAGTCACAGACAATTCTTTCGTGTCCCTCGATGTAATGTCGAGGCAAATTCGCTTTCCGAATGGTTTAGAGCCACCCCAAGGACTTCCTTCTAATTGGGCCTTGTATCTTTGGACCCTCGTTCTAGTCAAGCGGAGAATTGTCACAGCGATATAGTCGTCTTCATCTGACGAGTCGAAGACATCGTTGACCAGTTGGGTCAGCGTTGCCTTCCATGCTTCCATGTTCCATGAAAATATGCCTGTGTAATTTTATTATCTAAATATAGGATAAAGAGAAAGGAGTGTTAAAAACCCAGTGCACCAAAAATGCCCTTTCTTCACAAACACGGAGTTTCGAAACTCAGTTTCAGTGTCAAAACTCAGTGACCGGGGGAGATGCTCCTAACCCCATATTAGCCAAATAAGTTGAAAAGCACAATACTAGTACTTCCAAGTATTTTGGGTTTTTCCATTTTGGCATCTTGGAACATTTCGGATAGGATTTCTAAACGCATTTGGATGACTTTCCGGTCAGATAGTTTGGTTGCCAATTAAATTGAGCTCTGAGTTGCAGACATGAAGTAGGATTAGACAGATTTCGCAAAGAAGTTCCATTAATTATCTTCATCCACAACAGTTTGGAGATCCACAAACTTGCTGAAATTTGGGGACTCTGCAAATATTTTTCAGAGGTTCTTCAAAATTGTATAATTTATGAGAGTATTTTTTGTGGATAATTCGTGGAATGGAAGCCTACCAAAACCTACACAATTGATTTTGTGTAAAAATCACAAACGCGACATTTTTCGATTTTTATTACAGCACAAATTCGTGATTTTTGTGGACCTCCGACACAAAAAACCTTAATAATCAAATACAAGTTTATACAATTCATCTGCCGACGTCCAGTGATTTCCCAAATCATCATGCCCCGCAGAGGCAAAGGTTGGTGTAATCATCGATCTAACTTATGCTCGACCAGATCCAGCAGTACCTCGTCGGGGATTTCCGCAAATGCGCGCGAAAGTGCTTCTTCGCCGATACGGAGTATACGAAAGCAAGTACTTGGAGCCAGGGCAAAAAGCTTTTGTAGGGTCTTGGCTTCGTTCGCGGCAGTGTAGAAGTGTAGCACAAGTGCTAGGACTGCGTGCTTATGGAGAATCCTTGTTGGTCGTCCACTTCCTCCTGGTCGTTGGACGCGTGTGTATGCTCGCGAGAAATGGATCAGCAGTGAAACGAATGCGCAAGGTGTGAGAGAGACTGTACCAACAAACGAGCTTTCGTCGCGTGATTTATACATTGTATACCATGCGCAATCTGTCTGATCTTTCAGCAAAGATCTCGCTTTGATTCGGTTTCGCTCCTTCAATGATCTCCGAATCCGCACGGCTAGGATGATCTTGCGATGCCTGCGTCGGCGACTCAAGAGCGCAGCAATGGGCCATGCTTGGTGCATTCTTATATGCCTGCCCGATGGAGACCACTTAAATCCAACCAATGGAATTTTATTGATAAATGTTATTTGTGTGTGTTTAGGTTGCACGACTTTTAGAAGACTGGAGTGTCGGATTAAAAAAATGAAGGCCTTATCCGGACAAAAATTGTGCTTGAAAAGTGGTTTGTGCAGGTTTTGGTAGGCTTTCAATGACTTTGCAAAATCGAATTGACAGTGAATACCTGAAGCATTGAAACCAGTTTTATGCTTGTGTGAAAGGTTGGCGATCAACATCGAAACAACTAAAACATTTGTACTGCTGTATGGCTACCATACACCAAGGATCTGACAAAATTCGAGACAATAATTTAGCTCTTCCGACTTCATCAATACGACAAGTTTCATCCTCGTCAAATACTTCGAAGTATCACAAATTCCTCGATTCTCCCTTTAATCAACCATCTTCCATGATTACCTACCAAACCTAATTTTTTAAGGGCTGGTCTGGATGCCCATCAATTTGTTTATTCCATAAAACTGAAATGACATTTTGCAAAATTTTTCCAAAGTTCCAAATTCACAATTTAAAATGGAATAGTTGGAGAATTTGTTATTTGTCTGGACGCCACAACTTGTGGCCTTCAACATCACTATTGTTGTCATACTGCTGTGTCAGTAACTTCCGACCGGAAACTTTGAAATGAGCCAGAGATGAGCAGGCTCGATCACTGTCGCTTCTCAGAGTGTTAGAACATGCAACAGAGTGATAATATAATATATTATCACTCTGTTGCATGACAAGCTGAATCTCAAGCTTGACTCGATCAGTGCGTTCATGACGAAAATATGTCATAAATAAAGTAGACCAATTTGGTCCATTTCTTTTATGGCATAATTTGGCCAAAACTCCAGAAAATTGTGACACAAAATTCTTTGAGAAGGTGGCATCCAGACAGTCAAAATTGAAAATTATGGCATATTTCGAATTATGGTATTTTTGGCATTTTTATGCCATTTTTGGTGGCATCCTAAGACATTGATATTTTATTCTCTGTAATACTTTGTAGTGTATTAACCCGTTCGTGTGGGGAAAGTTCCATACTTTAATCAAGTTTATTCTTAAGTATACTTGACTTTGCCAACCTGGGTGGCAGGCGAAATAATAAAATAAAAAATGCCAAAAGTCATTATATTTGCTTCAATTAGGGTAGGTTTCTGCGATTCGCAGGGTCGCAGGCGCCAATCAGAAAAAAGATGAATATTTTTGGTTCCCAGAAATTTATTTTATTACCCATTCTCCGAAAACATCGGACAAATATTGCCGTTTGTATGCATCCACAGAAAATTTGTCCTGTATTTTCCAAAATACTCAAAATTCTTTTCATGATTTAATTATTTGTAGTACTACGTTTTGTATGAAATAAAATTAAGTTGGAGTGGAATGCGAATGGAATGCAATCCACAGAAGGATTTTTCTGCGGGAAAATGAGCCAATCACATTTCGAGAAAATCCCCAAAATAGCATCAAGAGAACCAGGGGGCAAAACACATTCATTTCAACTTATGGCTGGTATCTACTAGCGTGGTTTTATCACTCATCGTTATATTAGAGATATGTCATACGCTACTGCAATACTTTAGAACTTATTTAGATATAACTAAAAACATTTAGAAAAGCGTCGTTATCATACGTCAGCAATCAAAACAAGGGGGTAAATTACTTTTGCTACGAGCAAGCCTGTAGTGAGTGATTCATACGATGAAATGCCACAGGAACTTGTCCAGACATCAGATGTGCCATGAGCCATGCGCATATACTCAATCGGTCATCGTGTGGTGTAATAGTAAATTGATATCGTTTAGGATAATCACTGGATACACTTCTCATCACTACTGAGCTTATATAAACTAACGTGAAGGTCTACATGCAAAGTGTGTTTCAAAAGAACAACAGCTAGTACGTGTCAACATGCAGCATACTCAAAGAGCCAATTCGAATTCAAATTTGTCTCCAGAGTCACTTATCATAACAACTTCATTCAGGCGAAAGTTAATTACCATCAATTTAAACACCCTTAGAACAAACACTAAACTCTAAGGTAGTCTCAAGTGTGCTGATGATTGCCTGCCTTTTGAAGTCAATAAAGGCATTTTCGATTGCCATTTGAGACTTGCACGTAAGAGTCGCTGTCTCATGACTTGTGTTTTTGGCCAATCAACACCGCACAACTTTTAATAACTATTGATTGGCTGAAATATACATAGTAGGATTATTTTTCTGTGAATTCCGAAGACAAGTCAATATACAGTATCTGAACAGACGGTTGATTCAAGTATTTTAACCAATGAAATTTGTTTGTTATTACCTTAAATAGTCCTCTTGAACCACAGTCTCCCTCGCCGTTCATTGGTCGAATTTGAAATTTTGAACTGGTAAGAGAGACTTCTCTCACTTTCCCATTGCACCGTCTTGCTCAAGTGCCTTGAACCTGCGCTGTGATTTCTGCACCGCCGCCGCAGCCGCCGCAGCTATTCCAAGTACTCAAGCCGATCTGACTCAACGCTACGCCTACCACCGCCGCCGCCGCCGTGCGATTCAAGGGGCTCATGTGTCTGCCGCCACCGATGAAGAAACATTTCGATTGGTTGGTGTTTAAACTGCCTTGTACCCAATTGGTCGGTACTTGCAACGAAGGTCATTTTGCAATTTGCTTTGTCATGGAGAAGTGTTGTGTGTGCGGCGAAGAAGAAGGTCCCAACCTACGCCAGTGCTGCATGTGTTTGTCCAAGTTCCATCATATGTGTATCATTGAAGAAGGCACAAAACGCGGGTGGTCTGAAGCGGAAGAAGGACAAGAAGTGTGTAGTGCTCAATGTTACCAAGCCAGAGAATACGAGTTCCCGAAGTTGTGCCGCCACCGGCAAGAAAGCGAGGTCGTCCTAAGGGATCGAAGAACAAGGCGAAAGTGCAAGATGTACAAGGTGTATCAACACCGGTGAAGCGTGGTCGTCCGTCGAAGTCAACATCAATGGACAGCCAACTACCAGCGGCCGATGAGGCATCCGAAGCGATAGCTATATTTACACCCGATCACAAGTCAATCCGATCCGAGACCATGTATCGCTACGTATCGTTTAAGCCGCTACGAGAAGCTCAGATCCACAAGAACGACAAGAAGTTGCTTGATTTTTACGCAGATTGCCAAGACTTCATGCTTAGTGGTGTGGTCACCGAAGTGCGCTATGTCGTTGGCAGCGAGAACGATCCCGATTTCGACACGCCGGGCAAGAAATCGAAAGCGACTGCCAAGACGATGGTTGCATTGTACAAGATCACTTGGAATCACACGCGTTTCCAGCGCGAGGAACCTTGGATTACTGAAGGCTCTTTTACAAAGGTACTTTATTATCACATTTATCTTACTCACTAAATTGTAGGTGTGGAACAGTTTGCGACTTTGAAGGCGAACCAACGCATGAACGCCGGACGAAGTTACCTTCAGATTTCGTCGTTTGTACCCGAAGACGAGTTGCACGAGATGACCGAGTGGAACATGAAGTTCCTAACCGACAGTTCATTCGACGAAGAGAACAAGGACGATGAAGAGACCAAGAACGACATGCTGCCTAATTTGGAAGCGCCCGTTGACGACGGCAGCGACGACGAATGGTCTGAATACGTGGAACGTGGTTGGAAGAAGCACGGGAACTACGACACGACAGAAGACATTGAAGGACTTGAAGACGTTGAGTGGATTTGCGGTGGACACTACGCTGGGCCTACACATCTATACAAACATGAAGACAACAAGGATGACACGCCCGTGGACGAGTTGCGCATTTCCGACGAGTTCAAGGATCTATTCAAAGACCCCGTGAAGGGTTTCCTAGCCTTTATGCCGCTGGAATTTTGGAAGACCGTGACGTTGCGGACGAACGCCAAGGCATTAGCGCTGCAAGCCGCTCATCCTAAAGGTTACGTTGGTGGCCGAGAGTTCAAGAAAAGCTTCGAGCTGGTTGAAGTGATGAAGTTTATTGGCTTATTGATCATGATGAGTGTCGTACAAGGCGGCGAGTACAGTCTGTATTGGTCCAAACCAAGCATGTCGTTCCTTATGCCGCCTACCGAGAACTTTGGCCGCGTCATGGCGATAGACAGATTCATGCAACTGCGAGCGTGCATCACATTTAACGACGTTGTCGAACCCGCGGACCCTCTTTGGCGTATCCGACCATTCATCAACCTGTTGAAGGCATCATTCAAGAATTTCGTCGTGGCAGGACGAGAGATCAGTGTCGATGAGGCGTGCATTCCGTGTCGGTCAAGTTATGCGCGTGCGCTCATCGTCTACAATCCCAAGAAACCTCTGGGCAAGTATCATTTTCGTATTTACACTGCAGCATGCGCAACTACTTGGTACGTTTTTGCCTTCAAGATCCACTCGAAGGCGGCAGGCAATTTCGACATGGAAGCCGACGACGAAGCCGATGATGACGGTGAGCCAGCCCCAGACAACGACACAGCAAAACCTCGCGATGAAGTCAAGCCAAGTGCACTGCGGCAACATGTCATAATGGGAGGGTAAGTTCATATCGTGTTATTCTGTTATGAATCTGTTCTAGGCTCGCACCGAGTGATCAATCTGGACAACTGGTATTCTTCGGTGCAGTTATGTCTGACGTTGCTGAAGATGGGGTTGTATTGCCGAGGAACAGTACGAAGCAACCGAGCGCACAATCCACGGTTCGGCATGTTCGACAAGAAACAGATAAAGTCGTTCATGCGTGGGTCAAGTTTAGTGTCGGTCGCTACATCTCTGGGCATTGTTGCAGTTTCCTGGCTCGATGGCACAGTCGTGAACATGCTCTCGACTGCGGATGCAACAACAAAGTCATTTGTCCATCGCCGAGTTGGAAGGTATGACTTTACACGCTGCTATTACATGTTATCTTTACTAGTCAAACTATCCAACAAGAATGCCTCTCACTCGTCGGTCTGTACAACAAGTACATGCAAGGTGTTGACCGCCATGATCAACTACGCGAACGATTCTCTATCGCATCAGGAGCAAGCTTCAAGCAATGGTACAAGAAACTCGGGTTCGCTCTGATAGACATTGCTATCACCAACTTGTACGTTCTGTACACGATCTGCGAACCGGTCAATCGACGCGATTCGCACCTGCATTTCCAAACAAAGCTGGCGAACCAAATGCTGTTCGAAACGGATTGGACATTGTAAGTTATCTCTATGCTATGCTTTTCACACTTGAAGGTTTTCCGAGATACAAGTACCAATGGAGTACTCGAGTGTACCCATGACCCAGTCAGCAAAGGCTCTGAAGAAGGCGGCAGCCGCCAAAACTCAAACCACTTGCCGTGCGACGGACAAGCAAGCGGAAGTGTCGTACAGCCAGCGAATGCGCCGTTATTGTGTTGTTTGCTACTATGAGCGAAGCAAAGAACTCATCAAAACGCAGTGGTGTGACGTACATCAAGTCTACTTATGCACAAAAGCATATCTGCAGAGCGAGCAAGCTGTACCAGCTCATCTCTGTCCTCATGCTCAGTGGTCATGTTGGGACAAGTTTCACTCGTTCTATCAACCAAAAGGCCTTTTTAAGAAAGACGGCAAGATGGACAGAGGCAACGAGCTCTACAAAATGAAGAAGCAGAGCTAAAAAAGAACCCAAGACTAGCAGCGCCAAGAAGTCACTCGTTTTGGTTTAGCGACAACGAAAAAAATGTATAAATTGTTTAGGCGCACGAGTGGGTTTGAACCCTGGACCTTTCGGCTACGAGCACGGTTTATTGAGTATATTACCTAGGTTATAGTGGATATGAACTACTTTAACTCAGCTGGACCAGGTCTAACGGCTTTGTCTTGATAGTTCTACCTTTTCGGTAGTACAGCGATTCGACACGTTTTTACAGAACGGCCACATTAAACTGACACTTTCATTCCGGTAACCGCTTCCGGACAATCCTTCTCTTGTAAGTTCGAGGCGCACTTAAGTTTCCCGATCACATACATCCCATTAAATACCGTGCTTTCGGACAGGGGGGGTGGAGGGGTTGCAAATCCCTCGTCCTAGCCCGGGATCGAACCGGTGACCTCTCGCTTACGAAGCGTGTGCTCTACCACTGAGCCAATTTCCCCCCCTTTCGGCTACGAGCACGGCGACAAACCACTAAGCTGTGAAATGATGACGAAATTGGCGATATTTTAGAAAGAAAAGAGGATTTTATTACAAAAGAGACATAAATAACAGGTATGATCACTCGCTGGGATTGATCCCTGTACCTGCACGATGCGAAGAGGACTAAGCTACAGAAGTAGTCAAACGTAAAGGTGTATATAAGGCCATGATTGGTAAAACAATTTCAACTGTCATTTCAACGGCCTTCCCACTTTCCGATTTATCGCGTATTGACCATGGCCAACATGTCGATGCAGTTCCTGTGCAACATGACGTTCACACCGATCATAGCTGGAGCGGCACCAGCGGCCGCTGCGCCGGCGAACAACAATATGGAAACAGCGACTCAGCGACGTCGCAGACAACGAGCGGCATCAGTGCAGCGCTGCTTTGAAGCATATGAAGACCGTCTCAACCGTCGATCTTATGACCGCAATGACGAGCCAAGAGGGTACAACAACAGACCTTATTACAACGACCGCCGCAACGCTGACTACTCCTACCATGGCCGTGGTCGCGGCGGTCGAGGCGGCAGCCGTCGCCGGTCTCAATCGCGTCCAAACGACCGCGGCCGCCGGCAATACTTTCCCGCTCGTCGTAACAACCGCGACCCCCGGCCACCTCAACATGGGTGGGGTGAATTGGCAACTCAAACAGCCGGTGGTCAAGATGCAATTCTCAACGGTGGGCGGCTCGTGCCAATTGTTCCTGAAGCCCGACGAACCGTTGACGTGGCAGCTCCAATTGATGTCTCGCAAAATGTTGCCGCACAAGCGCCGCCAGAAAACCTTGGTGTTGCACCGCCCGTATCAGTCGAAGTCATTGATTTTGTTTCGCCGGAAGCTGTTGCCGTCGCTGAACCGATTGAAACCTTGGAACCTATTGATGCGCAAGCGCCGCTTGAAGTTCAAGAAGCTACTGGAGCGCAAGAGCCGCTCGAAGTACCGGAAAACGATGTTGCCCAAGCGCAGTTTGAAGCCTTGGAAGCTGCCGATGCACAAGCGACAGCAGAAGTTCCAGAAGTTGGTGCGCAAGCGCCGCTCAAAGTCCCGGAAGTTGTTGATGTGAATGCCCAGGAAGTTGCCGATGAGCAAGCGACCGCCAATGTTGATATTACTGCTGGCGATGATGATCATGCAGCTGCGCCGCTTGATGCCGCTGGTCCTACACAGTAAAATAAGTTCATCGCGTGATGTGGTGTGTTGTGGATTTGAATTCAACGGTAATTCTCAAGAAAAAGTTGAAGTGAGTACACCGGTCTTATCTACGATTGGATAGAATTTATTGTTACTACAATGCGAATCGCACGACAGTGGGTGATTTTTATTTAAATTACTCGTTGAAGTTCAAAATGACGGTTTTTGATTGGACAAATTACTAAGGATTAAACTCACCAGAAAGAGGATGGGGCGGTAGTACTTGCACTTTAAAGTTGATTTTCTCGGATGACAAAAAACGGCTTATCCATCAAAATGTTTGCCGGGGTCTCATATTATGAGACCCAAATACACGCACACACTATATGAAGGCACGGAAAACAAAATCGGACTTCCTCGCAAAATTAATTGCTGAGATAATCGGCTTTAAAGTTTTTGAACTCTGGAATCTTATTTTCGCAAAAACACAAAAAACAACTTTCTTCGAATTTTGGATTGTATTGAAGTTATTGAGAAAGCATATGTTTAGAACATGTTTCAATCAAGTTTAAACGTCGTATTCTTTCTTTTTTGATGATTTAAACTGGTGCAATCGATAGATCTCCTCAAGACGAATCCAAAAATGTAGAAATCTCAAAAATGAAAATTTTTCAAAGTCCGCCGATGGTCGACTTCGGGACGTCGGTACACAGCGACTATTTCACTTCTTGGGCCCCAAGTAGGCTTAATATGTAGCCACAGACGCGCTCTATAGCGTTGTATACGTAACACCAAACTGTCTGATTGGCAATAAGTCTGATTTTGTTTTCCGTGCCTTCATATTATAGTGTGTGCGTGTATTTTTGTAGAGATGACAAGCTGAATCTCAAGCTCGACTCGATCAGTGCGTTCATGACGAAAATATGTCATAAATAAAATAGACCAATTTGGTCCATTTCTTTTATGGCATAATTTGGCCAAAACTCCAGAAAATTGTGACACAAAATTCTTTGAGAAGGTGGCATCCAGACAGTCAAAATTGAAAACTATGGCATATTTCGAATTATGGCATTTTTTGGCATTTTTATGCCATTTTTGGTGGCATCCAGACCCGCCCTAAGACATTTGATATTTTATTCTCTGTAATACTTTGTAGTGTATTAATATTAATTTTAATATACAACCTCACAGCTTGACGATCGAGGAGAATGCCTTGGTGTCGACACCATGCCCTCACCAGCACGTCGTCATTACTTGATTGATTCTAGCTTTCAGACTCCCTACAGAACCTCAAAAGCGAACGATTCTTGAAAGTTGTGCAGGGTGCGTTAAAAAGCTGGAATTCGGGAACATCGGGCAGGACTCATCTTCTGCTCCTCCAGGTGCGAATTGATTTCGCTTCATTTTCGCCTCGAATCTATCGTTACTCGCGTGAAAACAAGACGAAATCTCACAACAGAGCCAATTTGTTTGGCTGCTCGTCAAGAGTTGCAACCTCAGCTCGTCTCTAACTTGGGAATTCGTGTTCCCGCTTGTCACACCATGAACAACCTGGAGGACACGACGAGTACTAACGTTAGTATGTACTTCAAGTGCAAAGTACTGTACAATGTGAGCAACTCTATCTCTTGTGTCATTGCTACGCCAGGAGGCTTCAAAGAAGCTCTGTCGGCAATTTCTTTGGATGTTGTAGCCCTTCGGCAATTTCGTGGCCAGAAGTCATTGACTACGGTATTAGTTGCAGCCACCACAGCCAAGTAACGCATACAACATGGGAGGGTGGTGGGTGCAGCAGTGGGTGCATGTCACAACCGGCAAGCTCTGGGACAATTCACACTTCACATATGCTGGGGATAATGCTTCCACGACGAAACATAGCATCTCATGCTGCACCAGGCTGCATTTTCACGCAATCCGCGCCTCGGCGCGGCACAACAAGTCCACATCCATGCTATTTGACACGAGTTTTCGACACATTCGTCAATTGATTTAACCGCAGGGCATGGTTTCATTGCGATTAGGAGCGTTCACGCTGCTTGTGCAGCCGTCTGTGGGGTTGCCATACGACAAGATGCGAAAGAACTCATCATCTCGACGTGTTTCAATTTGAATGCCACTCTCTCTATCCTGCTGCTCGTAAGGACACCAACGACAACTTGTATGCATTGAAACACATCCACGCTTTCGAAGCTTTAGAAGCGACGAGTCTTCAGCGCATCTGCACATTTCGGACTGTTTTCTTCGCGAGGCATATGAATCTCCATGTTCAAAACTTGGCGACAACTTGATGGTATGAATAGCTGTTTATCTCACAAGTTTCAAGTGTCCATCGCGTTTTTTCAGTGGCATGGTGTTGTAGAAGGGTGCTCCCGCGGCCACTGGTAAGGTTCACAGAGAGCATGCGCGCGGATTGGAAGGAGGCTATGCGAAAATGCGGCGGACGGTGCGATATCAGACACGTGGTGGGTCCGAATATCCGGGTTGTAATACCCAACTGGGTATTCGTGGGACTCTGCAGCCAAGTTGACCCACTTGATCCATACATTCTCATTTTTGCTTTCTTTCCCACCTACGTTGGTCGAGGAGCATCCTGCAAAGTGCACGACGATGCTAAACAACCTGTCTCCACAACACAGCAGTAGCCACAGTGATGCTGGCAACCAAGATGCATCCAGCAGCGCGAACGGATCGACCGTAGGCAAAGGCACATGGACCAAGGAAGAGCACGAGCGTTTCCTCAAAGCCACGGAGCTGTACCCACAGGGACCATGGAAGAAGATCGCCGAAATGGTCCGCACCCGAACGATTCGTCAAACGCAAACGCATGCACAAAAGTACCGCGAGAAGCTTGCCCGCCACCACCGTGGACTTCGAACCCGTTCTTTTGGTCAAACCGCGGCTGCATCCCAGCAATCGGCCGCATCCATTCCACGCAGTCTTCCAATCTCGGGACGTTCGCCTCTTCCGCCACCGCCAAGCCACAGCCTTGGTGGATTGAGTCATCATCTCCACGGCGGAAGCAACAGCAGCAGTAGCCATCTCTCCAATTCGTTGTTGTCAAGACCGCTCTCTCATCACCTTCCTTCTCCTCTGACCCACCACCACCAATCTTCCTCGTCGTGGAACGCTCCTCAATTGCCTCAACTACCGCTGCACGAAAACTCGTCGAGCCATCACATGTATGGCAACAATGGATCAAGCCATCCACCGGAGCAATCGCAAAACTTCTCGCAGTCGATGCAATACCTCATGGACTTTTACGAACCCGCGGTGCCTCAGGCGCACTTCCCCATCGACCAGAAGCAGTCATACACATTCTACAACGAGCCTGTCGACGTCCACCGACGATACGCTTACAAGAACGACCCGTAGTAGAGTTAGAATCCCCGCCGCCCCCATAATATAAACCTCTCCTTTCACCCAATGTTGGATGCTCCTGGTGTCTTCAATGGATGGCCAAGTCCACATCCACATAACGCACCCATTCGTGCCCGTCGTGGGATACAGTACTTGGTCGACTTGGAAGACGGGCAGCGTTACATAAACCAACCCATCCATGGGCTCGGTAAGAGCAAGCAAAGATCCAAAGCCTGTCAACCTTGGCTTTCGTGGCAGAGAGATCGAGGAAGCCGCCCACATCGTAACGATCGGAACGACTTTTCTCAACGAGAGCCAGAGACAACGGTATGCGAAAATTTTCCATGTTGTGCAATCGTCGACAGGTGGTTTCAAGAGAGTGGCCCAAGTTTACTGACGTCGTGCACGTGGAATTGGAGAGTTTCTCCACGGGTAAAATCGCGCCACGAGTGCCTCGCATGCTCCCTCTGTCTCTTAAGCAAGAGAGTGCCCCTGTTGGTCGGAAATGTCGTGTAAACTCACCAAGTGGCTGTTGGAGAGTTGGAGATGTCATGATGCCGCGCTTTTCTTACTCCGGGATGCACCCACCCATGTGTACCGTATCAGTCAGTGCAATGCAGAGAAGTGCAAAGGGAAAGATGACGGAACAATGATTAGAAACGCTTAACGTAAATCACCATGAGTGAGCATGGCATCGTGAGTGAGCACCAGTAGAAATTAAGGAGAAGAACCTCCATATTTCAATGTTTTTATTTATTCGGAAGCCGGCAACAACGCAGCTGAACTTCACGAGCTTTGGAACGACGACTATGAGGTCATTGAATTGTACAACAGTAGCGATAACGTAGGAATACATACCACGTGCTTGTCTTCCTTGTCTGTCTTGCCGGTTCTTCATCTTGAATGCAGCAGATTGAAAACGAAAATCTGAACTGTTGCCCGCAAAACTTATATCTCTCAAATTTAATGTTTCCTTTGAATATTTATACCCTAAACCTTAAGATCTCACCTTGATTATGATACATTATTCAAGATTAAATTGTGTGCTCACTCACAATTCCCAAAAAGTAAGCAAAATGAAACTTTGGACATCATTAAGGAGTCGTAATGGAGACTAAAATCGCTTACTTTTTCTCTGTTCTTTGAATTCCAAATTCAATCTTTCGTTTGCGACTTGAACTAGAAAAAAACTCGCAAAACTTATTGAAATACTTGCGCTTGAACTTTTCGGTTCCAAACTTGTGCTCACTCATGATGATTTACGTTACTTCAAGAGCACGAGCGGCAAGCGACTTTTTGCCTTCTCCTAGAGATGCAACGTGGCTGCGCTGTTGTGGAATGGGAGCTGAGGTGGGTTTTCGCTGACCTGAGGTAGCTGCAACTACCACGTATCCGCATAGATTCGATACACGACTGACTGCGTGAACGCGACGCCTTGTCGTCTTTTTGCCATCAACATGGAACTCCACGCACATAAATCGTACAGTTGAATGCTGACTCGACGTAGATTCTGAATCCACTTGAGACTGATTCTGGTCTTCTCCACTGGTGTCGAGAAGTTTTGGATTCACAGTCATTCGACATAGCCATGCCTTATCAATCCATCCAAGGACTGAGAGTATGTGGACCTGCTCGGTAGTTTAGACACAGAGATAGGATCTCCCTTTTCGACTTGACCACGTTCATGGACACCCATCCATCACGACTCGGACATGCGACACGCTTCGGACACGTACTTAGAGCATTTAAACGGATAAAATACTATTTTCCGATAAAGTGTGATTCATTGCTCCACAGGCCTCGCCAGGGAGCAAAATATGTTTCCGTTAAGTCCAATACAAACGTCAAGTATGTCCGAGGATTCATTCTCAGATATTGTCCGAAAAGTGATCATATTCTACCATATCTATTCGTAAGTGACGACTGACTCGCCGTCAACACTAGCGTGTTTCGATGCCAGTGCGTTCATCCATCGCAGATCTCATTTTGCGCACAACAAACTTCTAACAATTGCTATGGAATGGCGGGGAGAGACCAGGAGCGTGGTGCGTCGGCTGTCACCTTCCACGCCTGAATGGATTTATTTTTCACAATTGCGACATTCAACCACGCGTGTCAGGAGACTGTCGCTTACAGGTGCTCGACCTGCTTGCCACTTTGCTCAGCCAAGACAAAGTTCTACTCCTAGCATGGCAGCGACGCGACTGAGCGAACCATAGCTGTTGCTGCCAGAAATGATTTAACCTTGTAAATACATAATCTTACAACTTAATACCCAAAAATATTCAATATTATAGGTACAGCTGTATCTTTATAAATTGATAATTGTCATTCACCTCTTTGAAATAATTCGCTCGTTCTAGTGAAACCTGTATAAATGAATTAATTGAATTACTGCCAATCAAATCGAGCAAAGCTGAGGTTCAAAATAAACCCATCGAATTCGTGCCACGTAGTGGAGTTTGGTCCATGGTGAACGCGGGGTCGATCATCTTCTTGGCGGCAGCAGTCTTTGGCCTCATCGCTGTGCTGCTCGCACGTTCTGGTCACTTGGGCCGAGAGCATTGTATGAATACTGCACTTGCTATGGCTCAATGATACATCCTCGTTGTAGTGGTTGGCATCGACTTGGGAACGACATACTCGGTCGTCGCTGTGAATCGCAAAGGCAATGTTACCGTCATGCCTGATTCAGATGGAAACTTGCTTCTGCCGTCAATTGTAGCGTTCAAGCCTGGTGGAGGTGCGGTTCTCTTTGACTTCTTCGTTTCACGTGTTCCAGACATCCTTGTAGGACGCGACGCTCGACGCTACCGCAATATAGACCCCAAGCACACCATATTTAATGCCAAGAGATTCATCGGCCGCAAGTAAGTTAATTGTCATCATTCTTCGGTGACAGCCATGCAGGTTTGATGAATCGGTGCAAGCAGAAGCTCCATTCTACAGATATTCTTTACAAGCCAACGCCACCGACGACAATGTGTGCTTTGGACTGAGCTTAGCTGGCCATCCTTCTTGCGTTTCACCCATTACAATCGGGTACCACGTTGTTCGAACACTCAAGGAGACAGCTCAGAAGTTCCTCGGACACGATCAAGTCTGCTTCCATCATATTGTCTATTGATCGCACCATGCTTAGATATATGGCGCAGTAATTGCGATACCGGCAGGCTTTGGTAAGCAACCTTGTTTGGCTAGCTATCTAATTTAACTCGACAGATGCATTCCAGCGCAAGGCAACAATTGCTGCATTCGAAGCTGCTGGCCTCAAGGTGAGCAATGTCCTCGTCGAGCCAACCGCAGCTGCACTCGCCTATGGGCTGCACACAAAACCCAACGTGCAATACGTTCTTGTCTTTGACTTTGGCGGTGGTACTCTGGATGTGTCGCTCTTGTATTTGCAGAAAGGATCATTTCAAGTCATGGACACGGCAGGAGACAACCATCTTGGAGGTAATTGGACCATGCAATTGGCTGGCATGACACGATGAATCTGCTAGGCGAAGACTTGGATGACATTTTGACTAAGCACTTGAAAGACCATTTTGGATCCATCCTCGGGGAAGAACTTCCCGATAGCCAGTATGTCCTGAGGTAGCACACTCAAATTTGACCTCATGTATCTAGGACGACTGAAGAGTCCAGTGCATTTCCATGCACCGCAGGTGGCATTCGCGGTGCAGCCGAGCTGCTGAAACGCCAGCTGAGCTTTGAATTGGAGGCCGAGGCTTCATGTGTGGTGCAGCATGCTATTGGATCATTTTCAGTGGGAGATACCCTGCGGTTAGTTATGAGTCGAACAGAGTGGGAAGAGCTCATGCTTCCAACATTGCAACGCACGATGGCACCGATCGATGAAATTTTAGACGGCAACATGATGACTTCCAAGGACATTGACGAGGTTGTTCTTGTCGGTGGATCGTCGCGGATTCCCTGGATCCAAAATCACTTGGCAGTCAAGTTTGGCCGGCCTCCAAACAGTCACATTGATCCAGATATTGCCGTCGCCGTCGGTGCTGCGCGGTTGGCGCACTGAAAGATTTGGGCGGATCTTTCGAAATCGTCAATGACAGTCACTGCCAACACTCTGTAATGACATAAAATTAAAAGTTTCAGTTTTGTGCCATCTACTTTGGCATTAATATGAACATTTATCCGGAAAATACCGGATATAATACCATCGTCATGACAAAGGTCCGTTCAAACATGGTGAAGCAGCCGCTGCTCCGTTGGTTCCTTGCGCTGTGTGTGAGTAGTCTAGCCTCCGCCGCGAACCTCTCGACAGCAGAAAGTATTAATATCCTCGCGACACATGTGGCTACGCCATCTCCAAATGTCTCTCTCGCCGTCCTGGAATTGACGTCGTTTGCGACCAAAGTATCCCATACAATGTACGTTTCGCCGTCGCTATTTGGACCACCGCTGCCTGTTGCTGTTACGTCCACCTCGTATGCTTCGCTAGCGCTTGCGAATCCATTGTCAGCGTGCACACCTCTCGTTGCGTCAGTTCAAGATCAAGCAGTGCTTGTTGACCGTGGCGAATGCACATTTGAAACCAAGATCTTACATGCTCAACAGGCTGGTGCATCACTGGTTCTCGTTCGCGACACTCCTCAAGCAGCGCTCCAGCAACCAAGTCAAGTGGATTGTAGCCTTGGTTCGGGGGAATTCTGCGAGGAGAGCGCGAGCTGCGTGAGTTCGACTTGTGTATTTACACCAGCTCTCCAACAACGCTGTTGCGTGCGCAATATCTTAGTTGCCATGAACGGATCAGCACCTGCAGTGGACCAAATCAAGATTCCAAGTGTCTATCTCACCGTTCTGGATGGCTCAACTGTCGAAAACTTTTTTGTGGAGCATCCAAATGCCACGGTCGTGACTGTTTCCTTGCCTCAGGCAGAGAGTCCTTGGAACTGGAGCATGCTGCTTATCTGGGCTCTTGGCGTTGGTGTTGTGGTTGCGACTGCATATCACTCGGCTGAAAAAGAGCGTTGCTTTAGCCGTCAACTTCACGCTGCTAATGTTGCTGGCGACTCGACCTTCCAATATGCTTACGTGCCGATCAAAGAACATGTTGAAGAGCCTCTCAACATGACCATGCATCATGCACTGCTCTTTCTCGTCATGGGCTCTGGCATGCTTCTACTCATGTACTATTTGCATGTGATTCTCTTTATCCAGTGTCTCTTTGCACTGGCGTCGTGGGTTTGCCTCACCCATCTCGTCACGTATCCTCTCATGTTGCGCGTCCTCCCCCCGCCAAGCCATGGATCTTGCAACTGGCCGGCATTTTGGAGTGTTTGGCCATCCCTTGCTATCGTCGCCTTGTGGTTCTTTGAGCGACAGCATCCACTCACTTGGATTTTGCAAAACTTTTTAGGCATATGCCTCTGCTTTGTGTTTGTCGACTCAATTCACATCCCAAGGTAAGTCCATGAAATAGCTGCCCATCGGTAATTGTTATCTTGTTTAGTTTGAAAATTGCGACGGCGCTTCTGGTTGTCGCGTTTGCCTACGACGTCTTCTTTGTCTACTTTTCCCCCATGATCTTTGGTGCCAACGTCATGGTCGAAGTCGCGTCTCGCGGTGGAAAAATATCGCTTGACATGAACGGTATACGTTCATGAATGTCTGCCGCTGACTGGTGTCTTTTGATAGAATTCTGCTTGCGGCATCCAGAATCATCAAGTTGCGGCCACGATACGATTCCGCTGGTGCTGACAATTCCACTCATTTTTTCAAACTATGGCGGCAACTCCCTCCTTGGACTTGGCGATATTGTCCTCCCAGCCCTCCTTGCGTCTTTTGCGCTCCGTGTGGACTATTGCCTCGCTCGACCACTCAACTTGAGTTCATATTTCGTTTGGGCTACCATTGCATATGCCGTCGGGCTCCTTTCTGCTAACGTGATGGCCATCGTGCTTCAGCATTTTGTGGCTGGCCAGCCTGCATTGATGTACATTGTGCCATGCATGCTCGGTACTGTATGCTACAATGCTCATATCAAGGACGAGCTCGTGGATTTGTGGAACGGGCCAGCCTGCTTTGCCATGGAGCTGTAACACTAAGAAACCAACACTGCAAGTTGAACAAATCCATGTATTATCGCGCTAGCTGCGTCGCTGTCGACGGTTGTTCTTATGGCGAAGTCGATGGGGCAGTTCGTCATATGTGACTTCGTGCAGTTGTCGGCCTCGTGGCAAATGTTGGAGAATTGGTGTGCGTTGCTTGGAACCGTTCGTCCTGGCAGACTTCGAGCTACCATTGCATTTGACGAGAAAAGCTAGGGACGTCGCTTTCCGTGGGTTGTCAATAGGCTTGGAGCATTTAACATGCGTCATGGTTGTCGCTGGACATCCTGGTGGATTCTGGGTTGACTGGTTCAGCGTTGGTGGCGGGTCATGTTGAGATGTCTTCTCGTCCAAGGGAGAACAATGGGGCTCTGATTCAAGTCGTCCCTTTAGCTCCAGGTCAATGTTTTCGTCGTTGTTGAACCAAGCTAATACTTCTCCTTCGTCTTGGTTAGAGCTCAAAATCGCTTCATTGTCTTCAGTTGGACTCCCCTCAGAGAGCAAGTGGACTTGTTGCTCCCCAGAGGATCCAAGGAGCTCGGAGTATTTTCCAACCGAGGGCCTCATGCGCTCATATTGCAACATATTTCGAACTGGTGGGCTGCACGGACGCTCCAAGTCAGCATCATGTTGAGCTGTGCAAGTTGTTTGCCGTCTTTGTTCGACCAAAGGAGAACAGGGCGACTTTGAATCAAGTCGTTCCACTGGAGCAAGATCTCGTTTCATCTCGTTGTCAGCTACATCTTCCTCATTGCCACCACCCTTGTCCATTGAGTTCATGCTCTCTTTCGAGATCCCCTCTGAGGGCATGCGGTATTCTTCCCCAACTGAGTTGCCATGAACCACAGACGTCCAGAACTTCCGGAGACTTGTGGCAACCCCGACGACAGCCTCAACCAGACCGCAGGAGTTTCCTTGAGACCTTGGATCTGACATGGACGAGCGAATTTCATTTATTCAAGGTCGAAGCTAACTTGTCTACGTGAATCTAACCGCCCTGGAAGTTACAGTTGGCTCAAATCTCCATCCTTTCTTGCTAAGTGTGGCTCCCCATCATGTATACCTGCGGGGGGAACGATGAATGGACATTTTAGCATCGCAAGGCGGCTCTCGTGTCCAGTATTTTGGTTTCCCCTCGTGGCTATGTGATGCCTATGGACAAGCCCGTTGCTCGTCGTCTGTTTTCTTGGGACGAGGTGAGTTGTCAAAGAAATTCGTGCTCGCCATTGCGTCGGATTCTCATTTTTCAACTGCATCAATTGGAATTATGGTATTCTTTCTGGTGTTTGTGGGCATAGTTGGCGCCTCCGCCTCTGTCATCTCGTTTCCATTTACCAACGAAGCGATTGATTGGAATGCGTTTCACTCGGAGTGGTCTGAAATTGATGACGGGAGCCCACAGGTTCATGCTGAACACTCCAACCTGCGGGATTGCATGCTGTGTCGCGGCACTGTTTCTTATATTTCTGGCGTGGAGCGCCTACCAAACTTTTCATGCCCAGCGCTGTATGCTGGCGTTGATTTAACCTGCTCGTGGCTCGCACGCAACAAATCAACCTCAACCTGCAACAAACTCACTGACGAAGTACCACGCATCAAGGACTTGTTGCGCCAACAGCGGAGTGTCACCAAGATTTGCCGAACCGATTTGCCATTCTGTGGTAAGAAGCACGGTGCTGAGATGGAAGCTTCACGCAGTTTGGCGTCTGCCGAGGTGGAATCTGATACCAAACGTGGAAAGCATTGCTCGGCGAAGTGTGCTCGCTGCTGGATTGCTGTCAAGTACGTGAACGCCTCCCGTCGAATCCGAGACCTGCCTGAAAAGGCCATTGAAGTTGGCACGGATGTGATTTGCAAGCGAGGTCGTCGTCACCGCCATGGATGTCACGAACTAGCACGGCATGTGCCTGAAATGGTCAAGGGATTGAAGAATGGCTCGTCGGCATTGTCTGTGTGCCGTCGACTGCATTATTGCCCATGCCGTCCACACGATATTGACAATCTCTACCATGCTGATGAATTTCGTCATTCAATCATGTGGCCACGGGGCGAAGATACGACAGCTGCACACAGTACAGCCCACGCCAGTCGTGCTGAGACTGATTCAACGAACGTGTTGGCGATTGCATGCCTCGTGCTGGCGCTTGTGGCCATCGTTGGCATGACTAGTCTGTGTGTCCGTCGCGCCAATTTGGATGCGACTGGAGCCTACATTGCTGTGCCTCATGAAGAATAGTATATTTTTCTTGCACAGAAAATGCTAAAATTGAAGATTGGATTTCTCCGGAGTGAGATTAGGAATGTGTTTTACATGTGTTTTTCCCATGTATCTTTTAATGCACCTATGAAACGAACTACGATCCAACGCACATTCGTCGGAAATGTCGACTTTGCAGTCGTCGGAGTCGTTTCTTATTCTTCAATTTGATCCGATGGCGTCAAGTGCGGCTCTCCACGTGCTCTCGTCGCCAGACTTGCTGCGCTACGCTGCGTTATTCCAAGATGGCTTGTACGAAGATATGCTGCCATTCAGTGGCTGGTTTGCACCAGATACCAACCAAAGCTTTGATCGACTTCTCAATGCCATGGACCTTTTTCATCCCTTCTGGGAACCCACATTCACTACTTGGTACAAGCAGTTCGACAAATCGCGTTTATGTGTGCTCTTTCGCTTGCTACCGCGAATGCTCCAAGTGGTTGCTCTCGAAGCTGCCGTGTCTGGTCGAATAGCTGTTCTGCAGTACATGCTCGCTCAGGGATTACTCGATGGTCTCAGTGTTCATTGGAACAATTTAGCTGCTGCATTTGGTCAATCTTTAGTAATGGCTTTCTTCGACGAGCACAAGTACCCAGGTTGCGACAAGATGGCATTGGACCGCGCAGCCGAAAGTGGACATTTGAGTGTGGTGCAATATTTGCTTGCCAAAGATGACCCATCGCCTTGTGCGCTTAACTTGGCCGCCAAGCATGGCCACGAGAATGTCGTCCGTCTTTTGCATGAATCAAACGCTCCTTGTACAACATTCGCAATGGACTGGGCTGCGAAAGAGGGACATTTGGATATTGTGAAGTTTCTACACAACGAGAGATCAGAAGGCTGCACGGCCCAAGCCATGTCGTGGGCAGCTGCAAATGGACATTTGGATATTGTGAGCTTCCTACACTACCATCGGTCTGAGGGATGCACTCGACAAGCTCTCATCAAGGCAGCTGAGAATGACCATATTGACGTCGTCAAGTTTTTTGTCGAGCATCGGCGAGAAGGTTGCATAATTAAGGCGAGGGCAGCAGCTGCTCAAAGGGGCCGTGTTCAAGTTGCGAGCTTTCTGACTCATGTTGCTGGTGTCGCTCATTGACCATGATATGTTTGGTGTCTCTGCTCCATAAAGACAGCCTTTGTTGTGTAGTGCTGTGTCGGAAAGAACTGTTTTCTCACAAGGTGTGAACTCAGCTAATGTATTTAGTCAATCAATGCGTTAGAGTGTCCATCAAGGATCGTGAATGAATAAGTGATGTTTGATGTCTTGACCATGTTGGGTCATACCCTGTGCTGCGAATTCTCAAGCACCTGAATGGAATCACGAACTTTCCGTGACGCACACCTGAGCTTCCAACATTTATACCAACACTTGCTCAAAGAGATTGCTATTTTTCGCGACGCCTGACGTCTTGCTTTGAATCAATAACCAACTGTCAGAGTGATGTGCTTCCATCTCGTCAGGAAAGCTCAATCCATGGCGAATAAACAAGAGCCAACGATAGAATCTTGTGCAAGCATCAGTTTTGTCCGATTGTGGATTCTGAGCGCGAGCGAAGAGTGCCAAGGGCGCGTAGGACTTGCCTGTTGTGTTGTGTAAGCAGACAAAGAGCTGCAAGGTTTGACGTTGATAAAGATTTTGTTGGATCACAATATCGTGTTTTTCCCTAATTATTGTGTGTTGTTTTGCACGAAGGGCATTCTCTCCGTCCAAAACAACTCAAAGATTTGGCTCTCGCTGTCAATCCCCTGCAAACTACAATGAACGTTCAATCGCAGTGAAATGTAAATGCCTTCTTCAGCAACGCACAAGTATATCATGAGCTGTCTGATCACGTGAAGATACCTCACTCATTTGCAAGATGTGAATTGTCGATGTCGTCTTTTTGTTGTCGACAGATTATCCGTCAAACGACGTCAAAGTTTGATGAACTACAAAAATTCGCGACAGTTCGTTCCACTTCTCCCCTAAGAGAAGCTCTATACTCCTTGAGTTGTGTGTGCGGTAAGAAAAATGTAGTGCGAGAGTCATTACCCGCACTAATGGTGAAACATCTGGCACATCACCATGCAGAAAGAATCTTGACAAGGGCTCTGGAATTCCATCACTTGCTGCTGCGCTTTTTTACAGATTGGACTCAAATTCAGTGTGTAGAATTCTCCGAGTATCACGAAACGAGATGTTTACAAGTTAAAGCACACCCAAGAGCAACTCACACTACAGTGAAAAGATGTACAGTGATCCGGGAAATATAAGACCACAGGTTATTCTTCGCTGATTGGACAATTTCAAGCTGAACACCGACTCCATATACTGTAATAAATTTTAACCTGTTAAATTGCATATTGCATTTGGAAAAAGACGAAGAAACTTGTATTGGATAAATATGTAAGACTTCATATACTATGAAAATTGCTAAAAATGAAGAATTACACATATGTGTCATGTGATCCATCGAAAGTCTTCAGTGCTGTTGAAGAAACATGGAAAACTCTATAATTTTATATTTGGTGCATTCATTTTGAAGATGTGTCATTGAATCATTGAACAATGTATCATCCCATTTGCATATCGTTTCTTTGAAAATAATGCCTGTATTTTCAACAACAACTTACCCTTCTTCTACGACAGCACTTAAAACCTTTAGCTTATTTAGGAGCACCGTAGTTTACTTGTGTTTGCGCGTTTATCTGGCGATGAAACGATGGTTGACCTCCGGTCATATTTATTTCTTGTTAAAATTAATACGATTCATTTTCACGGTTCAATAGAGGGTTAGGGTTTGTTGATGGTCTTATATTTCCCGGATCGCTGTAGTCAAATCAAATTCATTTGCATGATGCGAGCGCATCTTCGTTGAGAGAGCAAATGTCTCCGCAACGAGAATGCGCTCGCTTTCAAGGATAGGCATTTCATAGATAATCGTCACAGTTTTGAAGATAGATTATGAGATTTCTCCACTCCAGAAAGATAATTTAATTCGCAAGCCTGTTTATGAGAGCCCTGCTTGATTTCTTTATCTGCAGTGGTGATATGGCTCAGCGTATATGTCAATACAATTATTGTCTGATTGACTCAAAATTTCCGAACCTGGCTGAAATCGATCAAACTTTGAATCAATCACCAAATCGAACCAGCCAATCAGCGTCCAGAATTTGTTTAAACACACACAAAACACACCAACACACACACACATTAATTCATGTACCTTCCGATTATACGTGAATTCACTATTGCCAGATTGATTACACAAATTTCGTCGATTTTGATCAAAACTGTAAATTTGGACGAAAAAGACAATACCTTACGGATACACTTTGCCAATTTTTTGCGTTCTGTAAATTTAAAATAATTTTTCATAATAAAATAAAGCTGCGGGGACTCATTTACAAGAGTGTAGATGTTTAAAACACATCTAACGAATAATTTGTATGAGGGTTTAAAACAGTGCGGGGTTATAGTAAAGTAGTGCCCAGTATCAGTCAGTGTTCACTTTCCGATCTGTTGGGCTTGCTAATATTATCCGAAGTTGGACCTCGGATCGTCCAGCAATGCCTTGCTGCCGATGGATTGCACAAGGATGATAGCCCAGCATTGCGATTTAAATTCAATCATGCAAGTCATTCATTTGGAGACCCTCAACCAAGCAGATTTTGAAATAATTTGGCATCCGATATGAAAATTTGGCAAGGATGATCGGCGTCGTGAAGTGCTGTCGGGCGAGTTGAGATATTCAAATTTTCAAAAACTCACTATTTGTCCCAACCCTGTTGGTCCCAAAACACACTTTCCGGTGTTTTTCCCGTGTTGTTTGAGTGTTTACCTCCCCAACCCTGACTTTAACCCACGAAACACTGTAGACTGATTTGCGCGGGCGTCGCAAATTCGGTTCGATCCATCATAGGACCCGAGTGGTAATTTTCAATTGTCTTCATACTTTTCAATTTGCAAGCATGTCCCCAAGTGCCTCCCTCAGCGTTTTCTCGTCGCCCGATTTGTTTCAATGTCTTACCGCCTTCCAGGGTGGACTGCACTCAGACATGCTTCCATTCAACGGCTGGTTCGCCCCAGATATAAACCAAACGTTTGACAGACTCGTCCAAGCCATGGAAGTCCTTCATCCATACTGGGAACCGACAATGTCTGCATGGTACCAGCAATACGGGACGTCCCGATTGAAGTTGCTCTTTCAATGCCTCCCCTCCATGGCCCCTGTGGTTGCCCTAGAAGCAGTTGCCTCTGGACGGGTTGTCGTATTGGATTTCTTGCACACCAATGGAGTATTGGATGAGAGCAACGTCCATTTGAACAACCTGGCTGCTGCGTTGGGTCAGCAACTTGTCATGGTTTTCCTCGACGAGCATGATTATCCCAGCTACGATAAATTAGCTTTGGACCGCGCTGCCGAGAGAGGACATTTGAGCGTGGTGCAATACCTACTCACCAAACAATGCCCGTCATCATGTTCGCTCAACCTGGCGGCCAAATATGGCCATGAAGATGTCGTCCGATTATTGCACGAAGCACACGCTCCCTGCACAACTTTTGCCATGGATTGGGCTGCGAAAGATGGCCATTTGAACATTGTCAAGTTCCTCCACACCAACAGGAGCGAAGGCTGCACATGCCAAGCCATGTCATGGGCAGCTGCCAATGGACATTTGGATGTTGTGAGCTTTCTTCACAACAACCGTTCGGAGGGATGCACGCGGCAAGCCGTCGTGAAAGCTGCTGAGAATGGTCACATGAGCGTCGTCAAGTTCCTGGTCGAGCATCGACGCGAAGGCTTGATTGAGAAAGCAAGGGAAGCAGCAACTCGAAGGGGCCATACACACATCGCTGCATATTTAGCTGAGATTCCGGCGTAAGACTTACCTCAATCAAGGAACTGTTACTGTAAATATGTCGGAGGGATTAAGCCATGATAACAACCACAGGGTCCACGTCTTGCAACATGGAGAGGCAGCCTTCCCCTGCAGCATGCCTTCCCGCTGGCAGTTTGATCGATTTTTAACTTAACGATCGTCAGTGCCTCAGTGATTGCATGCATTCCCCCCGTCGGGAGATGAGAGAATGTTCTCCATCATCTCGTCAACAGAAGCATTTCAAATTGTCTACAGTTCCTCTCGCTGATTGAAGCTACTCATGCTAAAACGAATTCCAGTAGGTTCAGTTTGAAAGGCGACGAGATTGTGCACTTGATGGATTCCCCATCCAACGGCCAAAGAGAAGACAGGTACCGTTTTGCATTGCCGATCGTGAAGCTGTCATCCCCACCGTGCTTTGCACGTTCGTCGATGCATTCATGAATTCAACTCGATGTCTCTACTTCTGCTTCAGACAAGTGTCCTTGGCGCGCTTCACGATGGATCTCATACGACGTACGTGATTCAAGTGAGAGAGCACAACGGCCGTGGAATCGCCACTGTTCGACGGCGCTACTCGGCATATGTTGCGCTGCGGAAATATGCACTGCGTCACTTGACAAGCTGCGCCTGTGGAACACCGTGCCTTTTGCAACCCATCCTCCGCGACGTTTTCATCGAGATGGAAACCGACACTTTCTTTGTTCTCAATACCGACCGGCTCATCCAGCACCGTGTGGCCAGCATGCACTACTTCCTTCAGAGACTACACAATGAATTGGCCAAAGCACCACCGAAACTTGTCATTCGTAGCGAAGCCCAAGGTTGCAAAGCCACCGCTTTGATTAAGAGCTACATTGGAGCTCTCCCCAGTTTATACGATAAATACTATTTACATCAATAGATTCCATCACGACCATCCATCTAATCTACTTGGCAGCCAGCCAGAGGCAACAGGCAAAAATCCACGTAACTCGAGCTTTGATAACTCTCCTTTTGGAGCCGCAATGTGCTGGGGTATGGGCGACATCGAGGCAGAGTCTTCACCTTAAATACAGAAATGAACGACGACAAATGGAACAATGACGAAGGCGAAATTCCCATCTTCATCATTGTCACTGTATGAGAACGATGCGACCGAGGCACATTGTCGCACTGGAGTGCAGTCGATGGAACAATAAAGTCCATGGGTCTGGCGAACTGCAAGCAGTTTTGTAAGGGGACGTGACACCCTTACTACAAGAGCCCTCAATACAAGGACAAGATCTGGGATCTTGTCGTTTCGCCACGACAGCGATGAAAGATCGCGTGGTAGTTTCGAAACCACTTAGATGTTAAGCGATAACTCTAATGTCACTCTTAAATTTGCGAAGTATCGGGCTTGTCTCTACTTCCTCTGCACAAGCCCCGTTACACCTGGTAGCACTCTAGTTTGTTCAAGGACCCAGCATGGCGTTCGAATATGCAACCTACTTCACCGACGGACATCGGGTGACCCTAGAAGGCCTCCGCGATCTTATGGGAGATGACAACCTGGCGATTATGTTGTCTGATCGTCCCGAGCAACATTTACTCAACCTGGTGGAAGTTATTGGGCGCTATGCTGACTCCGCTCGCGCAGAAGAACATGCGCGCAGCTTGGCTCGGATTAGCCAGCTGGAAAGCGAAACTCGAGAGTTGAAAACCTCTCGAGTGGAACTCGAAGGCCAGGTCATCTCGCTCACTGCAGCGAAAGCCCTCCTGGAAGAGTCCCTTCGACAAATGTATGATGGCCATGAAGTAGATTCTGACAGAGCCAATTCCCAGCGTCAAGTTACAAACAAAGGCGTCAAATTGGACGTGGCAAAGTTCAGTGGCCAAGACTCGGATCATGTCTTTCGATGGCTCCTTCAAGTCACCATTGCAGCGGACGCACTGAACATCACCCAAGAATCTCTGAAGATGGCATTCGCGATGTCCCATCTCAAGGGGCGAGCTGAAGCTTGGGCTTATTCGCTGCGTATGGCGGATTCAAATTACTTTCCAACGTTTGCGGCATTCTCGTCCCAACTCAAGAAAGTATTTTTACCCCCAAACAGCGATTTCCGTCACCGCTCGCGCTTCCTGAGCGCGACTCAAGGGAAGTCGACGATCCGTGAATTCGTCCATGAACTGCGCTATCTTCACGCCTGCATCACGGATGAAACCTCCTTACCCGAAGCTACGCAAGTGACCGTGTTTATGAAGGTCTCAATAAAGGCCCAGCAAGGACCGAGCTGTTCCGCCAATACCCGAAGACCGTTGAGCAGACCGTTAGCATGGCGCACTCCGAAGATTTTTAGCAATCCATGGCACGCGCCGATCCGTTGGAATCTGCCGACATGGATGTATTTTCCATACAACAAGAAGCCGCACAGATAGAACGACGCTGTTACGAGTGTGGCCGAGCTGGCCATTTCGCACGAGACTGTGCCTTGCGCAACGAAGCGCGCCGCTCGGGCACGCTACCGCGATATGAGCGTTCCACTCGTTCCCGAGACACCTCTCCATCCCAACGCCCCAACGCGTTTTTCCGCCGCAATCGCGCTCCCCACAACTGGGGCCGCGTAGAGTTCACAGCTCCCACTCAGGGAAAAGGCAGTACCCAGTAGGCGCGAGGCGACCTACTGGGGCAAGATTAGGCTTCCCATATGACCGTGGTGGGGATACACGGTTGGGCGGCCTAGCCTCCGGCACTCTCCTGTGCCAAATCCGACAACAAGTGGACATGTTATCATTTGAGATCCCTATCCCCGGGTTCTCACGTGATCTGAAAGTATTGATCGACTGTGGCGCCTCAGAGAATTACGCGCGGCGCCAGTCAATGGAAATGAACGCACCCCTGCTGACGGCAGCGGTCGCGGCTAGTGACGACCAAGCAAAGGTCAACGTAAAGATGGCGGACGGGAAGGTTATCGTCGCGCCCCGAATTTTGATTACCCTACGAACAAGGGTCGGCCCGTTTGAAGCCGACGAAGACTACTACGTCATTGATCTGGATGAGCGCTGGGACCTCATCCTTGGTATGCGCTGGCTCGAGAAGCACCAACCTCTGATCAATTGGACGTCCAAGACTATGCACAAGGCGCCCTCGACAGCATTGGATTCCCCTTTGGGAGTGATGAGTAATGAGCTCACTTCCGACCCCACGAGAGTCTCGCAGTTTACCACGCGAGATGTGGCGACGGATTCCGCATGCGTCCCGCGCCCCACAGGCCCTGCACGTACTGCTGTCGACATGCTGAGCAGGCCAGCCGATTTTGACAACGATGGCATTGGAGAAGCCATGTCAAGCGAGATTGACGACGACGCCTGGGACGTCTGTCATGTTATTCAATCAGGAGCGCCAGCAACACTCGACTCTGCGACTGATACGATGGCTCTGTCTGCCTTACACGACGCAGACTCGTATTATGTGGACGAGGAAACTCGTCGAAACACAATTTTCAACGTCCTCCAATCACGGAGATTCTCCGATGTGAGATCCACCCGACGCTCCAAGCGCCACCAAGGCGCAATAGGCCGGGTCGATGCCGAAGACCTTATCCTCAATTACTGCAACCTGCAGGATCTGCCCCAGACGGGCGAAGAAATCGTGAAGCTCCCCGAAATGGATTATTGCGCTTTTGAGAGCGCGCTCCGATCGCATGAGATCGTGAGCATCGCCGTCATATATGCGATGGACGAGTTACAGCTGGCGACATCATCGACACTCGACCCCGCAGTCGCGGACGCGCATGGCACGTCGACTTACGACCAACATTGGGATGCCCTCCGTGCGTCCCCCTTTTTCGATCTCCTGCGGGAATTTGCTGATGTATTTCCCGAGGAAGTTCCCCCATCCCTGCCCCGAGATAAGGGCGTCAGACATGAGATTGACCTGACACCAGGAACGAAGTGGTGTGTCACGCGCCAATGGCCCTTGCCTAGAGAACAAGTCGAGCACATTGACGCCTTCTTCGAAAAGCGTCGACAAGCTGGCCACGTCAGGCCCAGTACCTCACCACATTCCAGTCCGACATTCTGTGTGAAGAAAGCCACAGGCGGCTGGCGTATCGTCCACGCCTACAACAAGTTGAACGCTGCGACTATCCCCGCACAGACGCCGATTCCCCGCAAAGACGTCATTATCGACAGCATGGCCGGTTCGACCATCTTTTCCACGATCGACCTGAGAGATGGATTTTACCAAATCCTCATGCGAATCTGCGATATTCCCAAGACTGCTGTCTCGACGCCCAGTGGAATGCTTTGGGAGTGGCTCGTGATGCCACAAGGGTTGTCAAATGCACCCGCGACTTTCAATCGCCTGGTCACGGGCAAGCTCCGCCCGTTGCGCGACTTTGCACCATCATATTTTGACGACATTTATAGCCACAGTCGGGCCTCAGCAACGGCCTCCGACGTGGTTGTCCACCGGGACCACTTGCGTGCGGTTCTTACTGTCCTTCGCGACAATGGCCTCTTTGCAAACGTCCAGAAATGCTTATTTGGGGTTACCGAAATCCCAGTCCTCGGAGACTTCGTTGGCATCAATGGCTGTCGAGCCGACCCTTCTAAGGACGAGGCCATTGTCTCCTGGCCTCCCCCAACCACAGTAACCGAACTCCGTAGTTGGTTGGGCCTGGCCACGTATCTCCACAAGTTCTCAAAGAATTTTGCGTCAATCGCGCGACCACTTTCCCACCTCCTTTCAAAGGACGTCCCCTGGGTCTGGTCGCCTGATTGCTAGGCTGCATTTGACGGCATCAAGCGAATCCCTGTGGAGGCTCCTATTCTGGCATTACCTGACTTTGGCCGACCTTTTTCGGTCGTGTGTGACGCCTCCGTTCGGGGTATCGGTTGCTGTCAGATGCAAGTGGATCATCTGGGCGCTAATCGTCCGATTTCGTATCAATCGCGTCAGCTGCGACCAGCCGAGCGCAATTACCCGGTCCACGACCTCGAGCTTCTTGCAGTTAAATATGCCCTGGTCAAGTTTCGCGTCTATCTGCTCGGCTCCAAGCCCTTTGTGGTGTACACCGGCCACGCGTCCCTCTGCTATGCGATCCAGTCGCCGCACATCTCTGAGCGCATGGCCCGGTGGCTAGCCTTCTTTGCTGAATTCAACATGACCGTCGAGTACAAACCCGGCCGCGAGAATGTCCTCGCCGACGCCTTATCCCGTCGACACCCAGATGTCTCTTCTGACCTCCACACCATCACACTGGCACATTCCGATCTGTTTGATCGCATCCGTCAAGCCTATCGCCGCGATCCTTCCTTGATGGATATCCTACGTGCCCTCGAAGGGACGGCCACCAAAACGGCCCATATTCCCCAGTTAGACCGCTACTCCCTTCGCGACGGATTACTCCTTTACACCCCAGCCCCCGCTTCAGGGCCGCGCGTCGCCGTGCCGTGTGATGCGGCCCTCCGTACCCTCATCATGTCCGAGTTCCATGACACCCCCAGTGGTGGCCATCTCGGCCGCGAGAAAACCTATCTCGCCGTAGTTCGCAACTTCTGGTGGCCCCGCATGTACAAGGGCGTCGCCCGATATGTGGCATCGTGCCCTACCTGCCAGCAGGTCAAGTCATCGCCGAGTGTGCAGGCCCCCCTCCACAGCCTTCCGATCCCTGACGAACTCTGGTCGTCCGTCAGCATGGACTATATCTTCGGTCTCCCGCGTGACAAGCGCGGTAATACTGGCATCTGGACTTGCGTCGACCGCGCGTCCAAGTTTTTGGTTGCCATCCCGGTCAAGGATACAATTACTGCCGCCCAGTCGGCTCAAGTATTTTTCGACACCATCTACACTGTCGCTTTGGCCTCCCCAAATCGATTATCTCGGACCGTGATCCTCGTTTCACGTCCACATTTTGGACGGCCCTCTTTTCCTTGGTGGGCTCCAAATTGAATATGTCCACCTCTGACCATCCCGAGTCTGATGGTCAGACGGAACGCGCGAACCGCGTCATTGAAGACATCTTGCGTAGCTTCACGCAGTCTCGACAGGAGACCTGGTGCTCACTGCTTCCACACGTCGAGTTCGCTTACAACACGTCAGTGAATGCCTCCACCGGCTTCACTCCCTTCTTCCAACTTCCTCCGGCACCCGCGCCTGCCCTCCTCGATGGACAGCGCTTGCTTAAGTGGGGGAGGATTCCACTGGGCTGCTTCGAGCCATTCCCCTGACTGGGTGCCGACAGGCACAGAGGACGTGCCTCCGGCGAGGACGATTTCCTCTGTCGAGAACTTTATTCGCACACGGGAGTCGGTCATCTCCCAAGTGCAAGACAACTTAGCTCTCGCACAAGCTCGACAAGCTCGCGAGTCCAACAAACGTGGACGAAAGAACACCAATGTATTTACCCTTCAAGATCAAGTCCTATTACATAGGTCGGCGGTACCGCAAGCCGCCCTTGGCAACGCTAAACTTCGCCGCCAATGGTATGGTCCATTTCCTATCACAAAGGTTGTGAGCGCAGTATCCTACCGCTTGCGACTCCCAGACGAATGGCAGTGCCATGACGTCTTTTACGTCGGCAAACTGAAGCCGTACATACTTCGCACTACGCCTGACTTGAGCCCGAACGACTCGACGGCAGAGACTCGCCACCACTTGAATGATCTGGCTGCGCAATCGGCTCTTGTACCTCGGGCGCTTGAGCAGCCGCCGCCGGCAGTGCGGCAACAAGAAGTGCACGAATCGCGTGCACACCCTCCTCCAAGACTGAGAGTCGCTGGTTCACGGCGTGGTCAACACGCGCCGCGTTCGTCGGCTCGCCTTGCGGCTCGGGCACTTGCTCGGCGTGAAGATCCGGCTGTTGCGGTTGTTGAGACGGCGCTGCCGCGGGCTCGGGACCGGCCGCGTCGCGTTGCGGCATCTCGCGGACTTGAGATCGGTGACGCCGCGAAGGAGACCGAGAATTTGAACTTTGCCGTCTTGGAACCGGAACGGGAACGACGCGCTTGAGAATGCCGTCCACGAGAACGAGAACGAGAACGACGCGCTTGGGAATGCCGTCCACGAGAGAGAGAACGCGAACGAGAGCGTCGGCCTGACGAGCGGCCACGCTGATGATGCGACGACTGGTGTCGATCGCGCAAGGGAGAGACCGATTGAGAATGACGCGCCTGAGAGCGGCGTCCAGAAGAATGGACTGGCGAGGCCGAACGCCGATGAGCACTACCCTGCGACGGAAAATCCGCAGGCTGCTCGTAGCCGTGGGATCGATCCCAACCACCGCCGGCTGCGACAAAGTCCTATAAGAGAAGTGAACGAAGAATCGAAACGAGATTAGCTCACCCCGTTGGCGCGCTGGGCGCGCCATCGCACAAGGTCGGCGACAACGGAATAATGGATGCGTGGACCACGAAGGCGCCAATTTGCAAAAGCCACGATGTCCTGGAGCGTGTTGTAGAAGTTTCCAAGGATATGAGCTCGCTGGCGGCCTTCACGATAGGCAAGTTTCAAGACCCAAACACCAGCATACTCGACGGCGGTCTCGTCGATCATGGGGTTTACTGGAGCGCAAGTAGGGTGCGACTGACTTGGTTGAGTCGACGTCGGACCACGTCGGCCTTGGCTTGCCTCCTCATCACGGCGCCGCAATGCTTCGCGGTAGTCTTCCACTGCACTTGGGACATCAACATCGAGCGGAAAGTGAAGAGCAAGTCCAAGGCAACCATGACCAGATCGGGGAATGGCAGCGTGTCGCTGATACCGCGCTTCAGTTGGTTCGCTAGACGAGCGACTTTCGAAGTCGGGACGCCGCGCAGGGTCCGGCAAGATCGGCGGTACAGGGAAGAACTCCGCCGCGGAAAATTCGTCTTGGTCCCGCCAAGATTTGAAGACCTCGTCGTCATGTTGGGCAAGGCGCGTCATACCAAGACGGAATGGCGGTGGTCTTGGAGTTTGAGCGTATTCGCGCGATGCGATCATTTGAGTGGTGCATGCCAACAGTCGAAGATGCAAAATGATCAATGCTGCGGTTGGACAAACTGCCGGGACTACTGTCCCTTCCCAAGACGACGGGACGAGAAGAACCCCCAACGAGTGGCTCTTGTTGGGAGGAAGTGCGCATTTCAAACGGGGATTGAAATGATTGGCAAAGCTTTCAAACCGTGGGTTTGATTGCAGGTGGGGGAAGGTGTAAGGGGACGTGACACCCTTACTACAAGAACCCTCAATACAAGGACAAGATCTGGGATCTTGTCGTTTCGCCACGACAGCGATGAAAGATCGCGTGGTAGTTTCGAAACCACTTAGATGTTAAGCGATAACTCTAATGTCACTCTTAAATTTGCGAGTATCGGGCTTGTCTCTACTTCCTCTGCACAAGCCCCGTTACAAGTTTAGTAGAGGCCATTAGGGTGGAGGAAATCGGCACTTTGGCATTTACACTTGCACGTGTTTACACGTGCTTACACGTGTGTGCAAAGCAATGCATTTGATGCTTCTTCTCAATGATGGTTTACTTTTTGCACGTATTCATGTTACAATGGTGGGCAATATCTAATTTTGACCAATCAGATGCCTACACGATTCTCTTGCCCATACTCTGAATCGACTGGCTCTGGAGGCAATGTTCAGGACCGCAGATTAACGAGAATACGCTTGAATTTACTCTCCTGTGTTTAAAGCTTTCTGTAAGGTTAACAGCCGTACACCCTGAAGCATGTCACTACCACCGTCCTCCCCCGCCATGTCCGAACTTGAACAAGCCGGAGCCATGGAAATAATGTCAACTGAACTTGGAGAACTCAAGAGGCTCCTGGATCAACAGAAGAAAGACATTGAACTGATGCGAGCCCAATTGGGCGCAGCGAAATCCGCCTCAACAACAACGGAAGCTGAAGCGAAGGATCTGTTGCGCAAAGTCAGATTCGATGGAAAGAACTTCTCTACCTTCAAAGCCAAGTTCCAAGGCGTCTGCCAGCTTCGACACATCTGGGGGATAATCTGTGGAAGCGACACCTTGGATGAGAATGCTACGCAACAACAAGTGGCTGAGTTCTCAGACAATGCGAATCTCGCGAGATCCTACCTCCAAACCTCCCTCTCGGACGAAGTCTTCGATATGATCCGCGAAGACAAGACTCCTGCAGAAATGTGGCAAACTCTAATCGACAATTATGAGAAGAAAGAATGGTCAAATACCATTTATGTGCTTCGTCGCTTGTGTGAACTGAAATACGATCCAAAGATGGATATGTTGAAGCACATTACGAAGACCCGCGCGATCATCCGAGACCTAAACGACATGGGAAAGAAGATCAGCGAAAGCGAGAAGGTTGAATGGATCATGGTTACCCTTCCAAACGACGGTCCCGACAACTTCAACGCCTTCATCAATCATCTGAAGCCGACACCAGTGCAAGAAATCAGCCTAAAGACACTCATCAGTGCCCTCCTGAATGAAGAAGAGAAGCGCAAGGAGCGTAAGCGCACTCGACCGTACCATCAAAACCGGGACCGCGACTTCAAGAAGCCAAAAGCGACTAGCAACTTAACTAACATCACTCAGGAGATTAATGCGTTGAAGACCAGATTGAATATCATGAGCAACGTCGACCACACTGAAGGAAAATGGTGCTTCATCTGCCGGAAGAAGGATGATCACGTTGCACAAGACCATCGCTTGGCTAACATCACTCATGAGATTAATGCGTTGAAGACCAGATTGAATACCATGAGCAACGTTCTCATCCCAAGTAGGAATGCGAGCTCGCCTTTGTCGGTCATCTCAAACGTGTGCGTCAGGTGTTACCGAACAGCAAGCAGAGTCTTCTTGCAACTTGTCGCGATGACGATGTCGTCGACGTACACAGCAAGGTAAGTGATCTTCCTGCTTTCTGAGTTCACCATTACGTAGATGCATTGTTCTTTGTGGCATCGCTTGAAGCCCATTGCCTGAAGGCAGTTGTTGAGTTTCTTGTTCCACTGACGCGGCGCTTGTTTAAGCCCGTATATGGACTTGTTGAGCTTGCACACCAGGTTGGTCTTCCCCTCGACTTGCTATCTCTCAGGCTGGTCCATGTAGATGTCTTCGTCAAGATCGCCGTTCAGAAACGCTGTTTTGACGTCAAGCTGCGCTGTCTCTAAGTCAAGAGTAGCGACCAGCGCACACAACAGTCGGAGAGAGTCAAGGCGAAGTACAGGTGCGTACTATCCGTAAAGTCAACCCCGGCAATTTGAAGATACCCTTTAGGCAGAGACGTGCTTTGAAGCGCTCAAGAGATCCGTCGGCGTGGTACTTCGCTTTCCAAACCCACTTGCACTTCAGCGCTTTGCGGCCCGCCGGGAGAGGTACGAGTTCCCACACGTTGTTGGCTAGCATGGCTTGATATTCAGCGTTAGTTGCTTCGATCCATTCGCTGCGATAGGCGCTTTTGTCGACATCCTTGAAGGTTTGTGGTTCAACAAACTTGGTGGTCACATTGTTGACTTCATAGATCTTTGGCTTTTTGATGGTGCGGGTGGACTTCCGAGTCGCTACTCGCTTTCTGTCCTCGAGACTGGTTTCGGCAGCTTCGGCTGCGCTCCTTGGGTGTTGGTTCCTCGTCTTCGTTTCCTCGGGTATTTGTTCCTCGTCTTCGTTGATGTTGAATCTAGCATTGTAGAGCTCGTCGTCCATGGCGAGTCTGCCTGTGGAGTCATGAGATCGGATGATGAGGCGACCTGCTTTGAAGTCTTGGTCAAGAAACATGTTGGAGTTTCGAAGCTTGGTTTCATCAAACTTCACTGAGCGAGAAGTTTGAATGGTACGCTTCTTCGGGTTGTAGAGGAGGTAACCAAGTCTGTCCTTTGCGAAGCCGATGAACACGCATGGTACCGCTGGGTTGGCCAACTTGGACGCGCGCTCGGCCTTTGGCACATACATGTAAGCAAGGCACCCGAATGTTTTCAGCATATGCAGTCTGCTAGGCTTTGCAAACAAGACTTCGTATGGCGTCCTTTGGTTCAAGAGCTCTTGTGGCGTGTTGTTGTACACATGCACAACGTGATCAAGTGCATACCCCCACAGCTGTGCTGGTAGCCCACTCATTGTCATGTATACTCTGACTTTGTTGAATAGGTATTCGTTGGTCTTCTCAGCCAAGTGGTTTTCTTCAGGTGTGTGTGCATTTGTGAACTTCTGCTTGATCCCTCTGGCTATGCATGCCGCTCGAAAGCTGCGCTTGTGTACTCGCCGCCGCCGTCTGAGTATATATCGCTGATCCGTGAGTCGCGTCGTTGATTGTCCAGTTCTGACGTCAGTTCATCTAGGTGGAGAATGGTCTCATCCTTGGACTTGAGCAGACGAGGGAAGATGAACCTCGACGTATGGTCAGTGAAAACGCTCGTGTATTGTTGCCCATGAATTGTCTTAGGTGTGATGGGTCCGCACAAGTCTGCGCTCAGACTTTCAAGAGGCAGGGGAAGTGGTTTTGGTTTCTGTACGACATTCGTTTCGCTTGGCCTTGCAGGCAACCATCACACTTGCGTTCAGAGGTAGTCAAGTCTTCTTTCTTGTCGATAATTGGTTTGATAATCTTCTCGACTTGATCATAACTTGCATGATTGAGCTTGTTGTGCCAGCGAATCAACTTGTCGTCCGTCTTGACTGCGTTGACTTGGCTTGATGGTCTCTGTTGAAGAACATACATGTCGTCAAAAAGCTTGAAGACAAGAACCCGCGGTTGGTCGTTTCGTTGGTAAATGGCTTCGTTTAAGTCTTGCTTCACAAGTCGGTATCCCATCTTTAGCAACTGAATGTGCGATATCAAGTTTTTGTAGATGCTTGGCTCGAAGGCCACGTTGTCAAGTGTGAGCATATTGCTCTTCTTTCCGTTTGAGAGTTTAATGTGCGCGGTGCCGCTGCATCCATGCATTTGCTCGCAGTTGGGTAGGATCAAGTTGGCATTCCCGTGACACTCTTTGACGTAGTGACGCATCCCGGTGACATGCCCGGTGGCGCAGTTGTCAAGTGTCCAGTGAGTTTCTTGTCCATTCGATGTGCCTTCACTGATGGCATTGATCTTGTAGTTTGGTTCATCGTCGTCAAATCCCGATGGCGCTTTCTTGGGGAAGGCTTTCTTAAAGGCGACCTTGGTGGTACCAACTTTCTTTGGTCTCGCCCCCATACCCCTCTTCTCGTGGTAGTTTGGATCGAAATCTACCAGCAGACACGGAAGTGAGCGACAAGCACGACAATCTGCCATACCGGAGTCTGACGGGGGCACTGCAGTATCTTGTCAGCGCCAACAGGCCAGACATAGCCTTCGCCGTGCGTTTCCTGTCGTCTCACAACGATGACTACAATGCAAGTCATTGGAAAATGCAAAGCGCGTCTTGAAATACCTCAAAGGAACCAGAGAGCTGGGTATCATGTACAATGGGCGAGCAAGCGCGAAACCCAAAGTGTACAGCGACGCCGATTTTGCGAATGACAAACATGACAGCAAGTCTATCACTGGGTCAATCATTATCATGGCTGAAGGTGCAATCACGTACATGTCAAGAAAGCAGAGTCTCGTCGGCCAAAGCACCACCGAAGTAGAGTTCATTGCGGCGTAACCTGATCTGGTTGCATGAGCTCCTTCAAGAAATGAAAGTCAAGATCAACTTACCGATCGACATGTTCGTTGACAACCAAAGTGCCATCCAAGTCGCAAAAGCAACAGCGACTCACAGCCGCACGAAACATATTCGACTGCGTTTCCACTTCTTGAGGGATCTTGTCGAAGAAAGCATGGTGAACCTACAATACATAGGCACGAAAGATCAGATCGCTGACATCTTCACGAAAGTTCAAACCCGTGAAGTCTTCGAAATGCACCGACACGTCTTGGCATGCGCTAAACCACGGAACATGCTTAGAAGCAACGAAAGTTCACTAAGCAAAGTAATGAATATCATCCGTCAAACAAGCGTGTACCTTATGTGGGCGCAAGATAAATCGAAAAAGAAATGACAGCCAAAATGGTGCTGAATCAAAATGCCAAACGGCGGACGCTGGGGCGCTGAACTCACCTCCAAACTGCCACTCAGGGGAAGTTACAGTGGTGGGCAATATCTAATTTTGACCAATCAGATGCCTACACGATTTTCTTGCCCATACTCTGAATAGACTGGCTCTGGAGGCAATGTTCAGGACCGCAGATTAACGAGAATACACTTGAATTTACTCTCTTGTGTTTAAAGCTTTCTGTAATCATGTAGTTGTTGGTCGCTTATATAAACATGGTTAATGTGTGGCTCTCCGGATTGCAACATTCACATGTGCATTAACACGTGCTAACGTTAACACGTGCGTGTAAATGCGAAAGTGCCGATTTCCTCCACCCGACGGAGGCCATCATGGTGAAAATTGAAGTGTTGATGCCAAATGTCACGAGATTGCACTTTTGATTGGCGCTTTTGGTGATGACTACTGTAAAATCTCTAATAATGGCCTCCTCTCCAATTGTGGCCTCCCCATGTTCCACTTCACCCTATTTCAATATCTTTAAATTTCGATCAAAATGAGTAAGCATTCATTTATGGAGTGTCTACTCATCAACAACAAGAAGGTCGTCGAATTCGTCGATCAAGTCGTCGAAGTCACCTGTGGGATCGACAATACTGCCCAAAGCTGAAATAAACTGCTCGCCATAGGCAGGATGGCTCGAAAGCAACAATTCCTTGTCGTTCCTAGCACGCATTTGGTAAAACTTCTCTTGATAACAGCAGAAGTCACTTTCGACCAGGCTTCAGCGACCCAAGGACCAAACACATCTGACGATGGTGCCTTGATGCGCTCCCCGCGAGTATATTCAAAGGGTCCACAACGCTTCCAGTTGTCAATTTGATGAGCAAGCGCAGTTTTCAATGGCTTGAACCAACTCACATCTGCAGGTTGGAGGAATGGAGTCATTCCCCCTGCGACCACAACAAAGAGAATATCCTGCTGATGCAGGAACAACTTTACCTCACGACTGATATGACACTTTGCACTGTCAAAGACAAGCAAAAGAGGGCGAGGGTGGAAAGCAAAGTTGAACGATATGAAATCCACAAAAGAACGCGAGTTCATCCAAGCATTTTGAACATAGCAATGGATCAAATTGTGCTTGGTGTGACAACCATGGGGAGTTTCACTTGTTGGTTTCAAAAGGAGACATGGCTTCAGCTTTCTTCCTGTAGCACTTGCAGTAAATACAGCAGTTATACGGGACTTCTCAAAACCAAATGACTTGATAGGAACATCTCGTGCGCCGCGAATGTCAATTGTGCTTTGGTTGTCATGGTCCATGAAGACCGCACTCTCATCAATGTTGTAGATATTGTCCAGAGGAACTTGGTTCTCACGAACAACGCGACGTACTTGCTGAATGAACGCAACACCACGATTCACAATTTCTTCAGAGGAGAGAATAGGCTTGCGCGTTCCTTTTCTCAATACAAGGTCGTGGCGTCGCAAGAACTTCTCAAGCCATCCATCCGAGCAAACAAGTGGCACGTCAAGCTCATCTGCGAGCTCTTTTCCCCATTGAACGATTGTTGAGCGAGTAACACGAAAATTCATTGACCGTTCATAGAGAATGCGCTCGAAGACAATGCTGTCGTGTTGGTCGCTCGTGAGCTTTCTTCCGCCACCTGTCATTCGCTTCGATCCACTCTTCGCTTCACTGAGACGAGAAAGCTGCTTCCGCCAACGTCTTATGCACGCTGCGTCGACCTTGAACTTCCTTGATGCAGCTGCAACAGTATGCTGCTGAGCATACTTCACTGCCTGTATCTTCGTCTTGGTGGGGAACGACTGCTTCATCGCCTTTCGAGAAATGACTCGTGTTGCTTGTGATTCTTAATACCTATCAAACTAAATATATCACCCTTTTTGTAAATATAATATTTTGAGGGTTTTCTAATAGTGGCCCAGGAGCGCAGCCGAAGCTGCCGAAACCAGTCTCGAGGACAGAAAGCGAGTAGCGACTCGGAAGTCCACCCGCACCATCAAAAAGCCAAAGATCTATGAAGTCAACAATGTGACCACCAAGTTTGTCGAACCACAAACCTTCAAGGATGTCGACAAAAGCGCCTATCGCAGCGAATGGATCGAAGCAACTAACGTCAGCGTGGCTAGCAGCCAACGAAGAAAGTCGAGCTAAACGACCAACGAAGAAAGTCGAGCTAAACGACCAACGATTGTTCTCGTCCATGGCCTGAATCCATACGGCATGACCAAGGTAAAGTTAGTTCGATTGCGGAGCCGTCATGACTCCATTGACTGTAGCTCCGCCGCGTGAATGAAAACAACGTGGATCTCAATCGCAACCACCTCACACCCGCACAGTTTCAAGCAAAGCGTACAGAGAACCCGGATCTGCATGGCTATGCCAGTGCGAACGCGCTCTTGAACCCAAATTATGCCCTCGAGTGGTATCACCTTTTCTATCCAAGGTAATCGATCCATGGAATGCATCCTCTGATGGCATCGTAGTGCTCTATGGCACTTGTTCCAACATGGCTACGATCAAACCTTTCGAGCCATCGTGTCTGGCACGTATTACTACGCGAAGGGCATCTACTACGGAGGCCATGACCTCCAGCCGAGCCATCGCCTCCTCCGCTCGTTCTTTGAATCGCGTTTCAACCTCTCGAGTTTCCTCAACGTCGTGTTTGTGGATGTCCACACTGGACTGGGTGCACGCGGCTACGCCATGCTCGATTTCGCCGCGACAGACTCGATCTCCAACAAAGCTGGCTATTTCCAAGCGTTCAACTGGACGGCGGATGCGTTTTGGTCGTCCTACAACGACACAGTTGGGTGCGGCGTCGAGGGCTACCTCCAGTGGTTTCCAACATCGACCAAAGGCGTCGCGGTCACGCAAGAGTTTGGCACCGTACCGACGCTTCAAGTCATCACTGCATTACGTGCCGAGAATGCCATGACGCACTACGCCCCGTCGCGACGACAGCATGCAGCAGAAGCGCTTCGTGATGCTTTTTATCTCCACGACGATGCCTCGTGGAAGTGGCATGTCGATCGGCAAGGCGTTGAGTTGCTTACACATGTCGTGTCGACGCTGAATGTTATAGACGGTGTCGTGTGATCAGGATGTCTCGTCTTGTGGTTGTTGTCAATCCTTACAGTACGCCATGCGCCCATTCTATCGACGACATTGGTGTCCGCGTTGCCAACGCCAAGCGTCGCGTAGCTTGTCCATGTCTGCAACCGCGCTCTTCAAATGTATTCCATGGCAGCGCTTGTAATCTGTCGTCGAGCGATTGAGTCACAGCTCGCAATGCAACCCCAACGGATCGTCCTTGTCGCCTGCATTGTCGTTCATGCTCCGTGCATTGTCGATCGTTGATGCATGTTGCGACGTGACGTTGTGGATGCTCTCTTGGTCGTGTGTTTGAGTGAGTAGCGTGAATCGGGTTGTCGCCGCGGCGCAGCAGGCATCGCGACATGGAGCAACGTGGGTTTGGATGCCATGGCAGCCAGTGAGGGCCCCAAAGACAGCAATCACGGGGAGACTGACTCGTTTTTTACTTTAAATATGAGTTTGGTCCACGGCCACGTCTTCAATCGACGTGTCCGCGGCTATGGCTAAAGGGTAAATGACTAGGAACTATTCGCTGCCGGCAGGATTGACGGGCGACACGATACCAAGGAAGCTCTTAAGCAACTTGGACACTTTGCAGCCTTCTGCTTCACATCGTTGGAGGATGCGAGGCGGGCATTTGTACAGCGCTTCTTGCAGTTGAGCGAGAAAGTCGTTGAGGAAGTAGACGCGGTCCTGGACGACCTTGGTCGAGTTCTTGGTCAAGAAGTTGCCGTTGGGGAATTCGCTCTCAAAGACTGGCGTCAAGAACGACTCGAGCAAGCACTTGCCGCCACAACATTGGCCTTCACCGAGGTGGCGAATGACATACTTTTGAAGCTGGACAAACGCCGAGTAGCGACGGTAGACGACCGCTTCCTGTTCCAAAGCATGGACGCGAACGGCATATTCCGTGTGATTTCCATCGCGCTTGGCATCCACAACTGACGTACGAACGGAAGCAAGACTCATAATTGACGGACGACGGGCTTGGCAAATTTGGAAATGAACACAGGGCAGTGGATGAGGTTGGACCCGTTTGACCATGTGCCACGCACGCCAGCGCGACACATCCTCTCATGTTTGCAACATCTGGCCCTTGACACACGACCGCCACGGCCATGATATCAACTCGAGATTTTCCACACAATACACCACACTCCAGTCGTCCTTGTCCTTCAGCAGCGCCACTTCACCATCAGCAGAACTTTCTAATCGACCGACGAGCGAAGTCCTGCCTGAATCGTATAGCTCTTGCCGCGGTCGTTTGTCGTCCAAGTGTCATGGTTGTGCACGTTGTAATTTATGGAAAACATCGTTGCAATGTATCGTCAACGAATTTAGACTTGTTTTTTGTATACAAGGCCGTCGACCCTGGTACCGATGTCAGCAATGGACCCATATTGTTTGCCACGAGTGTGTTGCTCCCGAGGGATGAGTTTAGCCATGGATCCACAACTTGTATGATCATGAGGCGCCTCTGGGATACGTGCATGATTGGCACAAACTCCGCCGGCGCGAGTTTTTCAGCTCATTACGTCTTGATCTGACCGATCCGTTTGATGGAGTGGACTCTTTCTCGACTTTTCGCAGCCATTCGAAACGCGTGGGAGCGCGCACTTGTCTGATCCGACTCTAGACATCCCCTGCTGGCTCTCCGAGGCACATTGCGCCATCGGACGCTCGTTGCTGCCTGCAGAGGCAGCATCGTCTGCTCCCTCAACAGGCAATCCAGTCGTCACTTCGTTGTCAGGATGTAGTCATTCGATGATTTGATTGGTTCGTTCAAATATCAAGCGATTTGATTGGTTGAAAAATACACTCAGCACCAATCCAGCACCATTTCGCCGCAGTCAATCCAGACGGGCACCAACTCGCAGAACGTTCAGAGCATGGAAACCAACAAGGTGACGCTCGCTGCGTCTCTAGAAACTGCCTCTTTGCAAAGGTGGCTTTACTTCAATGTCTAGACGATGGAAATACGTAACATACCATTGATTCATTTCGACTTGGCGAGTCTTATGACCAGGCTCTGCTTCACTGGGGAAAGACGACCAGAACTTGTCATTGAGGATGTGTTTCACTTTTGACTACATATTTGTATGTACGACTGAGTTATGTAACGTAAGTGGTAATGAAGGATGTGATGCAGCTTGTTGTCGTGACCAATGACGTGATTCTTGAAGGCAGAAGAGCTGTGACGGACGCAAGACCGCCGACAGAAGGATGGAACGGACTGCCGAGGAACGGGAGACGAGAAAACGACTATTAGCTCGTCGAAGACAGCAAGCCCATCGAGCGCGAATGGGGAACGAGATCACGACGCTACGACGAGAATCGGCCGAGTTGGAAGCCGCACTGTCTCTTCTCCAAGTCACAAAGTCGAACATCTCGCAATCGGCGAAACTTTCAGCATCCGCTCTGCCGTGGAAAGAGATTGCCATTGCTTTGCATGACGAAGTGGTCAGGACATTCAAATCGAACCAGAAATTACGTGCCAAAGGACATCATCGAAGCGCACTGATCTCCGCATTGACAAAATGGCTCCTACCCATGGTCGAGGTTCGAACACGCATTGCTATGTAGCCTTATTTTTTATGTAGAGGACACCGAGTACGACTACAGACGAAACATGGCGGAAAGTGAGCCTCTCGGCGCGCTCTGACATTCGCAATATTGGCCTCGAGTGGATTACCCAACGTCTCTTCGAAAACACACATTGGATGTTGCGACTCCATGGCTTTCCTGAATCTGGACCCTTCCGTGAAATCACATTCAGTCTCTCCCCTGAAACTGATGCATTCAAGTATGTGTGGTGCCTTCAAACAGTGGTTGCCCGTCCTTGGGAGACCGTGCGAGATTCATTTCGTGAAAATCTGCTTCGATATCGCTCCTGTGTCCTCTGGTTCCGTGATACACGAGATTCAAACGAGTATGAGCCTCTCGATCGATCCATCGTGAGTACATTTCTTTGCCGCTTGGGCTAACTTCTTCACTAGACAACTCCAGGGCTGCATTATGGCAGTGTTCGTAGCAACGTGGACGCAACCAAATTCTATTACACTACCCGTGAATTTGCTCATGACAAAGGATGCACGTTTGTGGGCCGGCACATTCAGAACGACGAAGCAATGCCCGCAAATGCACGGCAGCGGAGTCATCTCTTCTGGTATACTATCCCTTTGCACGTGTCCTTAATCTATCACAGGCTAGTTGTTGAACCAGTTAGTGCTTCAGAAACCCGGCTACGCTATTTGTACATCAAGTCACATCAGTTCACGGAGGAGGGTTTTGTCTCGGTGGACGAAGAAGCCCTCTCGATGGGTTGCGACTTGAGCCATGTGAAATCGGAAGAGATGAAGGTCCAAGTATACAAAGACTACGCTATGGCTGCTGCTATGGCCTGTTCATCCCGTGGATCTCTTCACTTTGACTGTCCGTTGGAGTAATAGCCACAGTCCTTCGCACGTTTGTTTTCTTTTTCCTGTTTGTTTCGTGATGTCAATGTGTAAAACTTGTGTTCCCTTGTTCATTCAGCGAGGCTGCACTGCCCAAGCTGTGCGGTGTTCTCCCCAAACTGTCCTTGAAAGCAGCTCGACAGGACGACAGTCCATGAGTCGGTTACAGTTTGACAGGCTTCCGAACTTTGTAACTGGTCGCCGTTTTATCTCCAGTATGCGGATTCGGATAACATTTCAGTGACGATTTGCAGATTTGTATGCGTGAACATTTTGATGTGGTAACTTGTGACGCTCAAATTCCACATCTAAATTGTCATTTCGTCATCAGAGTGAAGCTCATAGATGGTGTCATCCTATCTAATAGACGACCATAGAGCCACATTATGTCCGAGCTCGAGGTCTCCAACAGATTTTCGCTGGATCTGAGTGCATTCCGACAAAAAGTTTACAAAATTCAAGATAAAACCAACATTCCAAATTGAATGATGGTCTTAAAATCGAGGATTTTCCAACTTTTTGGCCAAATTTGCCTCAGAATTTCAACTTTGGGGATGTCGATGACAGGTGTCTACAACCTGGCATTTCGTCGTTCGTCTGTTCTTTTACGACGCGCAATGTCCACCAAGCATATCGACACCAAGGACCTTGACGCCCGCCAAGCGTACCAGCTTCTCATCAACACGGTTGTGCCTCGTCCTATTGCTTGGGTAAGACGATTCCTTGAATGTCAATTGGACTGATTGGCTGTCAAGGTGAGCACCGTTGGCGCTGATGGCGTGACGAACCTCGCTCCGTATTCATTCTACACTGTCGCGAGCACATCACCACCGGTCGTGTCGGTCACGCATGTCAATCCTCGAGCTGGCGTTGAGAAAGACACATTGGTGAATCTTCGGGAGACGAAAGAATGCCAAGTCAATTTGGTCACTGAAGACTTGGTCGAAATCATGAACGCGTCCTGCGGAAACTACCCACGCAATGTGAGTGAATTCGAAGCTGTGGGAATTGAATCCACACCTGGCACTAAAGTCAACGCTCCTGGTGTCGCCAAAGCTCTCGTTCGAATGGAGTGCACCTTGCGGGAAATCCTCCCCATTGGCAACAGCCACGTCATGTATTTGGACGTGGTGCGATTTGCTGTGCATGACTCTGTTAGCCGAGAAGGTGGACTCACTGTCGACGACACTTTGTTTACGGCTGTGGGTAAGATGGGTGGAAACGGCTATTCAAAGACGAAGGACCGACTTGAGCTCGTTCGACCGCAAATCTAAACAAGACATTTACACATTTACAGCCTCTTCATGATTTTCATTAATCCATCGATTCGTCCTTATCGTAAAATTCTGCAGCATGCTGCGGACTATCGTCTTGTTCATGCTCGTCAGGATTGCTTTCATTGGCGTCCACGTCCTTCTCGGTATACTTGGCAGGTGCCTAAAGTGTCAGTGAGTGTCAAGAAATCATCGATTCCAGTAATACCTGCTGAAACTGTACACTTGGGGCATGATCGATCTCTCGTAATTGCTCAAACAATCGTTGCTACAATCAGCATGAGAACCAAGTTTCATCCTAGCAACTCGTACACGAATGTTTTCCAGGTAGGAAGGAGTATTAAAGTTTTCCATGTTGCTCACTGGCATGTGCAGGCGGTATTCTGGTCCAAAATACTCAAAGTAGTCGTTGTATGGCATGGCATCCTACTCGCAAGGATGGTTATTCCACTCATTTCGTCAGTTCCATACTGGAATTTCCACATCCAGGAGTACTGAAGTCTCATAGCACCAAGCACGTGCTGCATTTCGAAGCGTGTAGCCACCACCACCGACAACAAGAATGGGTAAATTGAAAGTTCTCATGAACGCAGCGGCTTGGGCATGTCCCTTTGCACTCAAGTTGAACGATCCTAAACGATCACCCGAGACAGAATCAGTGCCACTTTGCAAGACGATCGCTCCAGGTTGAAAATGCTCCATCACTTTGGACATAACCTAGACAGGATGAGTCATGACTCGCAAAAAAGCGATTTACTGATCGAAAGATGTACCCAAAGCTTTCATCGTCCAAACCATCTCGGCACGGAAAGTTGACAGCATAATTTTTCCCTTCGCCATATCCGATATCCTATATGATATCAATATGGAATCGTGCTTATAGTCCCTTACCTTGACATGTCCAGTTCCGGGAAAAAATTCACCGTCGTACTTGTGGAACGACACAGTCATGACGCGATTTGTCGTGTAGAACGCCTCTTCAACGCCATCTCCGTGGTGGACGTCAATGTCAATGTACACGACACGCTGGTGCTCTCTACAAGTCGTGTTTCGTGTGGCCAAGAAATAAAACATTACTTGAGGAGTTCAAGAATCGCCAAGACGCAGTCGTTGACGTAGCAAAAGCCAGATGCTTCAGATCGCTTGGCATGGTGAAGTCCACCAGACCAGTTGACAACAATATCGGCACTTCCATCGTTCAAACGAGCAGCACCACCGAGAGAAGCACTCGCGTACAACTGGCAATACTCAAAGAGCCCGTCAAATACAGGACAGTCGCTCCCTCCGCCTCCTGAGAGGAAACGCAAGACCTGGCGTTCATATCGGTGCATATTATCAGGCGATATCAGTCGCAAAAAATGAATGTAATCGTCTGAGTGAAACCGAGTGAGTTCCACAGCATCAACCAAACGAGGTCTCTACGAAAACGAACGAGGTCAGATTAGACGAGGGAGGGCGAGTGCATACGTAGACGTGCATCATTTTGGTCAAGCCATAGTTCACCAAGAGGTTGTGCGTCATGCGAACACGGTGTGGCTACATCCACGATCAATTCCTGCGTAGCTGAATCGTGGTTACCTTCCAGTAGTGGCCTGGACCATAGCTGTAGTTTCCTATTTCAGCTGCAGAGATGTCAAGCCACTGGCCAAGCCGCCTTACAGTCATAGAAGTAGGATACGCGCTTCTTGGTGGAGCCCAACATATCGCTCGGTGCTACAGACATGCTCAATACGCTGCTTCTGCCTCACTTCTCCACTGCAAACTGGTGTTTGGCAGCCAGGAGGTTGCTAGAGTTCGACAAGTGCGGCTCGATTTCGTCAGGTGTCTCATACTCAAAGATGGGTAAAATGTGTTTAATACAGTAGTTTTATATGGAAATTTGTAAAGAAAACAATCCATTTGTCAATGTAGACCTGTATAAAACACACCTATGTAGCAAACCAAATTACCAATATTAATGCATTTTAGAATGAATATTACACTGTATTTTAAAATTGTTTATACATTCAGTTAAACTCGCATAATATTTTGAAATTAATAACTTACATGACAGATTTGAACATGTATAAAACACTGCAACTTGATGGACGAATTTTGATATACCTTGCGTTGTGTCTGGCGTGGGAAACAACGAAAAGTGAGAAAGTTTTCTTAAGCTTAATACGTATGTCGTCAGTGAGCAGTGACAACTCAAGAGAAACTTAGAGTCCGACAGAGTGAAAGATGATCCCGACTTTCGGTTCATGTACCAAAATGCACAGTATTTTTGAGTATTTTTCAAATGTGTGAATATTAGCGGAGTTTTTCAGCCAATCACTGAGTAGAACTCCAAATGTGTTGGGCATCGACAAGGAGATGAGCCACAATAAGGACTGGCAGACTTGTTGTTCCATGGACGATAGCCCGGTTGCTACGCAACATCTTCCAACATCATGGCGCGCCAAAGTGCCTCGAAGGTTATTGTCGTGTACTTTCAAGTGTTGCTTATGCCTCGACATAATTGAAAAACTTCATTTCCACTCAGGTACAAAAAGTCTTGATTCAGCTTGGTTGTCTCTTAAACTATTCTTTGTCGTAAAATTCAGCAGGGTGTTGCGGCGCATCATTGACTGTGTGCTCGTCAGGGTTGCTCATGTCCTCGTCCGCTTCTTCTTTGACAATCTTTGCTGGGACCTATCCACCGTGAATTTAATACCTTTCGTGGTAATCCCATATTGCTTACGTCATGAAATGGTACACTTGGCGCATGATCGAGTTGACGCAATTGTTCAAACAACTCTTGCTACACAAAGCCATGATTGAGTCCTACACACGTATCAAGCAACATACCTTGATTTCGTTCAAGTAGGCTGGCGTGTTGAGATTTTCCATGTTGCTCACTGGCATGTGCAGTCGGTACTCTGGACCAAAGTACTCAAAGTAATCGTTATAAGGCATGGCATCCTACAAAGTCACATTGAGATCAACCAGGCTGGATACACTTATCCCAACCGGAATTTCGACGTCAAGCAACACTGATGTCTCGTAACACCACGCGCGAGGGACATTTCGAAGAGTGTATCCACCACCACCAAGGACCAACATGGGCACATTAAAGCTACGCATGTAAGCAACACAATCAGCGTGGCCTTTGACACTCAAGTTGAATGAGCCCAATCGATCTCCCGACAAGGAATCCGTCCCGCATTGCAACACAATCGCGCCAGGTGCAAAATGCTCCATAACTTTTGACATGACCTACGCGGCAGAAATTCAGCTAACCAGGCTAGAAAGAGTGTACCGAGCGAAAAATTGAGCAAAAGCTTTCGTCATCCATCCCGTCTCGGCAAGGGAAATTCACGGCATAATTTTTGCCTTCACCATAGCCAACATCCTAAGAAAGGTGTCATTGAGGTCGACTGTGGCGAGATTCGTACCTTGACGTCGCCGGTGCCAGGAAAGAATTCGCCATACTTGTGAAACGACACAGTCATGACGCGATTCGTCGTGTAGAATGCTTCTTCCACACCATCGCCGTGGTGGATATCAATATCAATATACACGACACGCTGATGCTCCCTGCGCAAGACAATTAACTCGGCAATTCAGGGGACTACGAGGCTTACTTGAGCAATTCGAGAATACCCAACACACAATCGTTTACGTAGCAAAAGCCTGACGCTTCAGACCGCTTGGCATGGTGCAAACCACCCGACCAATTGATAACAATGTCAGCACTGTTGTCGTTCAATCGAGCAGCGCCACCGATCGACGCACTGGCATACAATTGACAAAATTCGTACAATCCATCAAAGACGGGGCAATCTTCGCCCACGTTAAAGCGCTGGAGCTGTCGCAAATAATGGTGCATGTTGTCCGGCGAAATGAGTCGCAAGAAGTGAATGTAATCGTCCGAATGGAAACGCGTTAACTCTTCCCATCCGACCAATTTCGGGCGCTACGCCATCGTTTATTGCGCTTCCACCACCATTGTACTTACATAAATTTGCATGTACTTGGTCAAGCCGTAGTTGGTGACCAAGTTGTGCGTCATACGAACGCGATGGGGCTACAGAAAGATGTTGTTTGAGGTCCATCCAGGTAACAATTCAAGGGCTCACCTTCATGGGGTGGTTGGGTCCATAGTGATAGTTTCCGATTTCCGCTACGTAGCATAGACGAGTCAATAGCCACTTCTGGTTGTTCCCGTACAATCATAGAAATAAGAAACGCGCTTCTTGACGCCTCCATTCAAATCGCTCATTGCCAGCGGCATGTTTGGTGGCCGCTCCTTTTTTGAGTCGTGGATTTCCGGATAGAATTTTTGCGATCGATACAATTATACTTGATATTTGTATGTCTTGGAATAATATTATAGAAATAAGAAAGGGAACAACAGCACCATGATTGCCAACATGGAGGTTGTCGCCGCCGACGACGAGAAACCTTCCGTGCGCTTGACGTATCCCGAGATCTTCCAGCTTCTTCACTCGGATGATCCGAGCAGTACGGAAAAGCTCCTTGCCGAGTATGAGGCTGTGCGCTTGGAAATCAAAGAGCGTGGTGCGCCATCCGACGAAGAGGTGAAACCTTGTTTTCACTACGACCACATTCCTCACTCTTGTTCTAGTCAAGCGATGACGACGATGTCCCAACGACGCCGACACGCAATCAGGCGAACTCCCGTCGCAACAACGACAAGCCTAAACGCTCTTTTGTACGAGCTATGTCTCCATGACGTATGTGTTTGATTATTACTTTCTCTAGTCGCAAATTTCGACGGACGATCGGCCGTATCCCCGTGGCCGCATTCCCAACGGATCGACGCGACAACCCAAGCTGAAGAAGTCCAAGTTGATGCAAAAAATCACTGGCCGCAAGAACGCACGACCAGTCCCAATGCCAGGCATGTAATGACGGAATCCATATATTTATGACGCTCAGTCGTCTTCGTCGTAATCTACTTCGCATTCGTCCACTTCAAACTGCGCATGCCGCGTGGGATTCACGCGCTTCTCGGGAGTTGGGTCCCTACGTGGAGATGACGCTGGTTTGGATACTGGCGACGAGTGGGGCGTTGGGGATCGGCGACTCGAAACTTGCTCGCTGTGTCGTCGATCGTCATGCTGTTCCTCATCTCGGAAGATTGCGCCACTGTAGTCTACTTGAGTCCGGCCTGAGTAAAAATCCTCTTTGTCGGACTGTCGTCGTCGTTGGGAGTCGCCTCGGTCGTCATGTTGGCCATAATCTTTTCGTTTGGCTCGCGCCAATTGTCCAACTGACACGCCACGGCCATCATGGTCAAATGTATCACGCTTCCATGACGAATCTGACTTGCGCCGGTCATCCCATCGTGTCGAGTTTTCTGCTGTATGGCGTCGTTCTGCTGAACGAGTGGCCGGACGGCGTTCGGCAGAACGCCCACGGTTGTCTGAGGATCGATAATCTTGTTTAGGCGCAGGTCGTCGTCCATTGTCGTCAGATCGTCCAGGTTTTGCTCGATTATCTCTGGTGTCTCGGCCCCGTGACGACGAACGGTTTGCTCGTGGCTGGAGGGAACCACCACCAGCGCGGGCAATTTCTCCAATTGAGAGGGAAGTTAGAGGAACTGGTCGACGAGAACGGTTGTCATCGCTGTCGTACTTGGGTTCATTTTGACGGAATCGATCGGAACCACCAGCACGTGCAATTTCTCCAATCGACAAGGGACGCTCGTTTGATCTTTGACGAGGTTTTTCACGGGAACGAGAGCGTGAGCGCGATCGTCCCTGCCGCGACGATGGCAACGTTCGCTCGGGTTCACGGCGGGAGTCATTGTGGCGGTAGCTGTCGTCTGATCGATTGCGGTAGTCCGAGCCACTACCACCTCTTTGCTGTTGCTTGAGCTGGTCGTTGTACTTGTCAGAGCCACCAGCACGAGCAATTTCTCCAAGTGAAGGTCGATGGTTTAATGGCGGAGGATTTTGTGGTCGCTCTCTAGATCGATCCGATCGGGAAGGATACGATTTCTCGCTGCTGCGACCTCGACGAGTGTCTGATCCGCCAAGACGGGCGATGTCACCAATAGAACGTGCACTTTGGGGCTCATATCGTTTGTCATCCGTTCCTCGGTGGTTGGAAGTCGTCTCGGAGTCTCTCCGGTCCAGACGTTTGTCAGCACGTGATGAAGTGTCTTTTGGCTCTCCCCATCGACTTGTCGATTCTTGTCCTCGTCGGTCGCTTCGAGGAGCTTCTCGTGTCCACGTCTCGGACCGTGGCTGGTCTTTTCTCTGTCGATCGTCCGCCCATCCAGCGCTGTCAGAGCGCTTTGAAGGTGGGGCCGCATCATGAATTCTCTTAGAGCTGCTCTCGTCATGGCGAGTTGGCGAATGGCCACGATATGGACGTTGGTTTGAATCTTGTCTATCTTTCGACGAGTCGAAGGATTGCCAAGAGCTTGGACGAGGAGGAGGCACTTCTGGTAATGCAGGCTCCACACGAGAAGGCTCTGGTTGCCAACGAGCAGGCCGAGGAGGCATTTCTTGGGGAGCGTGTTCGACACGACTTGGAGCAGAAGGTTCGTGAACTTGTTGACGCGGAGGTGTCGAACGCACATCGTTGCTCTCAAAGCGCGAAGGAGGATCTGGGCGACGCATAAATCGATCCACGAATGCTGGATCGAGCGCATTGTTGTTCGTTGAAATGCTCGTTGTGTTGCTGATCAATGTGCTCGCTGAATCACGAGTGTCGCGCACGCGTGGCTTGTTCTGCTCGTCGACGTCATACACGATCCATATCTTGTGCTCTTGGATTTGCATGCCTTGGACAACCAAAGCCTTAACAACTTCGAGCGATTCAAACGTCACCTTGCCTACTGCTTTGACGATGAAAGATCCCGATGGATATCGATTTTGGAGCTCCGCTTGAATTTGTGACCAGATATCTCCGTGATCATTCCACGACGTGGGAAAAGACTCAGCGAGATGGAAAACGACCGATGTGACGGATGGACCCCGAGCAAAAAGAGTGAGCAGTCTTCGACCATAAAAGAGATGGGTGTTGGCATACTCGATCGCTGCTCTTGCTTTTTCAATCGTCATGCAGTTCAGAAAAGCATTTTGGTTGTGGGACTTGTTTGGCGCATGAAAATGGATATTTTGCCTCGAAATGCTTGGATCCACGTTTTGGAAGTACGAAATCAGTCGACTCAAGTCGGTGCTTTGTGTGAAGCCCTTAATAAAAAGAAAAGGCGACGGTGGAATTTCCTCTAGCAAATCGAATAATATGAGCGCGACGAGATGGTAAATGGAGTACCTCGTTTGGGTCCTGTGTCATTGCCGTCAGCAATTGGGCTTGAGGGTGTGTGTTGCCGTGGAGTTGAGGCAAGTGCAGCAACGGTTGGATTCACCGGTGGATTGAGCAGCTTTTGCAGCGATGTAAGGTGGCGCACGAGAACTCCAGACGTCTCCCGTCCGATGGTTGTTTGCACAAAGCGAACGAGCTTTTCGTGGATAGTCAACGAAATTGTCGTTTGAGCTTTCACATACGTAACTAAGCCGAGGATGGCGTGAATGCGGACTGATTGGCTTTGTTTTGGCTCAGTGGCCTGGCCCATTGTTATCAGCACATCGATCGTAATTTCCTCGTAGTGCGGAAAAGTCAACACATTCTTGGCTAACAATTGCGCGCCTAAGCTCTTGCCTCCATCAGGAGTTTCTTCGCTCTGAACCTCATGCAAGATATCTTGGTATATGTCGTCCTTGCTTTGATAGTCCTGCTCTTGTTCCAACCGCAAACCCCACTCCCGGATCTCTTCCATCGTGTGGTGCTCCGGCCGCTGTGGATGGTTTAAAAGCTGCAAATTTCGAACAACGGGAATACGGATAACCTGGGATTATCCGTATCCCCCTCATTTTCCAAATTGCGCGCGAAAGGTCAAATGGAAGTGCGCAAATTATCGCTCCCCGCAGGCTTGGTACCGTACAGCTCATGGAATAGTAGTCTTATCAAGATGGAAGCTGATTCATGCAGCGTGATATGTGAAAATGGAAGCGTTGTTGTCCTGACTTTTACGCCGGACTGTCAAGTCAAAGTTCGTCGACATTTGGTGTTTGGATCAGTTCGAATCGGACGGTTTTCACAGGCGTGGTCAAATCGCAATGGATTGGTGATTGCTCGAGATGGATTGCTCTATGGGTGTGATCATGATTTGAATCAATGCGGACAAATGGAGCTGCCGTTTAATGCGAAACAAATGGCGTTTTATGACAAGACCTTGGTGATTGCAACGTCGAATGGAGCTTTCATTTATGAGATCGATGTCAAGTGCAATCAATTTATCCTAAAACACAACGTATACCCTCACATTCCAGTGGGTGCTGCTGCATTTTCGCCGTGTGGCGCATGGTTTGGTATTGCTGCGATCGATGGACGCCTTAGTTTTTGGCGTACTGAAGACATGCAACAAATATATTCTGTCACATTGAATTCAGCTCGCCCAACGTCTTTAGCCTTTTCTGGCAATGTTGCAATATGTGTGTGCAAGGATGGACATGTACGATACTTCAAACCAAGATTATTCTATGAGGATTGCATAGGTCACAACATTTAGATGGAGTTCTACTACAGGCTGGGCAAAACTATTAGAAGTCAACCTGAGACCCGACAATGTTGTAGGATACTTGTCAAGTTCGTTCGTTTCTTTCTGGGACTCAACCCAATTCGCAGCAATTCTCCATAGCTCTTACCACGTTGATATTTTGGACGTAACCACTGGTCAATTTGTCCATCGTTTAGTCTTTCCAAGCCACATGAAGTTCATGGGAATGTCTTCATTTCCCCAATTTATACTGCTGCAAGATACGCATGGTAATAAATTAGATTGCACAAAGATGCATACGACAATATGTTGTGGGTAGGTTCTCTTTATTCTGTTGAATGGAAGTACGGTCGAAGAGTGGCAAGCCTTTCGTCCCCATCAGAAGTTGAAATACAAGTTTACAGTGGCCCGCTCGGGAATATTTCATTACGTCGCCAGGCCCTTCGTCTTGAGTCAAATTCAAGCAATAATCACCACACCATTCCAATTCCTTTCGTATCACATCAACTCGCGAAAGATTTACGTGAACGTGGAAATATGACCACAACCCATGGTTCAAATTTTGCAGTACACTGGGTCCAAGAAGATCTTGTATGTTTCTTACATGGTCGAGCTTTGTATCGTTATTCACGAGGACAATGGGACAGCATCTTGAATCCTACTAACATCCTTTCCAGTATAAACCCACCAGGTAACTCTCACTGAGAACGTCCTTCCTGAACGAACTTAGGCACGTGTCTCTTAATACTATTGGGGCCAAACAATGTTATCCTTTGGCAGCTCGATGAAATGGTACTTGAAATGTTGGCTGAATTACCCGTCGAAGTTTCGACGTTAGCTGCAAAGGATCCTCAGTGCCTGCACCTCACAGTTGATCCAGAGAGAAATACTTTTGAAGTACAGTTCGATTCGCATGGATCAAGTAGAATTGTATGGCAGCATGGACTACCGACTATGCTTAAAGGGGAGTATTTATCGTGAGTGCCCCCCTCTCTAACGTTAGAAGTCAATCAATATATTTCTCTCAACGCCTTGCAGCCGACGAAGTTTTTTCTTCGAGCCACGTTAAAATCTGGTTCATCAAACATCACATTGGGAATGGAGCCATTTTTCCAAGTACTCGAATCAAATCTAGCGTGTGGAAGACACACTGAGCAAGCCAACTGGACATCTCATATCCCAGTTTGGACAGTGTAGCATCGACCACGCCAATTACTATTCATCACACCAAGTCTGGTTGAAATTCTAGCATGTACACCAGAAACTCACTCCACATCAGCACGAATTTAACGTGGTGTTCGAGATAGCGCGGCTGCGGTAAAGCATGACAAACACAGTCAGAAGCTTCCTTGTGGTACTCGACGCCTCTACGGTCATTCTGATTGAACAACTCGATTCTCAATGCAAGAAGACGGCCATAAATCATTTCTATCATTGCTGTTGGGAGAAGAAGCAAAATGATGACAAGTGAGCTGTGTGTTCCGAGTGTAGCGAAATTCTCGACGTGGTGTTCGTGATTGAGTACTGAGTCATACTTGATTTATTCATATTTTAGAACTTTTAACTTAAGCAATCTCTATTTCTTCAAAGCCCTTGGGAGTAGCAGCAATAGTGAAGCCTTCCATCGTACTCGCTTCAGTGTAAAACATTGCCGTGACTTCATCCGTTGATTTGTTGTTTGTGTCTGGAACGAAGGCCATGACAAAGGAGAAGAAGATGAAATTCACCACAGCAAAAGTGAAAAAGGCTTGAGTCCCCCAATGCTTCGTGTTTGAAATTTGTTGAAAGTAGACGCCGATGAAGAATTGGGCTGTCCATGTGAAGAAGGTTGAGATGGAACCCGATGTGGCACCGAGAGCTTCTGGCACCAACTCAGTCGAGACGAGCCATCCCAAGGACCCAATTGAAAAGCAAAATGACATCACAAAGGTGGCTAAACAAGCCAATTGAAGCCACTTGGTCGTGTCGTTTGGATAAATTTGGCAAAACGTGAATGCTGTGGATCCCACAACCATACCGAGGGAGCCTGCCAACAATAGAGTGCGGCGACTGAAGCGAGAACCAAACCTCGACGCAAGAAACATATTGTCCAAGCGACTAAAGTTCACGAGTGTGTTGGACAAACGGAGCTCATGAATGCCAATCGATAGAAAGATCTGAGGACCATAAACCACGAGTGCGTTCATGCCACACAATTGCTGCATCATGGCCAACACGATGGCAAGGAAGAACTGCTTGCAATATTTGCGACTCAAGAGCAAACCCAACTTGGACGACGACGACTGGATTTCTTGAGCTTGACGACCAATTGATTCGACCTGCGTCTTCCAGTGCGACTCGACGTCACCAGGCAAGTACAATTGATTCATAGCTTCACGAGATTCTTCAATTCGTTGAGTTTGGATCAACCATGATGGACTTTCAATGATGTATTGCATGACAGCGATTTGAATCAAGCCAAGAAGAATTGGACCACCAAAGAAATACTTGTACTGCCACTCGTTTGGAACGTGACTGATAGCGTACATGAGCGTTGTAACAATCAGAGCACCACACGACAAAGCCAGTTGGACCATGGTGAGGTAGAACATGCGCCATTGAATGGGTGAAATTTCACGCAAGTAGTTGTTGAGTACGTTGACGGCAATGCCACTGGCGAGACCATTGATACCGCGTCCAATGGCAAATGTGTAAATGTCAGCAGAGATCAATTGAATGAGACCACCGACGATCATAAGAATGCCGTTCCATCCCAAGGTACGCTTACGACCATACTTGTCAGCTGGATACGCACTGAGTAGAGCTCCGATACCGCCACCGACGGCCCAGGCTGTCGATTGCATCGTCCATTCGGCGTTGGTGTGACCAGGGAAGAGAATGCATTGCCCGGCGGGAATTTCCGTCATGGCGCAATACTTGACATTGTTGAAAGGGAGGTAGGACATTTCGCCCATCATCCATCCAAATTGAAGGGCACCAACAAGAGCAGCGGCAATGGATTTCCGCATGAGTGGTGAAGCCACAAGGCCAACCTCCGCCTCCTCGCCCTTGGAGATGGTCTCATATGGGTCTTCACAGGAGCTGCTTGACTGCGAGGATGCAAATGACGTTGTGGTTGGCGTCTTCATAATGTGGTAAATTGAAAAATGAATCAACGTGGCGGACGTGGATTTTGATCGAGCTGCTCATGGAGAAGTAAACAACACCGTGCAGAATGCAGGTCACCTTTCTCCATTTATACACTTGTTAATATTTTGATGTTTGCATTATCGAGTTTCGAGAGAATCGACTACTGCGGATTGGAAACGCGTCCTTCTTTCTGTGCAAACGTCAAGCTCATTACTCGGAGTATTTATGAGGATGTAATTCTAGGTGGATATCATTCCAACTGAATTTCGTTCATGTAGGTGGCCAATCTATTCGACGAGATAGTCTCATTTGCTGGGTTGAACACAAGATATCTAAAATCCTTCATACTTCCGTCGGAGTATGCAAGAGCAATCTGTTCATCGCTGGAGGATCTTGTCTGAAGTGTCATTCACATCAAGGAACTCCAGTCTCATGCATTCGACGTGCCTTCTCAAGCTACGTCGCGGACATGACAAAGTCTCTCCAACGAAATGTTCGATATCTAGGATAACCTGTTATACTCTATATTGATTGGAAAGTTGCGATTACACTGTGCCTCATCATGGATTCAGTTGACGCAAACTCTGAAATGGATCATTCCGACAACGACATGGAGGAGCGTCTGAATCGACCAGCATGGATTTGCACGACTGCGAAGCTCGGTATTCGTCGTCTTTCTGGTAAGCAGACCGCCCAGAAGAGAGCAAGCCGCTTCCAGAACTCTAAAGTGCTCTCTGTGATATGAAACCTCGTCGTTGCGAGATGGTAGCTCACTTATGCAGTCTTTCGTGATCATTCCGATTCTTGTCGCTCGTTTGAGACATCATCAACACTCGAGTCATGCTATCTTGCGAGGGCGGAATAACACTGCACCCATGTTCACAACCAGAGATATCTCCGAGATATTTGAGGCGAGTGTGTGTCTTACAGACACCAACTTCGAAGAAATTTCAACAATTTTGCTGGCTCGACACCAGCCAACCATCCAAGTGTTTCCCCATCACGTCATCTTCCATGCTATTTCGTGTGACAGCAACGATGAAGGCAGAATCTCGACTTCTGGAAGCACCTTGGATAACTCGGGGCTGTTCTTGCGTTAGGAAACCAGTATCAGCGGAGAGACGACCAAGTTGACATCCGCGGGGACGAAAAAGCCATAGTTGCCACAGTGAGCAATTTTGGAAATCTGCTAAAGTAGGACGATGCCGATGAAGAATAGGGGCGTCCATGTGATAAAGATCGCCCTGAGGAGGCCACAAGGGTGCCAGGAACCCACTCAGTCGAGACGAGCCATCCAAAGGACTCAACACAGAAACATAAGAAGACCACGGCGCCAGCCATCCATACAATTTGAAACCACTTGGATCCGTCGTTGAGGTCGCCTTTGCCCAGAGTAAAACCAATCGCACAGAGGGTCATGCTGATAGAACACTCAACATCATCGCGCAATACATCGACGCGAGAAAGATATTGTCGAGGTGACTACAATCATCCCGAGGAATGGACAACGATTAACTGACTAGTCCGATAACGACAGATCCAGTCAACATTTGTTGTTGTAAATCGTTTGGCATGCAGCGATCTTCCTCTTGATCTGACGATGTACTCATCGGAATAACAAGTCGCAGATGGATAACAAGTATCTTCCTAAGATGACAGCACCACGTTGTGCGCCGCCGCAATCTTAACTTCGAATCTTCGGCTGTTAGTTCAATTCACTACGTTTGACACACATGAGCTCAATGCCCACGTCGAAGTTTATTGAATCACCAACGCCAAGCACTTGCACTGGCGAGGACGACTCGACCAATGCTAAGAGCGACCTTGTGGCTTCCCGTGCGATGAAGAAATCCATCGCCGCGGTCCACTCTGGCGACAAACTCTGCGGGGCTATCGCCGACCAGCAATTCCTATGGAGAGAAAGATCATTTGACCACGAAAGCCGATTGTAAGGCTTTGAGGCTCGCCCCATATATGAGGCCGCGTAAATTAAAATCAGTCTTATTGCCAGTTGGGTGCCGTTTGAGTTAGATATATACTGTTATTTTCCACTATTCTAGCTATGTTTTGCCGCTCGAATCTCCCCAAACAGTGCTCTGGTCGCCGAGATATGAGGCTTCAAAGCTGGTGGTCCGACTTTTCCGACAAAATTTGAGGTTTGAGTTTTTGGTATCGTTCAACTCGTCTCAGCGACACCAATGTTGCTCTGTTATTCAAATTGAGCAATTCAGTCTTGATTTTGAGTTATTCATAAAAAGCTGGAGTGTAATATGTAGTATAAAACTCTTTCAAAGACTAATACTATAACTAATGACATATATGTTGTAAACTAGTTGATGCTTTCCCAAAACTGTTTTTTTTTAGTTTTCTCGAAACTCAGAGTTTTCACCAATTTCCCATCACTGTACTTTGCACCTCAATTTCTCGAAAATTGGTAACTGGTTGATAAGACTGGTTTTCATTTACGCGGCTTCATATGTTCAAAGCCGTCGGCGTTCGTGAGCTCCGTTTGTCCAACACGTTTGTGAACTTTAGTCGCTTGGACAATATGTACATTGCTGCGCGATATGGCGATCGCTTCAAGCGTCGCACTTTGCTGCTCTTTGGATCTATCGGCATGACGTTGATGGGAATTGGCTTTACCTTATGCCAGGTCTACCATAACGACGTCTCCAAGTGGTTTCAAATCCTCTGCATGGGCGGATTTGTGCTTTCGTTTTGTGCCTCGATCGGGTCCTTGGGCTGGCTTGTCTCGACCGAGTTGGTGCCTGAAACGCTTGGCGCGACGTCGGGGGCGATCTCAACATTTTTCACATGGACGGCGCAATTCTTCATCGGCGTCTACTACCAACAGATTTCAAGCACAAGTCATTGGGGCAACCATGCCTTTTTCGTGTTCGCGGGGGTGGCGTTCGTCCTCTTCCTCTTTGTAACCGTTTCATGTCTGGCAGGTACATAAGATGAGGGCGCGGTCTGCGCATTAACCTGGCGCCTTGCAGTAGCGGTTCCCCGCGCTCTGCTGTGTGTACGACTGGCCTTGGGAGGCCACAGAAGTTGAAGCTCCTAGTGAGGCTGTGCGATAGCCAACGAGAAACAAGACAGGAATGAGACTTAGGTTGCTTTAACTTTAATTCACTCTTACACTTTAGTCGCAGTTCACACGCGCCTGATATCCTCTGCGTCCGGTTACACCTGGTAGCACTCTAGTTCGTCCAGGACAATGGACGCTGCGCCCGCAACGTTGACGATCGACGTTTCCCACTTCTCACCCGAACAGCAAGCTACTCTGACCGAGCTGCTTCGCTTGATCCCCGAGAACATCGTTCGGGGATTGTTCAGTGGGGTGAACCCTCAAGACCAGATCATAGTCATTGAGAGCTTCCGCCTGCATGGCGAAGCAACCGTGCAGTCAGCGGCCCATGCCGCTGCGCAACGCACTCAAGAAGAAGCGGCGTTGCTCTATGAAGCAGACCTGTTGAAGGCCACGGTAAAGATCGCCAGCCTTGAAGAGTCCAACAGGGACCTGGCTGACCAAGCCAGACGACCCGAAAACCCCTCACCGGGGAATTGACGACATCTTCATCGACTCCAGAGTGTCGTGCGACCGACCTCTGAAGCTCGAAGTGTCAAAATATGGCGGCGCCGCGGACGAGCACCTGTTCCGCTGGGTTTCCGAAGTGAAACTCGCCCTTCGCGCCCAGCTCGTAACGAACGAGACACTGCGCGTTGCTTTCGCGCTATCCAACTTGCAAGGTCGAGCCCGAGACTGGGCCTACAACCTTCACATGTTGGACGACGAGGCCTTCCCCACGTTCGATTCCTTGATTGAACAACTCAAGGAGCAGTACGTTCACTCGAACGTCGAAATGCGCTATCGCGCAAAGTTCAACCAAGCCAAGCAAGGCAAGGGAACTATTCAGGAGTTTGTGAACGAACTTCGTTCCATCCTCGGGTCCTTCGAGAACTCCTACAAGATCGACGAGATCGGTCGAGTCTCGGTCTTTATGTACGGCCTGAATCAAGGCCCAGCTCGTGACGAGCTTTTCCGTTTGCAGTCTCAAAGGTTCAATGAGGCAATCAGCATCGCGCTGAACACGGAACATTCGCGCGGTTTAGCGCGTTCTTCCGGCGGACCCCCCGATGTCTCAGCGGACATGGAGATCTCGCGAATGGAAGCGGCCTCTGGTGAAGAGCGCCGCTGTTTCAATTGTGGCCAGACTGGTCACTTCGCAAGGAAATGCCCTCAGCCTTCACAGGCGAGGAAGAACCCGAATTACCCCCCACACCGCTCGCGCGGTGTCGCCTATCGTGGGCGTGGGCGTGGCTACGGCCATCGCCAGGGGAAAGAGAGCTCCCAGTAGGCGCGGGGCGACCTACTGGGACAACTCTAGGCTCTGATGAAGAGCGTTCCGACATGACACTGACACATTACTGTGTCAACTGGGACAGCATACTACGATGCTGCATGTCGAGATGCCCGTGGAGGGCTTCTCCCGAAGCTCCGAGTCTTAATCGACTGTGGAGCGTCGAAGAATTTTGCCCGTCGACAGACGCTCGAAGAGAATGCGAGCCTCTATGCCGAGGTCGACAGCGGCACGTCTCTGACTGGTGCGCGTCAAGTTGGGTGATGGGTCGGTAGTGACCGCACCCAAGAGATCAGTGCGCCTGTTAACACAGGTTGGCACGTTCAGTAGTCTGGAAGACTACTTCGTTATAGACCTAGATGAGCGCTGGGACCTCATCCTAGTAGGCATGGGCTGGTTGGAGAAACACCAGCCCTGCATAAACTGGCGGGCCAAGACCATCCATGAGGTCGGCCCCGACTTTCTCAAAAGCCATATGGGCATGGAGAGTAATGAGCCCATCCCCTCGCCAGCTGGCGATGAGCAGTTAGCTACGCTGCGTCAGCTCCCGGCTACGGGAAAGTCGACACGCCAGGGCGGTCCTATGTCTTCCAAGGAAGATATTGGCCGTCAGGCCTTCAACAACACTTGGGCAAATACCCGACGGACTGGGTTGCCTGTGTACAAGAGTAATGCCCAACGGACCGGGCTTAAAGTCTCCTTCGCGAGTGCACTGACGGACCGAGTGCACGGAGACGTGATTGTTGAAGAGGATGCGTTGGAGCGCAGTCCTATGCCGACGCTGCCCGTGTCTGGGCGCGTCTTTGTTGAAGATGTCATTTTGTCGCATTGCGACTTGACTGAGCTGCTGAAGACAGCTGAAGAAATATGCAAGCTCGAAGAAATGAGCTTTGCCGAGTTTGGAAGTGCTCTGCGCTCCCAGCGCATCACCCGTATCGCAGTGATACAGAGTGTCGATGAGATTGACCTCTATACGACGTCCGCGGAGGATCCGGACGTAGCTGGCGAGACACCGCCAGCACACTCTCGCGTATGGGATAGGCTCCGAACGAGCCCGTTTTACCCCCTCGTGAAGGAATACGAGGATATCTTCCCGGAGGAAGTTCCCGCGAGACTGCCCAAGGACAAGGGCGTGCGTCATGAGATTGACTTGACGCCAGAGACAAAGTGATGTGCACTCGACAGTGGCCACTACCACGTGAGCAAGTCGAGTTCATCGACTCATTCTTCGCTGCACGCAAGAAGGCGGGGCACGTACGGGAGAGTACGTCGCCACACTCGAGTCCGACCTTCTGCGTCAAGAAGCCTAGCGGCTCTTGGCGAATCGTTCATGCTTATAACAAGCTGAACGCAGCCACCATCCCGGCGCAAACGCCGATTCCCAGGAAAGATGTCATCATTGACAGCATGGGTGGCTCGACGATCTTTTCAACGATCGATCTGCGCGACGGATTCTATCAAATCCTCATGCGCGCGTGTGACGTTCCCAAGACAGCTGTCTCGACGCCATCGGGCATGCTGTGGGAGTGGCTGGTGATGCCACAAGGGCTCGCTAATGCCCCAGCGACCTTCAACCGAATGGTCACGCAAAAGTTGCGCCCGCTGCGCGACTTTGCGCCGTCGTACTTCGACGACAAATACGTGCACAGCCGTGCAGACAAGAATTGCACCGACGTGCAAGTCCATTTTGGACACCTGCGGCAAGTCTTTCAGACGCTGCGAGACGCAGGATTGTATGCCAACTTACAGAAGTGTATGTTCGGCGTTGAAGAAATACCCGTACTCGGGGAGTACGTTGGTATCAATGGATGTCGGCCAGACCCGGCCAAAGTCACCACGATCACAACTTGGCCTGTCCCGGCCAATGTGACAGAGCTCCGCAGCTGGCTTGGTCTTGCGACCTACCTTCACAAGTTTTCAAAGAACTTTGCCGACATCGCAACGCCGCTGACGCGGCTACTAATGAAGGATGTCCAGTGGGACTGGACACAAGAATGTCAAGAGGCTTTTGACGGCATCAAGGCCAGCCTCACGCAAGCGCCGATCCTGGCGTTGCCTGACTTCAATCGACCATTCTCGGTCGTCTGTGATGCATCTGTGCGAGCAATAGGTTGCTGCCTCATGCAAAAGGATGACGAGGGTCGTGACCGACCCGTCTCCTATCAGTCACGGCAGCTGCGCGCTGCTGAGCGCAACTATCCGGTCCATGACCTAGAATTACTGGCGATGAAATACGCCTTGGTCAAATTCCGCATCTACCTTCTCGGCTCCAAGCCATTTACGGTATACACGGATCACGCGTCCTTACGGACTGCTGTGAACTCGCCGCACATCTCTGACCGGATGGCCAGATGGCTCGCGTTTTTCGCGGAATACAACATGACTGTTGAGTACAAACCTGGTCGTACCAACGTCATTGCAGACGCGCTGTCGCGCCGGCCAGTGGAGGAGGAACCTCCCTGCCTGTCTGCCCTATCCGAAGTCCGTTCGGACTTGTTTGATCGCATTCGAGGAGCGTACAGCCTCGATCCTGCCCTTCGCCGGACGATTGATGCCATTACCGCTGGCAAATCGCTTTCCACCAAGGTAGTCCAGATCGGACGTTTCACTTTCCACGACGATTTGTTGTGGTATTCAGTCACTCCGGGGGACGCCCCACGAGTGGCTGTGCCGTGCGACCCGACTCTCCGTGCGGAGATCATCCGCGAATTTCACGACACCCCGAGCGGCGGCCATTTTGGCCGCGAGAAGACATATCTGTCCATCGCCCGTTCATTTTGGTGGCCTCGCCTGTATAAGGCGGTGGCACGTTTTGTCGCATCGTGTGGCGTATGTCAGGCCGTCAAGGCCGCCCCACACTCACAGGCTCCGCTACAGAGCCTCGACGTCCCTCTGGAACTGTGGGAGTCCGTCAGCATGGACTTCATTTTTGGCTTGCCCAGTGACAAGTCGGGCAATACGGGTATCTTCACCCTTGTCGATCGCGCATCCAAGTACCTGATCGCGCTGCCTGTTAAGGCATCCGTCACGGCGGAGCAGTCAGCTCGCCTTTTCTTTGACAACGTCTATTGTCATTTTGGACTCCCGTCCGGTATCGTCTCGGATCGAGACCCTCGGTTTACGTCCCATTTTTGGCGAGCGCTGTTCGCGCTCTGTGGGACGACGTTAAACATGTCCAGCTCGGACCATCCTGAGTCTGATGGTCAGACCGAACGCGCGAATCGCGTTCTCGAAGACATCCTTCGAAGCTATGCCTTGTCTAGGCCGAAAACATGGAGTTCCATGTTGCCAACAGCGTGTTTTGCTTACAACACGTCTGTTCATACGTCAACGGGCTTTACGCCCTTCTACGCGGTGCGTTTGAAGCACCCGCGGTTTCCCACGGACGTGGACCGTCCTGTTTTAAGTGTGGGAGGAATCTCCGATGACGTTCCGCGGCGGACAGCCGCTTCTGTCGAACATTTCGCGTCGTCGAGCGAATCATTGTTACTGCGCCTACGCGAGAATATCGCCAGTGCTCAAGCGAAACAGGCCCGTCAGGCCAACAAACACAACCGAGGAAATACAAATGTGTATTCGGTTAATGACCTAGTCTACGTGCATCGGTCGGTCGTGAAAGGACCTAGCGGCCCTTCGAAGCTTCGCTGCCCTTGGTTGGGGCCATTCCCTATTCGAAACGTTATTAGTCCAATGGACTACGAGCTCGAACTGCCCGATGACTGGGACTCCATCCCGTCATCTACACGGGCAAGCTCAAGAGACACATACCTCAGGACGCGGTTACCCCTTCTTCAGTTCCTCAAACGGAACGTAGTCCTGTCGGATCTTCGAGTAGAGCGCTTGAAGATGCGCGTCTACACGATCTCTCTCCTTCGCGAGACGCTCAACAAGTAGCTCGAGCTCCGAGCTCTTCTTGTAAAAACATTCGCGGTGAACATCCATCGCGCGGGTCCAGTTCTTCAAGCCCTCGGCGGTCGCCGCGTGTTGCTCGCAGAGCTTCGACATCTTCTCGAAGCGCGATTGCAAGTCGCGATGGTCTCGCGCTCAGTCTGGAGCTCGTCTTAAAGGTCCTGAAGCCGACCTTCAAACTCCTGTTCGGAGTGACCAAGTTGGCGGGTCAGCTCCGCAACTTCATCACGCAGCTGGTACAGATCTTCGTCCAGCGCATATCGCGGGCGGTCCCGACTCGGACTACGCCCCGCCTCTCGGCGCGAACGTTTCGCCTCAGGCTCGGTCGAGCGAGAGCGAGAACGAGGGACGCGATGTCGGCGCGCGGATTGTCGCGCAGCGCTGGGACCAGCACGGCTGCGAGTATCGCCTCCTGGCGCAAAATTCGGAGGCGGCTCCTACGAACACATGGGTGAGAGAAGCGGACCTTGGTCCAGACTCACATAGACTACTCTCAGCTTTTGGTACGCGACAGCGATCGCTCCGACGGTCTCGGCAGCGAGGCGTACCTTCAAGCCATGGCGCTCACGCACAAAATTAACAACACGCTCTTGGAACTTAGCGTAGTTGTGGGGCCACGTCGTGGTGTCGAGCGAAATACGCACCAGCATTCAGTTGGCCCAGATGGCCACGTACTCAAATTTAGTTTCGTCCCGCAAGGGAGAAACAAGAACAAACGCGCGCATACCACCAAAGCGGCGCTGGTCTTGTCAGATCGAAGGCCATTCGGCCATATCGACGATGACGGGGTTGCAGGTTTCCCACAAAGTCACTGCAAAGGCAACCCCCGCCGCAAAATCACTTTTAGAATCGCCGCGCAGGCGAGAAGGCAATTGCGCCAACAAATCTCGAAACTTGCCCGGATCGGGCGTGCCACTGCGAGAGGCTGTGAAGCCTGGCATTTGATCAAAGGTCAGATCGCATCCTGTGTCGGATGCCTGACACCGAGCGTGGACACCACCGCCAAGTCGAGTTTGGCCCTCACGGATCCAAAGGTTCTCAAGGTATTTGGTGCGCCCCTGCGCCGGCGCTGCGCTTTGCTCGCGACTGCCCAGATCGGGCGAGGGCGGCGTGTACTCGTAATCGACCTCTTCGTCGGCGTACATTTTCGAAAATGTTCCTGATTGGCTCAGCGAGAGCCAATGTGATAGTTGGAACACACCAGTCCCAGTTCAGACGGGACTGTGAAGGGATTACCCCCAGCGAGGGAGGCATCCCTGCAAAAGCTTACGGGCTTTCGCCCTAAATGTGGGAGGATGTAACCGTGCCATGTCTGGCAGGTACATAAGATGAGGGCGCGGTCTGCGCATTGACCTGGCGCCTTGCAGTAGCGGTTCCCCGCGCTCTGCTGTGTGAACGACTGGCCTTGGGAGGCCAGAGAAGTTGAAGCTCCTAGTGAGGCTGTGCGATAGCCAACGAGAAACAAGACAGGAATGAGACTTAGGTTGCTTTAACTTTAATTCACTCTTACACTTCAGTCGCAGTTCACACGCGCCTGATATCCTCTGCGCCCGGTTACACTCTTTGTCCTGGCCTTCGTCCAAGACACGAGCAACAAGACATCCGACCAAGTCACTGCCATGTTTCGCACTGGGTCCAAGACGAACGAAGACTTTGTCGTCGCTTCGACTCCCAAGGGCTTTGAGTCAGTCGTGTAGGAGATACATAATTCATCACATAGAGACTTCACGTTGTCATCATGCATGAGCGCTTTCATGGACCATAAACATGATTACAGCAAGTGCGTCTCTCGTCATGTGATGATTCCCTCCGCAATCCAGTAGGGAGACACGCAGAAGTCATCATATCCAGAGTACGTTTAACAAGATCAGCGCAGTTGGCACCGCATGCGATGTAGCCTGTCTTTGTTCGGTGGATGGCGCCGACGTTATCATCTGCGTTACACTTCTCACTATGACATCGCATTTCGTGCGATCACCAATTTGCCAATGTATACATCATGGAGTGTGGCGTTGACTCGGGCTTCGTCCATGCGTCAGTAGATTAAGCCGCCGATTGAATTGTCCATCCACGAAGGCTCCAGCAATCTATAAGGAGTGAATCATATTGATCTATTAATCCTAAACAACTACGCCTGGCGCTATCCTTGCATCGTCCGAGGGCTTTGGAGTCACGACGACGGCGAAGTCATCCATCGCGTCAGTTTGGGGATATAACAGGGCTGTCACTTGATTCGATGTCTTGTTGTACGTATCAGGAACGAAGGCCAGTACGAAGAAGAAGAAGACAAAGTTGACGCCCACAAAGATGAGAAAGGCTTGGTTGCCCCAATGGGCTACGTTCAGCGTCAAAATTTCCGCAAATTTTTCCGAATTTTGCGGATATTTTTAAAAAATATGCGGAATTCTGAAAGCACTGGTCCGCAGGCTTTTTCCGCAAAACGCGGAAGTTGAGGAGGGCCATTGCTTCGAGATCAATGGAAAGTAAGGTAGATCGATCTTGGTTAGTGTGCGATGCACAGAGGAAGCTGGTCTTTTGAACATTTTATTCTTTGCAGCCTCTTCTAACCAAGGAGGCTTGGTATAATACCACATGCACAACGTCCCAGACTGTATCGACGGCTTCTTGCTAATTGGACTCATTGTTTTCATCCCAAGTCAGTACTTGGAAACATCGTTATTATCTCGCTTCGACATTACGTAGTGTCGTGTCAAGCTTGACAAAGTAGAGATTGTTTTGGCACCGAAAAGACTGGAATATGATGAATACACCATTTGCCGGTTTAGTTCGTTTAACTTGCGATATATTTCGTATAACGTGCAATATATTTCGTATGACTTGCAATATATTTCGTATGACTTGCATTTAATTTCGTGGCCCGCGACGAAAATCGATTTATATTTCGCATGACTTGCATTATATTTCATACCTCTTGCATTTAATTTCGTATTTTTTAGCTTATATTTCGTATCACGTGCATTTAATTTCGCAGAGAAGAGAAAAAGTCCATAGAAAAACTAACAAAAAATTGTTATCGAACTCATAAGAAATTGATGGGACACTTCAATCGCCATATAAGTCAATGCGAGCATCAAGCAAGCTCAGCAGAGTTCATATGCGGCTGCCCGTCGCAAATTCATAGTTCAAGCCAACACTGCAACACATGTGAAACTTCATATCTCAATAGGAGATTGAATATATTTTGCATTTATACGAATTTAAATGCACGTGATATGAAATATAAGCTAAAAATACGAAATTAAATGCAAGAGGTATGAAATATAATGCAAGTCATGCGAAATATAAATCGATTTTCGTCGCGGGCCACGAAATATATTGCAAGTCATACGAAATATATTGCACGTGACACGAAATATATCGCAAGTTAAGCGAACTAAACCGGCAAATGGTGTAGTTTTATTAACAAAGGTTTTATTGGCTGAAAATATTCTTAAATTCATTTTGATTGGCTAATCGTTCAGCATGTCGATTGTGCCCACGATGTGCAGAACTCGGAATACACTCACGGCGGGCCAACATTTTGAGACTTTGACATTTCCAAAACAGCAAGAGCAAGGCTTAAAAGCAAGAGATGGGCCCTAGACAGTTTTGGGCAGTACCATTCTTACATTTTTTGTCCTTTGCGGAAATGCGGAAGCACATATAACACTCTTTCAGCAGCGATAGATATTGATTTAATGCAGCACAACCTTTCAGATACGTTGTGCGCTTGATATACTAAACTACTTCGCACATGCTTAGTTCGTTGAAGCAACCTAGATTACTTTGCGGTCGAGTTTGCGTTAATTTGCGGAAGTCTGACACCCTCATTCCGCAACTTCCGCTGCGGAAATTGTAACGCTGGCAACGTTGGAAATTTGCTGAAAGTAGACACCGATGAAGAACTGAGCCGTCCATGTGAAGAAGGTCGAGACAGATCCAGAGATCGCTCCGAGAGTTTCAGGCACCAACTCAGTCGAGACGAGCCAGCCCAAGGACCCATTCGAGAAACAAAAGGAGCTGACAAACACCGCCATGCACACAAGTTGAATCCACTTTGAAGTGTCGTTGAGGTGGACTTGGCACAATGTAAAGCCAATCGCACCAAGTGTCATGCCAATGGAGCCGACCAACAAAAGCGTCCGACGACTCAGCGTCGCGCCATATCTCATCGCGAGATACATATTGTCAAAGCGACTAAAGTTCACAAACGTATTCGCGAGACGGAGTTCACGCTTTTGAAGATTTGAGCGCCATACACTACCAAGGCGTTCATGCCACACAACTGCTGCATCATGCCAAGCACGATCGCAATGAAGAACTGCTTGGAGTACTTGCGACTCTACAGCAACGCCAGCTTGGACGACGATAGCTTGACTTCTTGCGTCTGACGGTCAATGGACTCCACCAACGCTTTGAAGTGGCCATCCAAGTCGCAAGTACAGCTCAGTCATGACCTCGCGAGCTCGCGCTACTTGATGCGTCTGGATCAACCATGACGGACTTTCAATGATAGATCGCATGAGAGGCATTTGAACCAAGCCAAGCAAGATGGGACCACCGAACAAGTATCGGTACTCCCAGTCGTGGGGCAAGTCGCGGATGGGATAGAAAAGCGTGGTGACAAGGAGAGCGCCAAACGCCAAGGTCAATTGGACCAGCGTGACGTAAAACATGCGCCACTTGACTGGAGAGATCTCACGCAAATAGTTGTTGAGTACATTGATCGCAATGCCACTGGCGAGACCATTGATACCGCGACCGACTGCAAACGTGTAGATGTCGCCAGCAACCATTTGAACGAGACCACCGGCAATCATGAGCAAACCATTCCATCCCAACGTTCGTCGACGGCCAAACTTGTCTGCTGGATACGCACTGAGGAGAGCGCCGATAGCCCCACCGACTGCCCACGCGGTCGCTTGCATCGTCCATTCAGCGTTGGTGTGACCAGGGTAGAGAATGCATTGACCCGTGGGAATTTGTGGCAATCGACAATACGTGATGTTGTTGAATGGAAGATAGGACATTTCGCCCATCATCCAGCCAAAGTGAAGAGCACCGACGAGGGCCGCGGTGATGATTTCTTCATCGCACCGGAAGCCACGAGATCATTCTTATCTTCGGTTGAGTCGAAGTGATTTTCCTCGCCAGTGCAAGTACTTGGAGGAGGTGATTCCACGAACTTGGTCGTGGGCATTGAGCTCATGTGCGTCGAACGATGCGAATTGAAAAATGAACTTTGTTACATCCGAAGGGGTCGAAGTTGAGATTGCGGCGCAAAATAATATTTTGCGCCATGTCGATTTCACTGTTGGTTTTTCTTGTTATCCAACTGCGACTGGCTATGAGTATGTTGTCTCAACTTTGAATAACGTGGATCATGAGGAAGACAACTGCAGATCGCAGCACGCCAAAGGATTGTCAAGTTATCGGACTGGACAACCAATCTTTGTCCTTGCTGCATGGACGATTTGTATCGCTTGGACAATACTACAGTGTGTAGTATGTTTTTCGCCATGCTGAGTCGTCCGACTCTGTTCCTGTGTGTCTCGATGGTCATGACCCTCCGTGCGATTGGTTTTGTACTGTGTCAAGTCCACCTCAAAGACGTATCAAAGTGGTTTCAAATTGTATGGATGATTGCCGTCGTCATCGAAGGCCCGATTCTTCATCGACAAGTCCTACTTTCACCAGATTTCCAACATAACCCCCACAACACGACGTCAAGAGACAACCCCTTGTTATCCCAGAAGTCGAGATTCTGCCTTCATCGTTGCTGTCACACGAAATAGCATGGAAGATGACGTGATGGGGAAACACTTGGATGGTTGGCTGGTGTCGAGCCAGCAAAATTGTTGAAATTTCTTCGAAGTTGGTGTCTGTAAGACACACACTCGCCTCAAATATCTCGGAGATATCTCTGGTTGTGAACATGGGTGCAGTGTTATTCCGCCCTCGCAAGATAGCATGACTCGAGTGTTGATGATGTCTCAAACGAGCGACAAGAATCGGAATGATCACGAAAGACTGCATAAGTGAGCTACCATCTCGCAACGACGAGGTTTCATATCACAGAGAGCACTTTAGAGTTCTGGAAGCGGCTTGCTCTCTTCTGGGCGGTCTGCTTACCAGAAAGACGACGAATACCGAGCTTCGCAGTCGTGCAAATCCATGCTGGTCGATTCAGACGCTCCTCCATGTCGTTGTCGGAATGATCCATTTCAGAGTTTGCGTCAACTGAATCCATGATGAGGCACAGTGTAATCGCAACTTTCCAATCAATATAGAGTATAACAGGTTATCCTAGATATCGAACATTTCGTTGGAGAGACTTTGTCATGTCCGCGACGTAGCTTGAGAAGGCACGTCGAATGCATGAGACTGGAGTTCCTTGATGTGAATGACACTTCAGACAAGATCCTCCAGCGATGAACAGATTGCTCTTGCATACTCCGACGGAAGTATGAAGGATTTTAGATATCTTGTGTTCAACCCAGCAAATGAGACTATCTCGTCGAATAGATTGGCCACCTACATGAACGAAATTCAGTTGGAATGATATCCACCTAGAATTACATCCTCATAAATACTCCGAGTAATGAGCTTGACGTTTGCACAGAAAGAAGGACGCGTTTCCAATCCGCAGTAGTCGATTCTCTCGAAACTCGATAATGCAAACATCAAAATATTAACAAGTGTATAAATGGAGAAAGGTGACCTGCATTCTGCACGGTGTTGTTTACTTCTCCATGAGCAGCTCGATCAAAATCCACGTCCGCCACGTTGATTCATTTTTCAATTTACCACATTATGAAGACGCCAACCACAACGTCATTTGCATCCTCGCAGTCAAGCAGCTCCTGTGAAGACCCATATGAGACCATCTCCAAGGGCGAGGAGGCGGAGGTTGGCCTTGTGGCTTCACCACTCATGCGGAAATCCATTGCCGCTGCTCTTGTTGGTGCCCTTCAATTTGGATGGATGATGGGCGAAATGTCCTCCTCCTCCCTTTCAACAATGTCAAGTATTGCGCCATGACGGAAATTCCCGCCGGGCAATGCATTCTCTTCCCTGGTCACACCAACGCCGAATGGACGATGCAATCGACAGCCTGGGCCGTCGGTGGCGGTATCGGAGCTCTACTCAGTGCGTATCCAGCTGACAAGTATGGTCGTAAGCGTACCTTGGGATGGAACGGCATTCTTATGATCGTCGGTGGTCTCATTCAATTGATCTCTGCTGACATTTACACATTTGCCATTGGACGCGGTATCAATGGTCTCGCCAGTGGCATTGCCGTCAACGTACTCAACAACTACTTGCGTGAAATTTCACCCATTCAATGGCGCATGTTCTACCTCACCATGGTCCAACTGGCTTTGTCGTGTGGTGCTCTGATTGTTACAACGCTCATGTACGCTATCAGTCACGTTCCAAACGAGTGGCAGTACAAGTATTTCTTTGGTGGTCCAATTCTTCTTGGCTTGATTCAAATCGCTGTCATGCAATACATCATTGAAAGTCCATCATGGTTGATCCAAACTCAACGAATTGAAGAATCTCGTGAAGCTATGAATCAATTGTACTTGCCTGGTGACGTCGAGTCGCACTGGAAGACGCAGGTCGAATCAATTGGTCGTCAAGCTCAAGAAATCCAGTCGTCGTCGTCCAAGTTGGGTTTGCTCTTGAGTCGCAAATATTGCAAGCAGTTCTTCCTTGCCATCGTGTTGGCCATGATGCAGCAATTGTGTGGCATGAACGCACTCGTGGTTTATGGTCCTCAGATCTTTCTATCGATTGGCATTCATGAGCTCCGTTTGTCCAACACACTCGTGAACTTTAGTCGCTTGGACAATATGTTTCTTGCGTCGAGGTTTGGTTCTCGCTTCAGTCGCCGCACTCTATTGTTGGCAGGCTCCCTCGGTATGGTTGTGGGATCCACAGCATTCACGTTTTGCCAAATTTATCCAAACGACACGACCAAGTGGCTTCAATTGGCTTGTTTAGCCACCTTTGTGATGTCATTTTGCTTTTCAATTGGGTCCTTGGGATGGCTCGTCTCGACTGAGTTGGTGCCAGAAGCTCTCGGTGCCACATCGGGTTCCATCTCAACCTTCTTCACATGGACAGCCCAATTCTTCATCGGCGTCTACTTTCAACAAATTTCAAACACGAAGCATTGGGGGACTCAAGCCTTTTTCACTTTTGCTGTGGTGAATTTCATCTTCTTCTCCTTTGTCATGGCCTTCGTTCCAGACACAAACAACAAATCAACGGATGAAGTCACGGCAATGTTTTACACTGAAGCGAGTACGATGGAAGGCTTCACTATTGCTGCTACTCCCAAGGGCTTTGAAGAAATAGAGATTGCTTAAGTTAAAAGTTCTAAAATATGAATAAATCAAGTATGACTCAGTACTCAATCACGAACACCACGTCGAGAATTTCGCTACACTCGGAACACACGCGAAATGCGATGTCATCGTGAGAAGTGTAACGCAGATGATGACGTCGGCGCCATCCACCGAACAAAGACAGGCTACATCGCATGCGGTGCCAACTGCGCTGATCTTGTTAAACGTACTCTGGGTGCCAAGATGAATCTGTCATGGGGATATGATGACTTCTGCGTGTCTCCCTACTGGATTGCGGAGGGAATCATCACATGAAGAGAGACACACTTGCTGTAATCATGTTTATGGTCCATGAAAGCACTCATGCATGATGACAACGTGAAGTCTCTATGTGATGAATTATGTATCTCCTACACGACTGACTCAAAGCCCTTGGGAGTCGAAGCGACGACAAAGTCTTCGTTCGTCTTGGACCCAGTGTGAATCATGGCAGTGACTTGGTCGGATGTCTTGTTGCTCGTGTCTTGGACGAAGGCCAGGACAAAGAGGAAGAGGACGAACGCCACCCCCGCGAACACGAAAAAGGCATGGTTGCCCCAATGACTTGTGCTTGAAATCTGTTGGTAGTAGACGCCGATGAAGAATTGCGCCGTCCATGTGAAAAATGTTGAGATCGCCCCCGACGTCGCGCCAAGCGTTTCAGGCACCAACTCGGTCGAGACAAGCCAGCCCAAGGACCCGATCGAGGCACAAAACGAAAGCACAAATCCGCCCATGCAGAGGATTTGAAACCACTTGGAGACGTCGTTGTGGTAGACCTGGCATAAGGTAAAGCCAATTCCCATCAACGTCATGCCGATAGATCCAAAGAGCAGCAAAGTGCGACGCTTGAAGCGATCGCCATATCGCGCAGCAATGTACATATTGTCCAAGCGACTAAAGTTCACAAACGTGTTGGACAAACGGAGCTCACGAACGCCGACGGCTTTGAACATATTTGGCCCATAGCCCACAAGGGCATTCATGCCACACAACTGCTGCATCGTGCCCAAGACGATCGCAATTGAGAACTGCTTGGAGTACTTACGACTCAAGAGCAAGCCCAACTTGGACGACTTTGTTTGCACTTCTTGATTTTGACGCTGGATCGATTCAACCAGCGCCTTCCAGTGGGTGTCGACATCGCCCGACGAGTACAATTGATTCATAACTTCACGAGATCGCTCCACTTGATGCGTTTGGATCAGCCATGATGGACTTTCAATGATGACTCCCATGAACGCCAACTGAAGCAAACCAAAGAGGATCGGGACACCAAAGAGGTACTTGTATTCCCACTCGTTTGGCAAGTCGCAGATCGGATAAAAGAGCGTCGTGACCATGAATGTGCCCACGGACAAGGCCACTTGGATCATTGTCGAGTAAAACATGCGCCACTGAATCGGCGAGATCTCGCGCATGTAGTTGTTGAGCACATTGACGGCGATGCCGCTCGCGAGACCGCTGATACAACGACCAATTGCAAATGTGTAGATGTCGCCAGCAAGCATTTGGACTAGACCACCGGCAATCATGAGCAAGCCATTCCATCCCAAGGTGAGCTTGCGGCCAAACTTGTCAGTGGGGTACGCACTCAGGAGAGCGCCAATGCCACCACCCACAGTCCATGCAGTGGATTGCATCGTCCATTCGTGTTCGGTATGTCCAGGGTAGAGAATGCACTGACCAGCGGGGATTCGCGGCATGATGCAAAGTTGAGCGTTGTTGAATGGAAGGTAGAGCAGTTCGCCCATCAACCAGCCAAATTGCACTGCGCCGATGAGAGCAGCGGCAATCGATTTGCGCATGAGAGGCGAAGCCTCGAGAGCGTTACCATCGGCTTTCGAGGTCAGTTGATCTTTCTCTTTATCGGTAGAGCTGGCGGGTGATAGCCCCGCAGAGTTTGTAGCCGGCGTCTCCATGTTGGTTGAGTGATAAGGTGAATTGGAAAATAAGCTAATTCTCTGCAGTTGAATCGCCAAAGTGATCGATTCAGTGCCACGCAATGCCGTGACGTCATCGTTTGTATAGCATCTGACGAACGCACAAGAAACTACTCAACAATGCTTCTGTCGTAAACTTGCACCTACATCAATGGCTTGGCATAAAGCGACTTCACAACGACCAGATTTACTCGGGGGAAAGGTCGTGGGCATCACAAAGGACGATACTAGTGTTCCTTTGATGCCCCTGGGCTTGAGTTCTCCATTGAGAAGCTCCTGGCAGAGCCATCTTGGCGCATGCGTTCTCGACATCAAAAGTTTACTATTTCTGTCTCCCACGTAGTAAACTGCGCTGGGTCACCATTTCGGTCGAGAAATGTTTGCGAAACAACGAAAGGCTACGTTGTTTCGGTAATCTTTGGCTTGGGGATGGTCAAGATGCTCAAGAAATTCGCCATGGACATTGGAACGCCCATCCAAACGAGGACCATAAACACTCTTACCTCTTGAGGGGATCTGGTCAACTCGAGTGTGTTGTGAATTGTAACTCGTTACACATGCAGGAACTTGACAAAAGATGGCCACTCAATTGAGAACACTCTAGTTCATGCAAAGTCCTTGACATCGACAGCTAGAACGTCTCCACGTCGTCAGGCAGAACGACGTCAGACTTCCGCCCAGAAAGTTGCGCTCACAGCAGTGAAAACGGGGGGTCGGGGGAAACTACCTGTAGGCTGGAGGACTCCAAGGAATAACTTCCTCTCATCGGGCAAGACAGCAGACTATGCCGCACCCTGATTAGGCGTGGAGCTCTTATATTTCTTGGTGATATCCTCACTTACGTCGTGTGACCTGATCTGGCTCTGCTGGAGTAGTTGGTCCGACAAGGGGATTGTCTAAGTAATGAATCATAAATTATTAGGAATAATTTAAGCCATGTCAGCATCTTGGAAGCCTTTCGGCGTGGTAGCGACGATGAAATCATCGACCTTGTCGGCTTCGGTATAAAATAGGGCTGTGACTTGGTCGGACGTCTTGTTGTTCGTGTCGGGTACGAACGCCACGACAAAGATGAAGAAGACAAAGTTGACGCTGGCAAAGACGAAAAAGGCGTGGTTGCCCCAGTGGACGACGTTGGAGATTTGTTGGAAGTAGACGCCGATAAAGAATTGCGCCGTCCAGGTGAAGAAGGTCGAGATCGCCCCCGACGTCGCACCAAGAGTTTCAGGGACCAGCTCGGTCGACATGAGCCAGCCAAGGGAACCAATCGAGAAACAAAAGGATCCGACAAAGACAGCCATGCAGACGACTTGGAACCATTTCGACGTGTCGTTGTGGTAGATTTGGCACAGGGTGAAACCGATAGCACCGAGGACCATACCCATCGAGCCAAACAGCATGAGAGTGCGGCGGCTAAAGCGATCGCCATACCGCGCAGCAATGAACATGTTGTCGAAGCGACTAAAGTTTACAAGTGTGTTCGACAAACGGAGCTCACGGATACCAATGGCTTGAAAGATCTGGGGACCATAAACGACCAAGGCGTTCATGCCACACAATTGTTGCATCGTGGCCAACACGACTGCAATCGAAAATTGCTTTGAGTACTTGGGACTCAAGAGCAAGCCCAACTTGGATGACGATTGCACTTCTTGATTTTGACGACTGATTGATTCAACTTGAGCCTTCCAGTGGGACTCAACGTCGCCTGGCTGATACAATTGATTCATGACTTCAAGCGATCGCTCCACTTGATGTGTTTGGATCAGCCATGACGGACTCTCAATGATGACTCCCATGAACGTCAATTGCAACACGCCGAGGAGAATGGGGCCACCGAACAAGTACTTGTATTCCCATTCGTTTGGCATGTTGCTGATGGCATACATGAGCGATGTGACGACGAGAGCACCAGTGGACAAGGCAAGCTGAACCATAGTAACGAAGAACATGCGCCACTGAATCGGGGAAATCTCGCGCAAGTAGTTGTTGAGCACGTTGATCGCAATACCGCTGGCCAAACCATTGATACCACGACCAACTGCAAATGTGTAGATGTCACCAGCAAGCATTTGAACAAGACCACCAGCAATCATGAGCAAGCCATTCCATCCCAAGGTAAGCTTGCGGCCAAACTTTTCAGCAGGGTAAGCGCTTAGGAGAGCGCCAATACCTCCGCCCACGGCCCACGCAGTTGATTGCATGGTCCACTCGGCATTGGAGTGACCTGGAAAGAGGATGCATTGTCCTTGGGGGATCTTTTTCATGGCGCAGAATTTGACATTGTTGAATTGAAGGTATCCCATTTCACCCATCATCCAGCCAAATTGTACCGCGCCAATGATGGCTGCGGCAATCGACTTTCGCATGGCCGACGAAGCCACGAGGGCGTTGTCAGCTTCTTTCGTGACCGATGGGAACGTTTCTTCGTTGATTTCTGTCGTCGGGGTTTCTGCGGCAGACTTGGTGGTGGGTATGACCATCGTGGTAGTTGAACGTAAATTGGAAAATGCGGAATTCATTACACATGATCGTAATTTGTTGGATTTTTGCCACGATCGAGATTCGTTGACTCGACGTGGTGACGTCAACACAAAGAGACGAATCGTTTCGTATTAAATACGAAACAGTGAGAGCACACGAAGCGAAATATGTGCCTTCCCAATCAGGAAAATTACGTCCATCCTGACGAATTCCATCAATTTTATATCAAAACTCAAACAATATTATATCATTTTAGAAAGTGATACAAGTTTGATATGTCATTTTAGGAAGGCTGGGGGGAATGGATTTCTGCAAGGGGGCGAAGGCGATCAGTTCAAGGAATATACACCATAACTGCGACGTTCTAGACGCGAGGACGGTAAGAAAGTGAAGGTGATAGTTGGTTGTTGTCTTGGAAATCATGGGCTGTGGAAAAATTCACCATCCACATGGTGCATGAAGCATGGGAAGTTGGCTCATGACGACGCAGTCAATTCGAATGCGATTCGTGACGGAGCAATCGGTTGGTGTGGTAGATTTAGCTGGAGATTCAAATGTTGACACGTCAACAACAGTCGCTAGGAGCAATTCTCGTCGACAGAGTGTGAAAGCTTACACCAGGCTAGCCAACGTGACCGTCAGGATAACAAGTGATGGTGCGACGTTGTCACGATTCTCAGGAGGACAGCCATCATGACCCTTGATCAGTCGACAAACTACAGCAGATAGGGATATGCTCTTGGAGGACGATTGAAGTCCAGCGAGATGAGAAGATACGACAAGAACGGTTTCTCTCGATGTCAACATCATGACGCCTCAGGCACTTACGATGCACTTTGAAGAGTTAGCTAACTGGAATCCCCCGGCGTTTCTATTGCTCATGACGTCCTGGTTGTAAATATCGATGGAGTGGAGCTATCGATCTCTCAATGAAGAATCCAGTAAAACGACGGAGAAGATTGTCGTTGGCCTGTGATTTCATTGACGTCAATCAGATACTACTAGTATCTTTGAGTGAATTTCCGCAATATGGCCCTGGCGATGATAGAGAGAGATTTCATCGTCTAGAGAATGGGTGGTCGATGCCAAAGTGAAGCTGCCGCATGACGTGGCTGGTTCTGCGTCAGCTTCTCCTGGTAAGGAAAGCCAATGGCTGTGGATGATTTCGATGGAGATTCCAATTGTAAACATGATTCGTCGACAACAATCTGCATACACCATTGTCGTGTGTTTGAACTCCCCCAAGATCTATTTCACGGAGGCGCTATTTTTCATTTTGCTGTGAACTTGATATTCTTTGATGTGTGTCAATTGAGCACAAGCGGCAGCATGGAGGTCTGCGTTCTGGACAGGATCAAATCTGGAAAACGTACAGCAGCAGATAGGGACTGCTCGACAGTGCGCTTCATGGACGCTCGTGGTTTTTCTTCAACATATCTCACGGTACTTTTGATGGGATGCTCTTGATTCTTTTCCTCAAGTACTATCAATGTTCATTCTCTAGCTTCTAGTCACCACTTCGACTTTGCAGATGCCAAATTTGGTTTGGAGGGATCTTGACCACATCGATGGCACGCAGCAACCATGCGAGGGAGTGCATTGAATGCATGCTAGAAGGAAATTTCAATAATCGTACTCAATCCACAGAGGACTTCTAACCGAGATGAAGCCAGTTTGTTCACATTCGTGACAAAGATTACTTCTCGAATTCCAACAAGTGCGCTAGACATTCCTCTGCAATCTGTCCTCGCGTCCTCGCAATAACTTTCCGTCCATTTCATGAAATAAGAAACGGAAAGTCTTGGCTTGTTGACGAATGAACCACCTCCCTTACTCTCGCTTGCTTGTCGGCGACACTGAGCAGATCGAGGTATCCCCCACAGATTTGTTGTGCTTGCAGTCTTGTGTCGCGTAATGATTTTCATCCACGCCCAACGAACTTGGAGGAAACATGAATCTTGGCGGTGTCAAAGTCGCCATGCAGATTCGGAATGAGCTCTGCGGCACCGCGGAACGGTTTGTAATATCGGTCGAAGTCGTTGGATCTCAGTAATCATGTTGGACAGGCCCAGCCATCTTTCCACCACCATGGGACGGCGACGAACAGTGCAAGAATGCAAAATCTTTTCAATCTTGTGGAAGCTTTACGTTGTGCTCGTTCGATATAGCTTCTCATTGTGCCAGGTCGACAAGCTCGATCCAAATTGAGTGAAATCCAGAGGACGACAAGGTGGGAAAGACTGTAGCGGTGGTGATGGGGTGGGAACTATTCATGGCTCACTCCACACGCGCCAGACTACTTCACATCCCCCCGCGTGATACGGCATCCATTGACTACCATCGCAGCGGCACCTCACTCTCGACATTTTCACAACCTCGCGGCCGCGTCGTGAAAACATTGTCGGAATTGGAATATTTCTCGAAGTTTTTCGATCGCTTTTTCATGCAAACAACAGCGCGACGTCCGCCGCGACGACGCGCACGACATCCTGAACAATGCACCCGCTTCATGAAGCAGCAAGTAAATTTCACATAATTGAAATGTCTCACCAGACTATCAAATTGTTCAAAATATATAATTCCCCATATTATCGCTTATATCATTGAAATAAAGTCAAACATGTGAACTTTGAGTCCAAATTTGTATTTGAATATCAATGAATATCGCTAAATTTTTATATTATTTTTTGTGAATTTTGTGAATTTTGGAGAGATATTTTGGCTTGAGTGGTGTGATTTGGCAACTTCCCTTGTCGATGTTACACATGATTGTCCAAGTCGTAACGCGGGATGACACAGGCGGTTGTGAATTTCGACCTTGGATTTGTATGCGAAGCCGAGCGCATGGCTCGCGGAGGTCCTGCCAGCTGTCCACCAGTTCTATTAAGCAGAGGAAGGACAAGCCGACGACGTATACAATCACACAAACGTCGCAGAGTTGGCGAGTTGTCAATTTGGCCTTTTGTCTCGCTCTTCACAATAAAAGTAACGCGGAGGCATGAAGGCGACGCCACAGGACACCGAGTTTAGGATGAGCTCGCAGAGTCAATCGACGCAAGATGCCGATTTCAACAAGATGGAAAGTGACAACAAGGACACCAATGGCCTCGTCGCCTCAACACTCATGCGATGTTCCCTCGTCAGCGCCCTCATCGGTGCAGTCCACTTTGGCTGGATGATGGGCGAAATGGGATACCTCCCATTTAACAACGTCAAATTCTGCGCCATGCCAAGAATTCCAGCCGGACAATGCATCCTCTTTCCAGGTCACACCAATGCCGAGTGGACCATGCAATCCACAGCGTGGGCCGTGGGTGGCGGCATCGGCGCTCTTCTCAGCGCCTTCCCTGCCGACACCTTTGGTCGCCAACGGACCTTGGGATGGAACGGTTTGCTCATGATTGCTGGCGGCTTTGTTCAAATGCTTGCTGGTGACATCTACACATTTGCAGTTGGTCGTGGTATCAATGGTTTGGCCAGCGGTATTGCGATCAACGTGCTCAACAACTACTTGCGCGAGATCTCTCCGGTCCACTGGCGCATGTTCTACGTCACTATGGTTCAGCTTGCCTTGTCCACTGGTGCTCTCATTGTCACCTCGCTCATGTATGCCATCAGCGACTTGCCAAACGAATGGGAATACAAGTACTTGTTCGGTGGCCCCATTCTCCTCGGCGTGCTGCAATTGGCGTTCATGGGATTCATCATCGAGAGCCCCGCTTGGTTGATCCAAACGCACCAAGTCGAACGAGCCCGTGAAGTCATGACTGAGTTGTATCTCCCAGGTGATATTGAGACCCATTGGAAGGCCCTCGTCGAATCAATCAGTCGCCAAAATCAAGAAGTGCAATCTTCGTCCAAGTTGGGTTTGCTCTTGAGTCCCAAGTACTCGAAACAATTCTCGATTGCAGTCGTGTTGGCCACGATGCAGCAATTGTGTGGCATGAACGCCCTGGTTGTCTACGGCCCTCAACTCTTTCAAGCCATTGGCATCCGTGAACTCCGTTTGTCCAACACCCTTGTGAACTTTAGTCGCTTGGACAATATGTTCCTCGCGGCGAGATATGGTGACCGCTGCAGTCGTCGGACACTCTTGTTGGTCGGTTCGATGGGCATGGCCTTCGGTGCACTTGGCTTTGTGCTCTGTCAAGTCTACCACAACGACACGTCGAAATGGTTCCAAGTCGTCTGCATGGCTGTCTTTGTGGGCTCCTTTTGTTTCTCGATTGGTTCCCTCGGCTGGCTCGTTTCGACTGAGTTGGTGCCTGAAACACTTGGTGCTACCTCGGGGGCGATCGCGACCTTTTTCACCTGGACGGCTCAATTCTTCATTGGCGTCTACTTTCAGCAAATTTCCATCGTTGCCCACTGGGGAGACCAAGCATTTGCCATTTTCGCGGTCGTCAACCTGCTCTTCTTCTTCTTTGTCTTCGCCTTTGTGCCTGACACTAGAAACAAGACGTCCGACCAAGTGACAGCGATGTTTTGTCTTTCTGGCGAACCATTCAAAGACAATGCGTTTGTCTTCTGGAACTCCGACAATGAAAATTGCATTCTTAGTAGCCCGTAAGATCTAATCTATTTATTTCACAACATCGCCTTCTCTAGCGCTGCGTCGAGTGCCTCCCATGGTAGTTTTTCTTAAGCCCAGGCAAAGTAGAACTGTGCTTTCTATATAGCATCAACTAGGACATCCAAAATGATTCCAACTTACGAATTGAAAGACAAGCCAGTCTACGCTAGACTTCCTGCCTCCGGTAGATGATGGCCTGCTAGACACAGTTGACCCCATCTGTAATCTATCATCAGAAACGACGCCTTCCTTGGCTCCACGCCGACGGCCAAAGCGAGGAAATGTACTCAAAGACGAGTTGGTGTCATTGCAGCATGAAAAAGAAGTTCTGGAGGGACAACTTGGCGAATTGCGTGCGATACACATGTCCAAGAACTGTCAATTGTCGGAAGATGAGAAAAAATGGCGAGCGATTGCGCAAAAGCAACTCGAACGGAAACTCAAAGCCGAACGCGAGCGTGAGCACTTGGCAGCCTTGCTTGCGGAACAAATGGCTATCAAGAGAGAGATGGAGGCAGTTGTATTCAAGAAGTCCTGTTTGATGGTAAGTGTCATGCGTTTGCATTGTGGTCTTACTGTTGTAAAGATGCTCAAGTTGGAGGAAGAACATTGGCGCGCTCTCAAGCTAAGTGCAGACAGAGACAAACGCTTGCTGGAAATTCATGCGATTGCAGGTCAACAACTCGAGTTAATTGACAGCGATATGCTCACTCTGGGCTTGCTCTACTCGTGTGAAGATGTCAACTTCGTTCGCCATGACTTGGCCAAGAATTATTCCGAGGGAGTTTTGTGTACGAGGTTCAAAGCCGCGTCGTTCTCTCGCATTGAAAACGCTATCTGGAGGGCTTTGGTGTTTATCCATGCCAAGACTTCATGGCAACACAGTATCTATGTATCCTGCGCTTGAATTCCAAAGTTGACAGCCTTCTTGTAGAGGGTTCCAATTGACAAGGACACTGCGTTTATCCGCACGAAGTATGCAATGCCGAATTCCACAGCAGTCTTGAGTCGGGGTTGATTTTGAAGAGTCAAATTCTTGGCCCACACACTGCCCGTATGGTGTTGCGCTCCATTTCAGACGACGATGCCAATCCGTTTGACCCGGATAGCATTGTCTGGGATCAGTCTTTATGGTATTATGCAATTTGGAAGCATAGACAACTCATGCCAAGTAGGATTCACATTGAAAAGTGCGACGACGAGACTTTCGTATACAAGTGTTTGGTGCGGGGAAATTTCTTTGACTTTATTCCCGACGACGTGGAGAATTTTTTCTACCATGATGAACGCGGTCTGCTTTGAAAATCCATGGAAGACTCAGTTGCCCCTCGATACGATTGCAATCTCCACTGCGCCGTTCGAGGCCACTTTTCGAACTTTTCAAGCGGCTCTACTCGACCAACTGAGAAAGAACGCCGACGAGGCTTGAGATGTATTTTTCCCAGTTGGGAGTCTCTTCCTCCTGAAATTTACGCGAACACAGTTCGGCTCCAGGATGCCCCATCGAGCGCAAGTGGCAAGTCGACAAGTCTCTGTCCTGGTCTCAGATAATTTTGTCTCCATTCCCGTCAAAGTGGCGTGGATTAAAATTTCACGTGAAGAAATTGTAGTCCAAAATATGTTGGAGAAGTTTCCATTACACGCAGCGCTGATTTTGGTCATTGCTTGGTACTACATGCATATACAACGGCATGGATTTGTCCCCACGAAGCAGAATCATTTATGGCTAAAGGAATAAAGGAAGAGTCCATAATATTTTGTGAGTCGACTCAGCCTCTGCAATTGCGCAGCACTCATCATTTCTTGAGCGTAAAGATTGTATTTAACATATTAGGCAATATCAGTAGTGTTAATCTCTCACTTGAATATTTTGTTTGGCTAGTTCACTCAAGAGTGTGGTTTGGAGCGTTTGAAACGTCGATTCAAAGAGCGTCGTGGAAATCGTGATTGAGTCCTTTGGAATTTGCGTCTTCTTCCAGGGATTTTCCAACACGATCCCATCAAACATACTTGACAAATTCATGACATCGTCAGGCTTGAATCCTGAAAAGTTTCCCCGCACGAAACTTTTGTAAATATAGGATGCATCGTCCATTTCTTCGATATGAAACCTACTTAACTGTCAGCTCGTCTCCATGGCAGCGACACTTGCCATGCATAATGATCACAAACAAAGCTATCTGGTTCAAATGGATCGGCTTCATCGTTTGCAATTGAACGAAGGACCATGCGCACTGCACGTGGTCCAACTTGCTGCCGCTTTAATATCAAAGCCGACTCAACCTTGACTTTGCAATTTGGGATCGCATATTTCAGACGGACAAATGTCGTATTGTCATCAAGGGGGTGTCTCTAGAAGCATGAGTGAATTCCCCATTTTGACAATCAAACGTACAATAATGAAGTGCTGCAAAGGGCTCGCTGAATGCATGGAGAGAATCGTTTTCCATATCGCCGTCTCGATCTGAGAGAAGGACACGGCTTGAAACTTGGTGCAAACTATCCCCTCCGAAAAATTTGTGGACAAGTTGTGGCGCACTGATTCGATAGTCTCAGTGGACTCGAGCAGTCCAAGCGATAGCATATCGCTATCAATGGACTCCAGTTGACGATCTGCAATCGCATGAATGTCCAAATGCCGCCTTTCACTTTGTGCACTCAGCTTGAGAGACCGCCAATTCTCATCTTGTAATTTCTTCATCTAAATGCGAATGAGGAAAGAAACCAAATCACAATCTACCATCAGACGAGGCTTCTTGAATAATATGGCTTCCATCTCTCTCTTCATGACGGATTGTTCTACCAGCATGGCACTAAGTTGTTCGTGTTCTCTTTCTGCTTTGAGCTTCAACTCAAGTTGCTTTTGAGCAACTCGCTGCCACTTCTGCTGCTTATCTGACAGCCATACGCTCTTGGACTCGTGCTTCGCATGGAGCATTGCGAGTAGTGCCTCTAGCTTTTCTTTCTCATGCTGCAGTGTTAGCAACTCTTCTTTGAGCATATTGACTCGTTTCGGGCGGCGTTTTTGTGGAACCAACGAGCTCGAGAAAGTTTGCGATGACTGTGGAGAAGAAGAGTCATCGTCTCCAACGCAATCAAGCAGGTCTTCGTCCACTGGAGGCAAGAAATCGAGCCATTCGTCTCCCTCCCAGTTCATCTGCACCTGCGCCATTCTCCGAATGAATTCCGAACTTTAACGAAGAAATTCTCGGCATTTGATTGGTCCGTAGATTTTGCATACGTAATCAAATATTTGGTGCAACGTAAACTTCACGGTTGGTAGTCATGCCATGAGCTGAATGACTACGACATCTGAAGCTGCCTTTCAGTCGTTCCAAACGCTACTTCTTCGACAACTTGCGTCAAGCCCCAATGGCCCATTGGTGATAACAACCCCGTTCAAATAAACCATCCCATGAAGCATCTTAGGCCCAAAGTGACCAAATTGGTGGAGATGAGACTGCACGCACGATTCATTCACATTCGACAACTTGGCAGTTTGCTAATTGCTCCTTGAGATTTGCTTGGAAAGACCGACAAGCTGCTTCGAACAAACTTGTCGAGATCGTCATCGTGTCAAGTGGAGTTTGCGTCTTCCATGTATGGTCCACGCCCACGAGTTCTGCCATGCTTGCTAGACTTTGCATATCTGCGGGTTGGAACACTTTCGTGTTAACGCGCATGAAACTTTTGTAGAGGAAGGATCCATCGTCAGTTTCTTCGATATGTGCCCTAGATGAAATGAACCAAGGTAACGACAGACCAAGTACCATGCATATTGGTTGCAGACAAAGCTATCGGCCTCAAATGGATCCCCTTCATCGTTTGCAATAGAACGAAACGCCATTCGTATTGTGCGTGGGCCAAGCTGCTGGCGTTTCAAGATTAAGCCTGACTCAGTTTTCCTCGTGGAATTTGGAATTCCAAACTTCATTCGGATGTATGAAGTATTGTTGTCAATGGGGAGGTGCTAGAAAGACAATGTTAAACGCTCAACTGGGACTCTCAAGTACGTATAAATGTTCTAATGTTGGGCAGATCGTGTGCGTCGATAGCATGGTTTTCCATATCGCGGTCTCGACACGAGAGAACGAGGTTGCTTTCAACCTCGCGCACTGAATGCCTTCCGATGTCATATTATGGAAGTCGTGGCGCACCGTTTCAATCGTCTCCGTCGAGTCCACCAAGCCCAACGGCATCATATCGCTGTCGATCAAGTCCAATTGACGATCAGCAATCGCGTGAATATCCAACAGTCGTTGTCCGGCGTCGGCACTGAACGTATGACATGGCTCATCCTGTAATCTCTTCGTCTAGCCACCAGTTAGAATAAGTTGACTACAGAGACAATTACCATCACGCGAGGCTTCTTGAACAAAATAGCTTCCATCTCTCTCTTCATCGCCGTTTGCTCAGCCAGTGTGGCGCTTAGTTGTTCGTGTTCGCCTTCAGCTCTGAGCTTGAGTTCGTATTGCTTCTGTGCAATGCGTGCCCTTGGAATGATAGTCGGCGACACTTGGACTTGTGTTTTGATCTTATCAAAGCAAGTTGCGCTTCCAATACTTTCTTCTCGTGCTGCAACTGCCCATCACCGGGGGAATACCAAGGGCTCTATTCAGCAAGCCATCGTCGGCTGGAAGGATAAAATCGAGCCATTCTTGGCCGTCGAAGCTTGCGTAGACTGCTGCCATTCGCAAAATGATGATTATGAACGGGGTTGTTATCACCAATGGGTCATTGGGGCTTGACGCAAGTTGTCGAAGAAGTAGCGTTTGGAACGACTGAAAGGCAGCTTCAAAGCATTTCTTGGAGACCAAATTGGGGTCTGACGGTTTGGAAGCTGGCGCTGTCAGCTGGAGCGCGCTCATAAACTCCACCATGTTGTCCATGTCGACATTCTTGAGAACCGAAAAGTTTCCTCGCATGTAGCTCATGTACGTGAATATTCCGTCAGAGCTCTCTTCAACGTGCACCCTTGGTCACATGAGATCAATGCCTGGACGTCAGAGATCGTCTTACCATCCATAGTTGTCAAAGGCGATGCTCTCCGGGCCGAGTGGATTACAATGTAGCTTCGTCGTCCAAGATCGATCGAACGACAACTCGAGCAGCCTTTGGCCCCACTCGCTGCATTTTCATGATGAGATTCGATTGCAACTTGCTCTTCGTCTTTGGGATCGCGTACGACTTGCGGACAAGAATCGTGTTGGCGTCAATCGACTGCTTCTATGCGGAAGATCGTTCAGTCAAGGTGTAGATTGCTCATACAGACTTGGATTTCGTGGTGCGCGACGACATTCGAGTGCAGTTGAACGACAGTTCTCCACAATTTCTTCTCGACTTCGGCAAAGGAAGCAGCTTGGAATTGAGCGCTCCTGACGACTTCGGAATAGGTCTCGAATTCGACATGGCGCACGATATCGAGTATCTCGGAGTAGTCAATCAATCCCAGAGCGAGCATGTCGCTTTCGACAGTCTCCAGTTGTCGGTTGGCAATTGATTGAATCTCCATCGCTCGTTTCCCGCCATGAGCACTTAGTTTGAGCAGGCGCCATTGCGCGTCGTCGAGTTGTATCATCTACTCAGCATGAGACCAACGACGACAATATCTCTACCATCAACCGAGGTTTCTTGAATACGACACACTCCAATTCTCTTTGCAATGCGGTCTCTTCAACCAGTATCGCGCGGAGATGTTCATGGTCGCGCAATGCTTTGAGTTTGAGCTCGAGTTGTTACTGGGCAATTTGCTGCCATTTCAGTTCCCTTTCTGAAAGTAGACAACTCGAGGCAGTGTGCTTAGCTCTCAATATTGATAGTCTCCTCTCTAGCTCTTGTTTTTCATGTTGTAGCGCCAGCAATTCGGTTTTGAATTTGTTCAATCGCTTGCAGCCCCGAGGTGGCTCAATCCCTGTCGTAGTTAATACATGTTCAGTCACCGAGTCGTTGGAATCGCTTGCAGTGTCTCCAAATCGAGCTAGAAGGTCTTCGTCAATAGGAGGCAAGAATTCAAGCTCCAGATCATCGTTCCATTGCATCTGCAGCACAAAAGGCGCTGCTGTCGTCATGACTGGCGAAAACGGACAGATTGATCATTCTCTCTTTTGAAAAAAATGTATCGAAAATTGTATGTAATTTTGTGCATTAAAAACAAACGCCAATTTAAATACAAACTTCAAGATACATTTGAATCATACAAACATCAAGATAAAATGACAAAAGTAGATGGCATGAGGACATTTGAGAAGTGTGCATTTCTTAGGAGTGCTGAATCTTGCACCAGGCAAGACATTTCGACCCAGCTTTCAGACAGAAATGCCCCCCCTTCAAGTTGGCAAGGCATGGCCGACAGACTTGCCGCTCTATAAACACTGCTGCATGTTCATAGCTGTCTGCGACGAAGACCTTCCAGGTTTGATGAATGAGTAACCCAACTGTCGACCATCTACAGTGGTGGAAGTAATGATATGCCACCCTGCAAATCAAGCTATATTGATGTTTTGATTGGTTATTAAAACGAGAAGTTTGCACCAATCAAAGCAACTAGTTTGTACTGGCTTCAGCTGACATTCCCGCGCACTCGGGTGGACAGATAGGCGCGAAAATGGCGGGAATAGATTTTTAAGCGGGAAATAATCATATGCCACTTTTGCTCATTTGCTGTTTTGACTCGTTCAACTCAAGACTCACGCACCACAACTGGTATGCTGATGACCCAAATCCTTGCCCTCATGTGAGCAATCAATCTAGGTCTCAGTTCATGCCCAAAGGCGACCCTTTGACGGACGACGAGAAGATCGAAATTCTCGTCCTCCGCCGTGAAGGCAAAACAATCTCGTACATAGCCAACGAGATCAAATGATCTCGTGGTTGTGTGCGAGGCTTCCTACGTGATCCTGGGTCGTATGGAAGGTCGTATGGAACGGCCCGATCAACAGGCCGCCGCCCAACTGTCGATGACGCCCTCCACCGCCGAATGATTCGAGCAGCGTGTACTGGAAAGTACACTGCTGCAGAACTAATCAAGCGCCATTCTCTTCCAGTTGGACCTCGTCGAGTCTGTCAGCTCCTCAACAAGAGCTGCAGACTCAAGTTCAAGAAGCGACTTGCTGCGCCGATGATGACTCCAGCCCACAAAAAGCCCGTGTGCTTTGGGCGTCTGAGGCGCGGGACTGGGCTGACCAGTTCAATGAGATCATCTGGTCCGACGAGAAGAAATGGAACCTCGACGGACCGGATGGTTTCAATTATTACTGGGCAGACCTGTCTCGCCGCCGTGAGCACTTCTCGAAGCGCCAGAATGGCGGTGGGGGTGTCATGGTTTGGGGAGCATTTAGCTCTAAAGGCAAGTCTGATCTTGTCTTCCTTGAAGGCAAGCAAGATTCGGAAGCGTATATCGATACGCTTTCCAATTTTTTGCTGCCGTTTGCTCATTTCCATCACGGGAATGACTTTCGTTTCCAACAAGACAACGCCTCGATTCACACGGCGAAGTCAGTTTCGGAATGGTTTGCGGAGCCCCATGTCTCGATTGAAACCATCAAGTGGCCAGCTAAGTCTCCGGACTTAAATCCGATCGAGAACTTATGGGGGATTATGTCCCGAAGAGTTTACGACAACGGAAAACGACAATTTTCGAACAAGGCGGATCTGAAGGCTTGCATCCGTCGAGTTTGGGATGAGATCGACTTGTCTTTGTTGAAGAAACTCGTTGATAGCATGACTAGGCGATGCGAAATGGTTGTAGCTAGTCGTGGTTCAAAGATTAAGTACTAATCAACATTTTCGTTGTGACTGGCATATCATTTTTTCTTTGGCCTTTATACATTCGTGCGTGTTGCTCGGTGAAAACTGAAGTTGTTGGTGCCGCAAGTACTTTCCTCGCTTGTGTATGATCAATTCACCACTATGTATCATTCATTTAGTTATTGAGTTGATTTATCGATAGCTGCGAGTGATAAACCACACTGGCATATCATTACTTCCACCACTGTATGATGTGTCAACGTGGTAGATAAAGCGACGTCGGTGGAGATGTTGCTCGCTATCTCAACCCCACTGCATGAACTCTTTGCCAAAGCCCCCAGATGATGCGGTGTGAAGTGACATAGGAATCTTGACATGGCAACTCTGGACTTTTTACCAAATAAGAGGACATCAAGTCCAGTTCGCGAAGGTTCGGCAAGCCAATCTTCACAATGGCAGGCACAATTGACGCCCATCTCCATTGGGAAGACGAAGGAAGTCTTGATTTTTTGCCGCCGGTGGACCAAGATCTACTGAATCGAGTGGGTGGTTTTTCATTGCACCAACTAGCCCGGAAGAAACCTCCAGTTCGTCGGGCAACGACGAGGTCCAAAGCGTATCAATGTGATGAAGGTCGAAATTCGGTCCCTCCAAGAGGAGAAGATAGCCCTGGAGGAGCAACTGGCTGTCTTGGAGTCGACACATAGTGCAAAGCAATGCCACCTCACTGACGACGAGAAGAAATGGAAGCAAATCGCTCAGAAGCAGCTCGAATTGAAACTCAAAGCGATGCGAGAACATGAACAGCTCAGGACACTCTTGGCAGAACAAGCCATCTTTCAAAGAGAACTCGAATTCATAGTGCTCAAGAAGCCAAGACTCATGGTCCATCTCAACTTTGTCCATTGCTCTAAACTTCGTGTAGAAAACCAAGCTAGACGATGATCAATGGCGTGCGCTTAAGCTACGAGCAGACAGTGCGAAGAGACTGCTAGATATCCAAGCTATAGCTAATAGGCAGCTGGAGTTGATTGACAGCGAAATGTTGTCGCTGGGATTGATGGACTCGACGAAAGAAATCAAAATGGTGCGCCATGACACGACAAAGAAATACTCGGAAGGCATTCGTAGCGTTCGCTTTGAAGCCGCGTCATTTGACATACTCGTGTCAGCTATTTGGATGCACACAGTCCAGATGTACGCGAAGGGTGGATCGGACCATCTAATCGAAGTAAGTCCATGTTGGTCGGATGATCTTGGTCGTAGAAGAGGCGCATTGCTCCAACTCGTTTCTTGTAGGCTACACATGGAGCAACAAAGTGACGGGTCGACTGTGCTCAAATGCTATACGCGTGGTGGGTTTACGATGCTCAAGCCTGACGAAGTGGAGAACTTGGCCTATTTGATGGGCTTTATGCTTGTCGACAATTCTCTGAAGAAGGTCGCGCCGTCCGATTCGGTCTCAGTGTCCAAGAAGCTGTTTGAAGCCATGTTTCAAACCGTGCAAACACATCTCCTGCCCCAAATCCCAACGGATGCTACTGCATAACAAGACTCCTCAGCACGACAAGAGGCAGGACTCCCTCTGGGGACACAAAGCGTGTCCAGGTATTAATTATATTGTACTCAGAGCCAATATGTGATGTGATGATGCTGGCCACCTCGGCAGCATATGCAAATTTTTAACCACCACATCCTCTCTTGTACGGGCATGTGGCGCCGCTGTCTTTGGACTCGGCATAGATCTTCCTAGATGAGAAACGACTTCAGTGAACTACCGACGCATTTCAGGCCAGCGACGACAATCGACCAAGTAAAATGGTCTGAAATTGTTCAAACGTCGCTTGGAATAATGTCTTGGCGATCAAAATTGCATCCGACGGGAGCACCTTCCCAACTGGATAATTCAAATAAATAGCGTCCATCAAGTCTGCCAAATTGTCGACATCATCAGGCTGCAACATGGAGAAATTACTCCGCATGAAGCATTTGTAGATGAATGATGTATCTTCGCTCTCCTCGATATGAATCCTTTGTCATAGTCAGCCAAAATCCACCAGAGTACGAAATTTACCATCCATAATTGTCACTCACATAGCTCTTCGCATCAAATGGAATAGCTTCGTCGTCCAAAATGGAGCGGAAAATAATGCGTCTTACACTTGGCCCAAGCTCTTGTTTCTTTACGACGAAGCTCGACTCCATCTTCGACTCTGTCCTTGGAATCGAATATGCCAAGCGAAGAAACACTGTGCAATCGTCGATCGCGTATTTCTACCATGGAGTTAGGGCCCCAATCCTGCATACCACATAGCCACGAACTTGGATGCTGTAAGGAGCTGCATTTGGAGATATGATGTTGAACTGCGTCATGATACGGATCAATGTTTTCCATATTTCTTCCTCGACTTGGGCAAATGAGGATGCCTCCAATTTCGTACATCTAATTCCTTCGGAATATTGCTTGACCGTGTCATGACGCACAGAGTTGATCTCCTTCGTAGAATTCACCAAACCCAAAGTTAGCATATCGCTATCGATGGAGTCCAATTGACGATTCGCGATGGATTGGAGTCCCAAAATTCGCTTCTCGCTGTCGGCACTAAGCTTGAGCACACGCCATTGCTCGTCTTCCAGCTGCATCATCTATTCCATCAGTAGAAATAAATATTGAGCAGCGTCTTTACCATAACGCGAGGTTTCTTGAACACGATCGACTCCAACTCTTTCTGCATGGATGTCTGCTTGGCCAGTACTTCATGGAGCTGTTCTTGCTCATGTACAGCTTTCAGTCTTAATTCGAGTTGCTTTCGAGCCATTTCTTCCCATTTCTGTTCTTCTTTCGAAAGAGCAGATCGTTTGGTGGTGTGATTCGCTTCCAGCTCCGCTAGTTTATTCTCGAGTTGTACTTTCTTGGCGCGCAAGGTTTGAATCTCAGTCTGCAGTCCATTTGTACGTTTGCGTCGACTCTTTGCTTTCGACAAACTTGGCTCAGTCGTCTCTGATACGCTATCACTCGTTTCCACTTGGCAAAGAAGATCTTCGTCCACTGGAGGCAAGAAGTCGAGCTCGAAGCGATCATCCCAACCATCGCTCATCTTGCGGATTAACTGTAAAAATAAAATTGCATACAGATAATATAATTCCAGTGTTAATTAAACTGCCATTATAGTGAAATCAAGATAATGACGTGGCACGATTCTGCCTGGTGTATTTCTCTTCCAACACGAAGCAAGCCAAGCAACTTGTGTCTTGGTTGGAATTCTGCTAGAAGTGTCGGCAGCTTGTCTTCGAAGCTCAAGTCCCCACGACCACCAGGACATATTTCTTAGATGGAATCCCCCGCGATCTCCAATCATACAAATCTTGTGGGTGATCTTTGACACGATGTATTCTTTCGTGTGTTTGATAGACCAGCCGTGTCTTCTTGAGGCAAGCTTCCGAGTTACATCAGTGAATACTGCGCTTTTCCCTGTCCGAACCACGTGCTGAATGACGTTTTGGTCTGGACAAGATCACGGTGACAATCCCAATCACAGCCCAAAAATGACAAATTCAAGTCAATTCTTGGAGACGTTGTCACGTCCACGCCTTGTTGTCTATCTGAAGTTTCTCCACGCCGGAGTCGAAGGTTTCAATTATCTGTTGTAAGAGAGTTCCCTTGTCTTCAAAACGAGGACATTTTCAGTGGCAGAGAGTTCTTGGCCATTTCTTGCGTCCCGACGATTCCAGTGTCGCTTGACGAATGTATACTATCGTACAGTTGCTCTTATCCATGGTTCGACATAACAACGAAGGACCAGATGCTCAATGCCAGAGTCGTCCAACGGACAGACGGAAAAAAGTTCATCTCTGAACTCATGCAACTCGACCAACTCTTCCTCTGTACAAATGACGACAAAATCGTTGTCCTTCGCCTCGAGATCTCCATCCAACTCAGTCGAATCTCCAGCGAGGCAGTAGCCTGGGCAGATTAGGCCAGGATTGTCCCCCAAACGGCGAGACCTCGTCAACCCCGAACACGTGAAAGTAGGACTCACCCGTGAGATTGTCATGGCAGATGGAGCTCATCTGATGGAGAATGGATGGAAGAATTTTTTGATTGGCTAAATAAAATGTCAATAGCCAATCAAAAAAAGAAAATTTATTGAAAATTATTTGATTGGCAAATATTTATCGTGTTGTTTCACGCGATGCAACGACAGGGGTGGACTTTCGTTTGTGATACGTATCGTGATTTTATTTAAAATTGCATGAAAATATGTGGAAATTGTGGTTGAAAGTGAAAAAAATGATCGACAAAACGACAGACGACAGAGGCAAGCCAAGGCACCACCGTGGTCATTTCGCCATTCGCGATGCTTCAATCAGAGGAGGTGACGACAGAAAAGGCGTCCGTCACGGTCATCCGTGGCTCGTACATGAATGCGCCTGACCAGACAGCCAAGATGCTCAATGAGTCGCCTTTGATTGCGTCGGGCAAATTGTACCGCTCCGTCTTCGTCGTGCTCGTCGGATCGTTCCAGTATGGCTATTTGCTCTCGCAAATGGCGTGGAATGGTTTCAACTCGAAAGCATGCTACGTCCCGCCTGCAACGGCCAAGCAGATTCCACCACTCCAAGGACAGTGTCTGCTCTTTCCAGGCCACACAACGCAGGAATGGACGCGCATCACCGTCGCTTGGATCGTCGGGGCTGGCATTGGCTCCCTCCTCTCGAGCTTCCCAGCCGACAAGTTGGGACGCCGCAAGACGCTCATGCTCAACACGCTCATCATGATTGCTGGTGCATTTATTCAAATGCTCTCGTCCAACATGAACATGTTGACCGTCGGTCGTGGCATCTCTGGCATCTCGACGGGTATTTCCATCGTCGTGGGTAACTTGTACCTCCGTGAAATCTCGCCCGTGGCTCACCGTGCTTTCTTCCTCACGCTTCCTCAGATCGTGCTCTGCTTGGGTGGCATGTTTGTCTCGGCGATGCATTTTGCCATGTCGTCCAAGGAAATCTCGTGGCGTCTCCTCTTTGGCTTGCCTGTCATCCTTGGTGTGCTCCAGCTCTCCATGATGCCATGGATGACCCGATCGCCTCATCACCTTGTCATGATCAAGAAGTACGACCAAGCCCGCGTTGCCCTCCAACAGCTCTACAAGCCTTGCGATTTTGAGCTCCATCTCAATGCAATGATCATTTCCCATGAACGCCAAGAGATCGAAGCGGCGACTGGCACGAAGATCGGTCTTCTCTTCTCGCCCAAGTACCGCAAGCAGCTCATGATTGCCATCGTCATGTGTCTTTCCCAGCAATTGGCCGGTATGAATGCCATCATTGCGTACTCCAACGGCTTCTTCCTCAACATTGGTATCCGTGAAACCCGCATTTCCAACATGCTTGTAAACTTTGGCCGTCTCCACGATATGGCCATGGCAGCTCGCTTCCTCGACCGCTGGTCTCGCCGCACTCCTCTCTTGATTGGTCTCTTTGTGACGCTGCTCTCTTCGGTTGGTCTTGTGCTCACTCAAATCTATCCTGGCAACCCAGAAAAGTACAACGCCACCAACTACCTTGCGATTGTAGTTGTCCTCTTCTTCGTGGCATCGTACTGTTTCTCTGCCGGTTCCATGGCCTGGTTGATCTCCAACGAATTGTTCCCTGAACATTTGAGCGCTACGGCCAACGGAATCTCGACGTTTTTCACGTTCACGGCGCAATTTTTCATTGCCGTGTACTACTCGCAGCTCATGAAGCCGACGTCAGCCGGCAATTATGCCTTCTTCGTCTTTACCGGCTTCTTGGCTCTCTTCATTGTGTTTGCCTACTTCTTCGTCCCCAACACAAACAAGAAGACATCCGACGAAGTGACTCGCATTTTCTACGCAGAAGACAACATCAACGCCATGTACTTCCAAAAGTATGCCAAGAACATGAATGACATCGACGCCACCCGTAAGACGCTAGAATCTATCTAAAAACCTCAATTCCATCCATCCTGGTATCCTTGATGAGCAGAAGTTTCATGCTCATTTGCGATCCGTGGACATAAACATATATTTATTGGGGGGATTTCAATATATTTTTTTCACACATTTATTTTATTCAATTACAGTCTGTATTCTACTCGTCATTTGACCACAGTCTTGCTTTCTTGCCTTTCTCGTTCCCGAGGCCAGACGCGATTAATACCTTCTCTCTTCTTAATTCTACGTCATGGGAGCGTACTAAGACTGATGGCAGCCATCAAATCAATTCCACAGCGCTGCAATAACCATTTGTCTGCCAATTTCACTTGTAAAATCGAAGCTCTACTTTGGTCTGACGTGCAAGCTGCTAGCAGCAAACATTACAAAGACAATTGTTCTAGTCCTGTCTGTGCTCTCGACAATGCACACTTGCTTGTAGCTTTGAAAAATCAAGTGGATGCCCATGCTAAAACTATTGTTTTGTCGAAATATCGAGCAATATATTTTCAATAAATATGATTTCGGATAATTATCCGGATACGCCTGCTCGATATTTTTCGATGTTTTCATTTTCAATTTCATCATGGTCGTGATCAATGTCAAGCTGAGCGAGACGGAAGCTTTCCTGTACGAAACGACGTGTCAAACGAGCAACGATGCTCTTGTGCGCGACCTAGTCCATGTCCATAATGCCCGTATCCGACTTGCTAGCCTCGCGACGCATACTCAGAGCCTGTTTCAATACGGCGTTGCCAAACATCCGCAGGAACATGGTCTCGACACGTACGCTTCCCAGCCGATTCACAAGGAAGAGTTCTACGAAGAAGATCCACTAGGGCAACGCACTGGTAATGGCGTGTGCCCATCGTTGCGCGAAACCTTGTCGCGCATGGTGGCAGATGTGAACCAATACCTCAAGAGCAACAGTCGTCAAGCAATTTCGCAAAATGTACTTCAGGAAAAGCTCGACAATTTTCGAGGCATTGTCATGATGGGGTTTCCTATGGGACTTCCTGAATATGACGTCGTGCAATTGCTGCTTGATGGAAAAGACGAAGAGGCGCTCGCTGGTTCGCAAACCGGTGCTGAGATCTTGAACGAGGAGACGGCCGAGCTCTGGTGGGCTGGCAAGCAATTCTTTCGCGATGAGACCGTTGGAGACCGCGTTGGCAAGAATGAAAAGACCAAAGTGATTGCGAGGTTGGCCAAGAAAAACCAAGGAGCTCCCCAACGCGAACCAGCGGTGTGTTGATCCATCTCCTGGTCCAAATGTCTGATTGTCTTGTAGGTCTCGGAAGACGAGCGCAAGGCCATGATGGCGCATTATTTCAAGAAGCAAGAAGAAATGAAACAGCTTGCGGAAGAAGACGACGATGCGTATTTGCATTCGTCGTGGGCAAATCCATCGCAGCTCAAGAACCATTTGCGCGGAACTAACAATATTCGTCCGTTCTAAATGTTGCATTAACCACTAACAAACGACTTCCTTTGGCTGAGTCCCCGCGTTGTGACTTCGACGACGGTTTGCCTCACCGCGTTTCGGCCGTGAAGCTGTCGAAGCAGACTTTGATTTCTTGAGCCTGGAAGGGGAGAAAGCATCCTTCACACTGGTCGACGTCGCGACAGTCGAGTCGTCTTGGGATATCCTGTCGATCTTGTCCAGAATGGATGGCCCAACGTTGATCGTGTAGTGTCGGCTGGATAAAATGCGCTTTCCAACTTGGAGTGGCAGATTCTCGTCGCTACGAAAACACGCTGCACTTTGTGCCGTCGAGCGGCGAACGCTGTGATACTTTTGAAAGTTTTCACTCAGTCTTCGAACTGGAGCAGCATCGGTGATGGATCGACGGAGTGCACTTCGACTAATGGTCTCTCGAGCGCTTACAATGTTGGAAAAGTCTTTGCCAAGAGGTAGTGCCTTCGTCGCGACCACAAGCTCAACCGTTGGGCCAACTGGAGGCGGCAATGGATCTTTCATCGGGTCTGCAGGTAGTTGCTTGTCTTGTTTGTTCACTATGACTCTCTCCGACGTTGCATCGGTCTGGCTAACGAAAGTGGCCTCTTGAACAGCTTCTGACGTCCCTTTTTGTGCCGCGTTCACTTCACTACTGGTCGCTTCCTGCTTGATTGATGGGACCTTGAGAATCTCTGGCTTGGTGGCTTGTGGTTTGACTGATTTGTGCTCAATAGCCACGTCCTTGCTTGCATTCGGCTGAATTGCTTGGACTTCGATATTTTCTTGCTGGAGAGATTTGTCATGTATGATTGCTTGACGATTGACGATGCCCAGCTTGCTAGCACTCGTCTTGGTTGCTTCAGACGCAATCGTAGTGGCTTTAGATGTTTCTGGTTTCATCACTCGGGCCGTGGCAATTACTGGCTTGATAGTTTGTGCCCCCGTTGCCTCTGATTTGATTGATAGAGCTTTAGCTGCCTCCGACTTGCTAGTTGGGGACGAACTCTTGGCTGCCTCGGACAGGATTGTCTGAGCATCGATTGAATCTGGCTTGATCACAATCTCAGAAGTGGCTCGACGCGATTGCCGCCGCTGAACGACCAAATTGGCCAAGTTTGGAAGCGATTTGCACTTGCGTGGTCCAACTGCCCACTTTTTCCGCGTCGTTCCATTGAGTGGCTGCGTCAGTCCGTCCACAATGTCCATCGCAGTTTCCAATTCAAGACTGGCACTTGACCGTCGTCGTCGGATGGACCGCCCACGGCGACGACCAATTGTCAGCGGCGAGTTTTCTCCAGAGCCTGGTGCAGCGACGACACGGTAGCTTGGCTTTCTCTGCCCAACAGGTGAAGTTGCGCCTTCTCTTGAGATGCCAAGGCCGCGGTGGCTTGATGGGTTCCGTGGAGAGACTGGTGCGACGGCATTTTCACTGTACGTGCGAGTGCGATGGGATGGCGTAACTCGAGGTGGTTGCTCACTGAGCTTCCGTATTGATCTGCCCTCCTTTGAGATGAGTTTATTGCGTGGCTGCAGGTCGTGGGATGGCAATGACACGACTGGTGGTGCTGGAACAGCGGCTAAATGCTCGAGTTTGTTCTTTCGGAGTACTTCTCGAATACTTCGACCGCTCTTCTCACACTTGTCGACGTCCGCTCTGATCGATAAGGATGAGCATCAAGAAGCGACAAGCCCAGAGCTTACCCAGCTACAATGAGTTCTTTCACAATCGCCGCATGAGACTTTCGCGCCGCCAAGAGTAACGACGTCTCGCCTTTCGAATTCACTGCATCGACAAGAATTCCAAGCTTTTGTTTAGCCAAGAGCCACCGACAAACTTCGACACAGTTGTGTTGGGCGGCTAAGTGCAGCGCTGTCGTATTGTTACCGTCGAGATCTGCCACGGCAGTGTGAGCTATTTCGCTCGACATTGCTGATAGAATTGCCAACGCGCAAGCATCAAAGCCGCCCGAGAGCGCTCTGAAGAGAGCACTGCGACCTTCTACATGGAACGCATTGTCAGCCGTCCATTTCTTTCAGAACGTACTGGCATCACAAGTAACGGGGGATACGTCGTATTGCGTCAAGAGCATCGTTGCAATCGCAGTATGACCATGGGTTGCAGCAGCAACAAGCACAGGTTCCTTGGAGCCGAGGGAGGCTTCGTGTTCAAGGAGGAGACCTGCGCATTCCAAGTGGCCATTCGTGCAAGCCGCCATGAGCGGCGATAGAGTCTGGTTGGTATCTGTGAAGGAATTGTAGACTGTGCCCTGGAGGTCCAAATGCTCTGTTGGGCATTTCGTCAACACCACCGCGACGACAGCCGTGAGTCCTTCCAGGGATGCAAGAAGAAGGCACGAGACGTTCTTCTCATTGACGAGACTAACGTCGGCGCCTTGCTCGAGGAGAAACAATGCGATCGACCCATGGCCATATTGACAAGCGTACAAGAGCGGCGTGCTTTCCCACATCCCACGGACATTTATGAGCTCTGGACTTGCTGGAATGGTCGCCAGAACTTGCAGTAGATTGCCTTGTTTCACTAACGATCATGACAATGACATCGAGGTCAAGAATAGTTGAGATACCGTTGCGCAGCAGTCGAATGGCTGCGTCGTCTGGAGGAACCTCCTCAGACGGCGAGAGAGCATTTGGAAGTGTGACTGGAAGAGTCTATTGACACAAGTTCATGAGCTGGTATGCGGACGAGAACCTACCGCCGCGACCATTTGAACTGTTGACGATGCTGCCCGGGGTGATATTGGCAGCGTAGCAGTACGAGCTGTGGGTGACGCTTCAGAGGTATTTGCAGTGCGACCAGGAGATGGTGGATTGCGGGAAAGTCGAGCGACGAGGGTCGCGCGGGAGGACCCGCAGCCCATTTTAAAAAGACGGCGAAACGGTTTAAAAGTATTTTGTCAAGGTAACGCCTCCCTATCTCCTACTTGGCTTTTTGCGCCGAATGCTTGGATTCGTAGTCGAATTCGGCAACACTGGCTGCGGCCGAACAGAGTTGCGCCACGTTGATGATGTTCTTCAACACACAGGCTGGCAAACAGACGTAGAAGCAAATCTACACAGAAACCCAAACTGTTTAGCAATGGGAGGAAGATAGTGGAAAATACCGTCGACAATGGCACATTGATGACGGGGACGACAAGATTTGGCTCCCAGTGCAAGACGTAGTAGAGGATGAAGAAGAATTCTGCGCCGACGCAGCAATAGCCAAACAAGGGGTAAATGCCGTAGTAGACACGCAACAAGAAATTCTTCTTGGAGTCGATTGTCTTGTGGTGTCCACGGGACGCGTACATGTGATACCAATGCGAGGAAAAGTCGAGGACCAAGAGGAACAAAAAGATGAGCGTTTGATCCTTGTACAAATGCGACAAAATCACAAGAAGACCCGCCGTTGAGCATCTACACAGAGAGGGAAGTCAGGGAAATATTCTCACTTTGTAGTGGCGTGTTTTGCGTACCGATCCGTCACCATGTCCAAGACAGCGCCGTACGTTGACGTTTGATGGAACCACCGGGCGAAATATCCATCGAAAAAGTCGCAGATAAAGCTAATCGCATAGCACACGACCGACGTCTTCCAGTCCGTCAACGCCACGTACAAGCTGTAGCCTGACAAGAGCACGCGCGTGTATCCGATCAAGTTTGGAATGTAGAAGTACACTTCTTCCTTCCCCATCGCGATCCCTTCTTTCCAAATCAAAAATGACGAACACACGCGGCACACACAAACGTGTGCCAAATCGAGAGACACGACCAAGCTACACATGATGTTTACATATCTTTTGCTACAACATATGTTCGTCGTGGAGTTACTTCCAGCTTGGCACCTCTTTCAAAATATATGCGATAAAGTATTGAAATTGTTTCCAAACCTACGACGAGGCGACAAAGGATATTTACATATATGTTGTTCGTAAAAATCTCGTCGTGAGAATTTATTTGCTACCTCGAAGACGAAAAGAAACTTGATTAAAGTATTGAAATTTACAAGATTTAGGTTGATTGAAGATCGCATTTTCACATTTCGGTTTTTTCCAACTCCACAACGCGAGGAAAGGACACGACAAAGTTTGCTCCATGTCTAGCTGAAGGATGTAGTATTGGGCTCTAGACCACCATCTAGTTCATGCATTCCAATGTGATTTGCTTGCTGACCAATTCACGCAACTAAGTCTTCTGCTTGAAGACTTCAAGCAGGCCCAACAGCAAGGCAATGGATTCGACTTGGAGCAGGAAAAGCAACATTGTATTCCACATTAATCGAGGCTATCAACAACATGCACAGAAAATCGAAAGCAGATGTGAAAGCCGATAGCTTCTCCAGCAAGGAAGATGTTTCTGAACAAACTGGGTCACCATCCAAGCTATTACGTAAAACAGTGATCAGCGTGTCCGAATGCGATGTATGTGAGGTGGCTATGAAGTATTAGTGCTTGCGCGGTCCAGAATATAGACAGTTCAAACGACAGACAATTCCACCAAAATGGTCAACGTTGGCTTCAAGTAACTGCCACAAATTTAAAGTTAGCGTCGGAGGATGGGGAAAAATGCCGACAAGCCCTTCAAAAGATCGCGCAAAGTCGTCGTGGACGTATCGTTGTGTCGATATGCAATCATCAAACGCTGCTTGAAAGCTCGAGGTACGATTCCTTGTTTTCACCTGGCATTCATAAGTTGACGTAGACTACAGACTTGTGCGAGAGAAAAACTCGGAAGTGGAATGGGATATTTGGTGGAGCGATCGTGGCGAATTGCTCAAAGATGCACGGCGTCTGAACGCTTTCCAGAAAATCAATCATTTCCCCAGCATGCAAGATATTTGCCGCAAAGATTTCCTCGCCAATAATCTGTGGGCTTGCAATCAACTCCTGGATTGACATTACGTCCGTGTGTTGTAGAAATGCCATGCGCAAACTGCTCCCTGACGATTTCGACTATTTTCCGCGTTCATTTTTGCTCCCTGCTGAACGTGTTGAGCTGCAGCAATGCATGGAGCAAGACAAGAGAGGCACATATATTGCAAAAGTACAATGATTTCATATCGCCAGAGACTACATATTCTCATCATTTTATGTAGCCACGAACACTATGCCAAGGGAAAGGAATCAGTCTTGTTCAATCGTTTCAAAAGCTCTCAACAACAGATCCATGCGTTGTTCAAAAGTAAGAAGTGCATCATTTTCCATTGATAACATGGTGCTCCGGTAGATACATCCACAATCCATATCTCATTGATGGATATAAATTTGACCTGCGCATCTATGTAAGTCGACCAAGACGAATATCGTCTAACTATGTCGCAGGTCTTTGTCTATAGTGTGGATCCCCTTCGTGTTTACATTTTTCGAAATGGCCTTGCTCGATTTTGCACAACGCCATTTGAGCCCCCAAAACGCGGAAATTTGGCCCAGACACGTATGCATTTGACCAAGTGAGTATCACTTCTCCTCTCTATCTTATCTCAATCTCAGCTATGCAATCAACAAGAAAAGCAAACAATTTGTTCGGTCGGCTGATGAAACTACTGGAAGCAAACGCAGTTTTTCATACATTCTGCAGCATCTCCACGAACAAGGAATGGATGCGGAAGCTGTGTGGGCAGATATTTGTGATGTTGTTATCAAAACACTTTTGGCAATTCAACCGAGGCTAGTCGCAGGCTATCGCAGTTTCTTCGGGACAGATGAATCCAAGGGAAGACAGTGGGGACCAGCGGCATTTGAAATCCTCGGCTTTGATATCATGCTTGATCAACAAGGAAAGACTTGGATGATCGAAGTAAATCATGCTCCCAGTTTTGCAGGTAAAATGGCTGTCAATTATCGTAGTCAGTCATTGCGGTCGCTGTGAAGGAGATTCCAAGCTGGATAAAGCAATCAAAACACCTCTGATTGCACAAGCCCTTGATATTCTTAACATTACGAATCAGCAGAAGATATCATATCAAGCAGTAAGAACAGCTTGAGGCTAATTGTACTAACTCATGTGTAGAAGAATCGAAAAGCATGGAAGAATCGACTCTGGTCTGTTGTTGGCAAGAAAGAGAAAGATAAGACGCTGGTTGAGTCGTCACCACCCGTTGCTGGACCACAGAGCGTAGAACTTGAAGATCAAGGTGCCATGTCTGCTTTGAACGACTGTGACGACTCTGGTCCAAGTGAGGATGAGAAGGACGATGAGGGTCCTGAAACAAAGGCAAAACCAAGTGGTGCAACAAAAAAGATTCACCCTTGTGATGAGGAAGAAGAGATGGACAACAACAATCCCCGAACTGAGTTTGGAAATACTTACGAGTTGATTTTCCCACCGAAATGCCCTCGACTTCAAGACAAGTATACACGTATTCTGGCAGCAGCAGACACAAATCGATCTAAATTGTGGAGTTAACGAAATATAAGACGAGGACCAATCAGTTAATGGCATATGCAATGGTCTAAATGCAAAACCCGATTTCTGTGAAGAAGATATTTTTTAATCAAAGTTTCCTGAATCTCCTTCTGTCCGCGAGTTTCAATTCTGCGCAATTGTACTCCTAGCATAGTTTGAATCTCTCGGAGTATTTCGGATATGAACGTGGTCTGGTCTTCTTGGATCATACGCTAACTCGTCTTGCTCGAAATCTCTGAACATCCAGCGTGGAGCGGGGGATCTAATTCATTTGGCCACCCTGCACCCTAGCGCGTCGGACATGGTGCTACATAGTCTGGCTAAATGAGCGGCGGCTAGCTAATTGACTGAGGTAATTGCAATCCCATTTGTTTCCGAAATCTCATGGCTCAGGCCTTGTCCTGAGGTCGGAGTCTTATTCCTCACTAAGAATGCTCATGATGTTAAAGACGCTTGTTTCATGAGGATGTGTTTCGCTTGGCAATGTGGACGAGACAAATTGCCAGCCACGTCTCTGCACCCCACGCATGGCTGTCGTGAAATTGACTTCGTGGATCTTCCATGGATTGAACTATTCGTCATCCGGATAAAGATTTTAAGTCTCAATAACCGGAAGGTCGATATCCAATATCCGGAAAGCCGGATAATTGCTCACATTTGATCAATTGGTTCCGACACAACTTGAAGCAGACGCAACAATGGAAGACCATGTCGTGACGTTAGGCTCTACGAAGGATGGCAACATCTACGTGGTTGATCCGACTTGTGGAGCACAGCTTTTCGTCTTTAAAGGAAGTTCCTGCTCTCGCCATGGCCTAGTCGCAGTGCCACGGACGCATCAACTGATCGCAATCCAACCAGGAAAACTCACCATGCATATGCACACTTGGGGCAAAGACGTACCGCTCTTCAAGTGCCACGTAACAGAACCTTTGGGTCCAATTACTACTACATCCGACGGCAACTTTTGTCTTGCCGGTGGCGCCTCGGGCAAAATGTATCTCTGGTGTGTCGCCACTGGCGCGTTGCTCCATGTCTGGGATGCTCACTACAAAGCGGTACGATACCATCACCATCATTTATTGTATTGTCTAAGTTCCAATAGGTTTCAGCATTGAGCATGACAACTGATGATGCCTTTGTGATTTCTGGTGGTGATGATGCTGTCGTCCATGTTTGGCGTCTTCTTGACCTCCTCGATGCCTCCTCACCCGACTCGGTACTTCGCACCGGTGCTGTCCCAGTCCACACTTGGACCGATCATGTATTGCCCATCACAAGTATTCATTGCGGCCATGGAGGTTACCTCGGTCGTGTCTTCACATCGTCGCTGGACCGAACGACCAAATTCTACGATATTCCAACTGGCGCATGCCTCGCATCGATCACATGCCCTTCGTTTGTGAACGTGGTCGTGGCGGATGCTATGGAACACCGTCTGTTTCTTGGAGCTGGCGACGGCCGCATTTATGTGGTTGACTTGCATGCTGCTGCGACGGCCGCCACAGCAGCTGCCGCTCGTATTGTCATGGCCCAGCAAGATGCCGCTCCATTTGCGCAAGAACCTCTCTCCACTGAAGGCTTTATTGGTCATGAAGCTCCTGTCACTGCGCTTGTTGCAAGTACTTGCGGTCAATATCTCATTTCTGGTGATGACGGCGGTGCAGTCCGCGTGTGGGACACAGTGTCACGTCAAGCTCTGCGGACCATTACGCTTGTCAAAGGCGGGGTGTCGTCGATGCAACTCCTCCCTCGACCGAGTGGACTCTTCCATCCTGAAAAGACCCCAGCACCACTTGGGGTTGCACCATTTAAGAAATATATGTAAGAAGCAACCACTACTTATCATGTTATGGGAATTTCAACACTGGCATCATACGCATGCAAGCTTGAACGCAGCTCAAGCCATACGAGCAACAGCGACTGATAGATGACACGAAGTTTGGACACATGGATGAGCATTCGCGGGTCTTTGACACATTCCATGCGTAGCATTCCCGGCCGTAGATGATGTGGAGTGACGTATTTTTGCAGACAAAGTCGACACAAGCATTGCGGGCAACTTGCGCGGCAGTTTCTCGTCCGTAACATGTCGTGCTGAACGAGCTTGCAATCACGAGCAAGATCAGGGCAAAGTGGGCAGTCGATGGCATGGCAAGGGAATCAAGGAGTGAGCATGACAGCGCTGCTTGGGGCCGACCAAGAAGATGAGATCGTTTCAAAGCGGGTAGAGCGGTTTTGCCTTCCCTTGAGTGACGGGCTCGCAATGTCCAGATCCCCTGAACAAGGGAGGTGGCATCCAGAATATGTCTTCAATATTGAACTTGCCCAGTTTGCCCAGATTCCCGGAATTTCGCATCTGGTTTTCTGGGAATTCACAACATCCACACATTGGTCGTTTCTATGGGTCCCCCTCCCACTCGCGACTGTCCATCTGGCGAGGTGACGTCAGACGTGAGTGCACGCGAGACGATCGTTGCTCCGTTCGTTGCTCTTACACACCTCGTTTTGCACCCCACGTTTGCGCGACGTGCGAGGATGTTTCTTTTCACTCGCCGAGTCTCTGACTGATCTTGGAGACGACAAAGGCGACGGCAGAGAAGTGGTCTCGTGGGTGTAACTTCAACATCAACGCATGGACAATGCACCCTAGCAATGGATTGCACGTGAATTCCACAGGCCGCAGCCATCGGTGAATGACCACGCTCTCCCTACAATCGAGATTCATCGATCGCTCGACGTCGTCAAGCGCCGCGCGCCAAGATTCCTCCATCATAACCAGATTCCGCCCGCGAGGGATTCCAGAATCTTCGTGCAGGTCCCACACTTATTTTTATCACATACAAATCACCTGGTATTTTAAACTCGAAATTTTACGATCCGGATATATATCCGGATCCGGATGCATAACGGCGACAGCATTTCATCGCGGCTTTTCCGCATTTGACGAAATTTCGCGCAAGGAAAAGATGTCGCCATCGCTGCCGCCCATGGGTATCATGTCGCCTCCAGTCGGAGAAGAGATGCCAATGCCAGTGCAAAAAACCCGGCCTGTGAATTTAGAACAACTCAAGTCGACGGAAGATCTGCAAGACGCGATTGCATTTGTGCAAAAGTCGTGTACGCTTGCGAAGCGATGCATGGACTTGCATCAATATGAATGCGCATTCCGCATTTTGGCCAAAGTAGAAGCAACGACACAATTGATTGCAAAAGAATCGCGACGTGGCATCCTCTCCAAGGTCAATCAAGAAAAAGCGCGCGAAGACGATGACACTTGCGAACGCGTGCGAAAAGTGTCCTTTTCCGACGACGTCGTCGTCGGATTAGCCGAAGACATTGATCGAACGATTTCACCAGTTGAGCGACCCAGCGTACAAGAAATGCTCTTTGTCAGAGCGTGTCGCGATATTCCCTCTGCCAACTACTCAAAGTATTGGACCGAATGACCTAGCGCGCCTAGCGTGTTGACCGATCGATGCGTAAATCCTACTAGTATTTAATATTTAAAACCTAGACCAGAATTACTCTCCGGATAACGTTATACGGATATCCCATCCTGCTTTTCTGTTGGGTTCACCACCACTGCTGTGCGCTCACGAGTCGAGTTTTGCATGGCTATTGTTAGCCTTCTCTCTGTCCGACGACGCAGCCTCGTGCAATGACAGCCATCAAAAGGCAATCTTCTTGCTATGCTTGGAACAAAGTGGCCGTTTCACGCCACCAAGATCGAATGGCCACCACACGAACGTCGCCACAACCAACCGACACACTACAACGGTTACTATTCCGCCTAGATCCAAGCCCGCGAACGAGAACGAAACACGATGAACAATGCCAACGCCAGGAACGAGCGAGAGAGAGTTTGTGCAGCGAGCTGTAGCAAACAGCAGGATTCGCGTCGTTACCAGTTGGTCAGGGCTGGCTGGCTGGGCACACGACGTCTTTTTGGCCATTATCAACTTGAACTTCAACGTTCCCACACAGAAATACTGCACTTTGATTGGTTGTTGTAAATTCTCTCCACTCTGATTGGCTAATTTTGTAACGGCCTGTCTTGGACATTGAGGCACCCCGTCAAGTCGAGCGCGTGGACGTGGCCGAGCATGCTCACGTCCGTGATACCAATGCAGCTTGCCAAGTTGAGAGTATGGATGAAGCGCAATCCGTCGACACGAGTTAGCTGAGCGCAGCCCATCAGGAGGAGCGTGTGGTTGAACTGGAGCGAGTTCACTTGGTCGTCGGTGAGTTGAGGACAACCACTCAAGTTGAGCTCGTACACCATCGCTAACGCCGCGACGTCTTCGACAAGTGTTCCTGCCAAGTTGAGAGTGTGGACAGTTCCAAGAGCACTGACGTCGCGGATATTCATGCAATAGCTCAAGTCAAGCGTGTGCACATTGCCAAGGGCACTGACATCTTGCAGCAAATCACAGCTTGAGAGACTCAACGTGTGGACGTCGCGAAGGGGTGTCACGTCGCTGATGCTTGTGCGATCCAAGTACACTGTGTGGAGATGTGCAAACGGCGACGCGTCGTGGATGTCCAAGTTATTTGAGAGGTCGATCGTATGCAGCGTGGGGTGGTTGAGCCATACCCTTGCGTCTTCTTGAGCAACATTGCATCCGTCCAAGGCGACAGTGTGCGTGGATCCTGCGCTAGCAAGCGCTGCTGCGTCAGTGATACGATAACAGCGAGCAATATCAACAGTATGACAATGCGCTGCCAATGCGCTCACTTGTGTCACTCGGTAGCATTCCTACGATAAATGAACTCATTTGCTTCAGAGTTCCGTACCGAGAGGCGAACGACGGTATTGTGCGTCAACGAGGAGACATCCGTGAGGTCAGCGCACCGGCTGAGCGTCACATTTGGCACATACTGCAATGGTGCAACAGACTGAAGTTGAGGGCAACATGACAGTTCCACCTACGTCAACATTATGGAAATGTACATGGTCGGGATGACATCGTACGGTGTTAGCTGATGCAAGCGGTGCAATGTCTTGGAGGTTGACGCACAGCGAAAGCGAGATATAGTGGACATTGGCAAGGTCTGCAAGGTCAACGAGGCATGTCGATGCCTGGATGCGGATAGACTGCAACAGGAAAAAACCTTGGAAAGCCTCAGGGGTAAGTGCTCGAGTCCGCACAAGCTCCAACTGCGCCGCGCGATTGAAGCAAGCAATCGATTCAAGGGACTCACAAGATGAAAGAGAGACAGACGCGACTTGGAAATCAATCGACTCTGGCAATTCATGACATTGCTTGAGATGAAGCTCGTCGAGGATTTTGAGGCTGGACCAAGGTGTACTTCGGGCCGGGGCAGTCAAACAAGACGACACGGAAGGAATGGGAGACGCAAAAGAACTGCCAGTTGCAAGTACACGAAGGTTCCCGAGCTTGTCCAGGTTCTGCACGTGGCTACAACCATCAAAGCATGAGATTTCGACATTCGAGGAAGATTGTAGCCTACCGCGAGCCAGTGACGGTCAGATCTTGCACGTCGTTCAAGCCACCGACGTCGATCAATCCATCACATGAAATGAAACGCAAGACACGACAGTTTGCCAAAGCATGGGGGGATTCAATCAAGTCGCACTGGCGGAACTCGAGCTCAGGAACATGCTGGAGTTGCTCCAAGTGACAGTCGCGGATCACACTGCCGTCTCCAAAGTCAATGCGAGCAGCGTGACGGACAAACGCAAACGACTGCCAATGCCGCGGCGCACAAAATTCTTGGATTGTGTTGGTGGAAAAGTCCCGCGACGGCTTGGAGTTCTCGACGGGCGCCATGACGAGCGAATGGGCAACTGCCCCACCCCACCGAGTGTCTACTCTGCCATGACCATCTGCCACGTCATATGCACCACATGGACACCACACTCGATGCTCTTTGCGACTGAGTCTCCAGGAAGTTCCGCGGGGAAGCATCGCAGCCCACTCGAGATGCAATTGCAACATGGAAGACAGATCAAGGAGCTAACTATTTCTTACGACAGTTTAAAGTCCGACTGGTTGTTGTTGTACATGCGCTTCGTGCGACGTTCGCCTGCAATCCCGGCTGGCGCATTGCGGAGGAAGATGTCACTTGATGCCTGGTTGTTGTTGGTAGCGCGGCGGTCCATTTGCTGCTGGAGGTACTGCTGTTGCTGCAGTTGGTACTTTTCCGTCTCCTTGTTGTTGCCCTTGACTAGCGCCGTGGACGATCCGCTGTCTTGCTGATGAAACACTTGACTGCCCGAGCTCTGTTCTGGTCGCGAACCAAGACCACGACGGGTCTTGCGGTCATCGGTAGCAGTCGTTGTATCGCCCCCTCCAAAGATAAGCGACCCAACGGTGGAGCCACCGCCTGGGGGTTTAGCGAGACGCGTGCTTGAGCGCTCGCTGAGGAAGTTGTTGACGTTTTGCGATTGCTGGCAGCTTGGTCGAGACATGGCAAATGGAGGAATGAACGCTCCAGGCGCTTCCCCCGACTAGGAAGCAAGGCGACATCCGTGCTTTTTAAAATCGATACAGCGCTCGACACGAATTATAAACAATTCATCGCTTGGGGCACATGTATTTATAGTGCCAGTGGATGTTCTGGGCTAACTCCGCCAGCCAATGATGCCTTCCTTCCAAGAGGGAAGGTTTCAACTTGCCAAAATGACCAAATGAACAAAGCGTGCAGTGTCTTGGACGTGCGAAACCTTGCCTGGATTGGAACGGATCGAGCATGGTCAACGACGATGGTTGAGTCATGTGGAACTTCGAGTGTTGGAACCTGGGAGAAAGATTGATGTGTTGCATGGAAAACTCTGTGCGAAGGGGTTGCACCGATAAATGTCCATGCATGGTGTAGCTACTAGTACAAAAAAGGATCGTTCCTTGGGAGAGAGTCCTCGTTACTGTCCATGAACTTCCGCTGTGTCGCCAAACTCATCTACCTTGGTACAGTACTGGAGTAGGCCTTTACTTTCAATTTTTGCATGCTGGGCCGCACCCTTCCGCACCCTTGCAACAAACTACTCATTACAGCCGTCAACTTGCTAGTCCTTCGCTCCCTACTCGTTCTAGGCGTTCGTTCTATCGAGCCTTTGAGAGCATTGTTATTGGCATGGCATCTTGCATAGAACCTGCCACCGTCAAAGATCTTGTCTCGTGGTACGACAAAGGCCCATATGGTCGTCCATGTAAGACTTATTGGTGGGCACATAGCGGCTACATTCCGGCCAACTCTATGGCTCGAGGGCGCTCTCCACGCCATAAACTTCCTGGACTTCCACGGGCATCCTTGCGACTGAAACTCTGACCTGGTCGCTCTTCTTGGAGCTGTTGCACTGTCTCGTTGAAGTTCTTAATTTTCATGAAACCCCTGCACCCCCAAGTTTTGCAATGACGCTTGCACTCGAATGACTTGGTTTCAGTATTCAAACCCGTGATAATTTATATATACTACAAGATGCATATGAATTTGGAGAGGTAGTTTCAATCTGTCCAACTGACCGGCGACGACTCCAAGGTCATGTCGCTCCTTCAGTGCCTCCTCTGGCCGTGTTTTGGTGACAATGTGTTCGCATCGTCTGTCCTGGCAGAAGGACCGCTCATCAAGAAGGGAGATTACGCGCATTTTCGCTACTTTGTGCTGGACACGACGGGGATGCTCAAGTATTATGAGATTTCACTCCGACAGACGATCAATGCGTGCGGCGACGTTGTGTTCCATATTCCGTCGACGAAATTGACGCTCACGAACCAACTGAGCAATCGCAATTTGCGCGGCACGATGATGCTCCATCCATCGTTTTGTGCCCGAGATCTGGAATCGCCCCAAGGAACTTCCTCGACAACACGAGACTTTCGATCCGCATCTTCGGCGTCCAACACCCCTGGCTCGGACATGCGCTGTTTCCGTCGATCCAAAGAAATCCACGTCACAGGCTTTTCCCCAACGGGTGCGATCATCAGCTGGAAGCTCCAAGCGTCGTCGATTGACCATTATGACAAGTGGACACGCGCATTTCGCATTGCCATGCGACCAACGTGGCTTCCCAATTCGCCATTTTGCCAAATTTGCCGCACAAATTTTCAATTCTTTTCTCCGTCACGCCATTGCCGTAAATGCGGCACCTGCGTGTGTCAATCTTGTAGTCACATGATTGACAAATTACCTCTCTTGGCATACACGACACCAGTGCCAATTTGTATTGACTGCGATCCTCTCCCTGATTCTTTCGACCCACAGACGAAAGTTCTCGTCTATGGTATGTTTCCTGCAATTATCGTTGCGTCCGTCCCACCAAGCTCGCTCACGGTGGAATATCTTGGTCGACAATCCTCAGCACCGACGACTGTTTCTGTCAAGTATGTTGAGCGATACTCCGAGATGGTGCTAGCCGCAAACCGCATCAAGTGCTGCCTGCGAGCTCATGTTGCCTATCGACTATTTCGAACGCAGCTTCATTTCCATACGTGGAGTCTGCTCGAAACTTTGCAAGAACAACAGACTGTCAAAATAGTGCGAAGTCGAAATTGAATGCACCTGACTCTTTTGTAGGTCAAGATCATACGCAACACCATTAGCGTCAACGAACTTGCATCATTAGCTCCTTCGTATGAAGAACGCAACGACGCTGCGATTGATTTGGGTAAATATTCCACGAAACAGGAGGGACAACTGATGAGTTTCATAGACGAAAGTCTTAAGCAGTACCGTGGAGTTCATTTGAATTTCCCATTGACAGAGAACCAAGTGTTGAAACTATCCGACTCATTTCGTGGCGGTATTGCATTACATGGCCACTACGTCACGCAGTTGCTGGATGAAGTGTTGGCACGACCGCCTCGTGGCACTATGACGCATATTCAAATTCCCAAAGGGATTGAGCTGCTCATTGTCGGCGATTTACACGGACAGTATGAGGACTTGATGACCATCTTTGATCGAAAAGGGGTTCGTACTAGATCCTTGATGTTTCGCGGGATTAACGACAATGTGTAGGTGCCAAGTAAGACCCTGTGGTATCTCTTTAATGGAGATTTTGTCGACCGTGGCCTCCACGGTGTCGAAGTTATCTGCACTTTGCTGGCCTATTCGCTCTTGTATCCCCAGTTTGTATTTCTCAATCGAGGCAACCATGAAGCCTCAGTCCTCAATCGCGTCTTTGGCTTCAACGAAGAACTCAAAAAGAAATATCCCGACTTTCCCAACTTGTTTGACAAATTTGAGACCGTGTTTAATCGTCTACCGCTGTGTACTTTGATTCAAGACTCCGTGTTAGTCGTACGTCAAGGAAAATATCAGCTACACGTTGTAATCCTGGTTTTTCATGAGTAGGTTCATGGTGGCCTTCCCTGCGAGCCAAATGTGACCCTCAAGGATATTCAAGCCATTGATCATCTCCGAGAAATTCCAACGAATCGCCTGGAAAGTCGTGAAGATCAAATCTTTTCTGAATTGATGTGGAATGATCCCCAGCCAATGGACGGGTACAATAGCAACGATCATGTCGTCTAGTATTGATGATTTACCTTGTAGGAAAACAGCATCAAAGCGTGGTTGTGGATTTGAATTTGGACCAGACATAACTCGGCATTTTTGCGCCTTGAACAATCTGCGTTTAGTAATTCGATCCCATGAGTCGCACGAAGAGGGGTATGATCTTCATCGATTCAAAGGAATATACCAATTATTCGTTTATGTAGTTTTGAAGTCATGCACGACGGATTGATTTTGAGCGTCTTTTCAGCCTCGTCGTATTGCGGGTTCCAAACAAATAAGGGTAACAATCTATCAGCCTGGAATTCTTCCTAACAACGAGAGTAGGAGCCTACGTTGTGTTGACTGACGAATTAAAGCCGTACGTGGTCCAATTTCACTCGCAGGCTCTTCAAAAATTTACCTCGACTCGGAATTGGCGGTATGTTTTGCTCTTAAAGCAGTGAGAAAACCAAAAATGGATGTTTAGAACCCAAGCAAACCGATTTGAAGAGCGAACGCTGTGGAGTCTGAGGGAACTTATCGGTAAAAAGCACAGCGAACTTGGTGCATATTTCCACCCAAAGCCACCTCAAGTATCACGCCTCGAGCTGAAGCAAGGTACGATGAATAGCCAAGGAATATCCTGATTGAGCTGTACTAGGTCTGGTGAAAGTTCTTGGTATTCCGCTTCACTTTTTGCTCTATTTTCATCAATTGTTGCCGAAGAATCAACGACTTGTTGACACTGCCAAGTACGCCATTGTCTCTCCTCTTGGTGCATAAATGTGGCTGTAGATTTCTAAAAGCCAACCAGTTGGTTTTACCAACGGATCATCGATGGGTGGACTCGACCATGCAACGAATTTGGTCTGCGATGCAAGAAACAAACATCACGAAAGCATTTGACTACTTTGATCGATCACGAAAAGGTCGCATTTCCTTTGAGGATTTGAAAGCCACGCTGCGTGTCTTGGGCTTGATGAAGCCTGAACTTCCCCCAAGCAGCCCATCACTGGCTCCAATTATATCTCAAGAAGACACGGCTGCCTTTGTGAACGATCAAATGGCGTTTGAATTGATGCATCGGTGGGACACAAATCAAGATGGGATTGTCGACATGCAGGAGTTTCAGCTCGCCTTTTCCAAGCAGCTCAACAACGAATAGAGAGAGACATAGCTAAAGATCCACCACAGAAAGCCAATTCTTATCTCTGTTGTCCCCAGGGCTCTTAATTGTTTTTCTAAATTTCCTTTCGCTTTTTGGAGCTGTGTTCGTCAAAAGAGTGCACGTCGGTCGATAGAGTGCAATCACAAATCAGCGCAATCAAAGCTGGTTCATAAAATCAACATTCTGATCTATTTTGAAATTTGTAAGCATTGTCGTTCCTGTATGACCATCATTCTGTACCAACACTTTTTTCACCTTAATTCGAGGGGTGGCCTCGACCAGGTTGGTCATTTTCCAAAATGGCTCATTCCTGCTCCACCTCGACTGAAACTGCCTCAGATAGCAATGCTCATTGCTGCCACGCGTCGACTCAACAAAAGGTCGAAACGAGTTGCTCGAATTGCAACGCGAGCGCTGAAAAAGCCCCCTCGCCCCCTCCAACGAGCCCCTCCTGCTGCTGCTCCCATGCCAATCATGCAAACGACCACCGTGAGTCAACCACGCCACGATGGAACAACCGAGACTGCCGTCAACACCTCTCTGCTGTCTTTAAAATCCGCTCGCCTTTTGTCTCAAGCGCATTTATTGGATTTTCCTTGGTTGTGCTCTTGAGAAATGTGTTCATGCTTACGAGCACAATTGGCCTCACGGCCCTCACGCTTTTGGTAAGATTTCGTCCACACGTACAATGATCGACACGGAATTCGCGTTAGACTCTTGGAAAACGAGGCATTGTTGATGTCAACTGGCAGAAACTGCAAGATAGTTTCCAGCTCCCCGAAGCCCCTTTGAAGTTTAAAGTCCCCTCCAAAGGTATACATCCATCCTTATGACTTTGTGGTCCTCATCATCATATAGCTGGCTTGGCGACTGGTTTGTTTCTCGCGTGGAAATTCTGGTGCTAAAATGTTCAATTCGTATAACCTCCTGCATTAATATCATTCATGTCCTCTTAATATTTGTTCTCCACAGTGTGACAAAGCCTTAGCTTAACCAACTGATGAACTAAAAGCAGCGGTAGATCTTGCATAAAGCTCAATAAGCTTTTCCCCATGATTGCCCTGTATTCCATTCATATAAGAGTCATGAGCATTAATCTTAGTTTATAGCCAATCAGTTTTCGAGAAGAATTTTAATTTTAGCCAATTAAATTATTTCACAATCAAATACAGTTCTATTTTTAGCAAATAAAATGATATTTTGCAGATATATTTTTCGGAACTATATGGAGTTTTCTCGGTCATGACTGCGGTCATACTTCATTTTTGGTCGTTTTATGACCAGGATAGAATATTCTGTTTTTTCATTTTCTTTCACAATAGGACACCGAAAATCTTGTTTTAAAGCTTAAATTAGGCATCACAAGACATGTAAACTTTGTAATGACCGCTCTAGCAGTCGAATCATGGAGCATGATAGTCTTGACCTTGGCAGGAGTGATGACGACGAGTGTTTGTATTAGCTTAAAATTAGTATAATGACCAGAGTTAAATATATCTCGAATATTTATTCAGAAACAGCCAATTTGGAAATTATATCTCTGATATTTATTTTCTTGGTCATGACCCTGGTCATGACCGCAAAATTTATTGAAGACCGCTTACGCTTTGGCGCAGTCTCCTGAGGACTAACAAATACAGAGTGATTTTATATGTACCATGATATTGTGTGAACTACTCAAATTTTCCTCCGGCGATTGGTTGAATCAATCGCCAGACCTCTGAAATATAATGCCAATATCAAGTTTAGAAGGTTATTTTGACTCTTTGTTGACGTCGTGATCGGGACGGTACACGAAATCGATGAAGCATTGACGCTGCGCTGGCGAGGCCAGTGACCTCTCTGCTCAACGTGAAGAGCGCTGAGTAATGTGGAATGCTCTACGAGATGAGGTCGCCCTGCGATAAGTGCTACCCCCAGCATTTTTTCACACAAACTTAGGTTATTTTTCAGCCAATCAATTGAAAGTAAAATTATTTTTAGCAAATCATATCGTCTGGTCGATTTGCAGGCGATGGAAATATCGCCTGAAATTGGCAAATTTGGACGGAAATCACAATATATAACCTGTAAATAGAGGACATTGGTTGACATGAAGTTGAATGCAAATCACATTCAAAGCCCGCTTTCTTTCTCTGAATAGGGGTCTAAAAGTAGATATTTATATCCTGCTAAAATTTATATTTGTTCTTACCCATGATAAACTATATTTTGTTTCCACAATTGAACCGTTAAAATTAATATTTGTAAGAATCGGCGATGTTTCGACACCAAAGAGATCCACAGGCGCAGGCACACAAAAACCAAAGGGCACAAAAACCAAAGGGCACAAATAGCAAAGCAGCACAGCGTAGAGCAGAATAAACCTCACAAACTCGACTTCTGTACGACAGCTTACACTGGTGATAGATTATTGCTTGAAGCAACCTATCACAACCTCCAGTGAAATCACAAACAGTGAATTTAACGAGAACAGCTCTAGTCTACTAGTCGCGTGTGGAAAATCACGAGTTTCTACCGGGCAGACGCACCAGCAGCTTGCGGGTCACCAAAAACCAAATGAGATCAGATGGCTGTGCTGACTCCTGCTAAAAAAACATAGCTATTTTAAAAATTAGTTCAATAGTTATTTAGTCCGACTATTACTTCGATAAAGTAAATTAAATAGAATAGTAATTTTTTTCGATTAAATTTACCATTTAATCTTGACAACACCTGATAAAGTAAATTTTGAATTTAATTAAGCGAGGGGGACAGACAAGATGACAATTGAAGACCGCTTACGCTTTGGCGCAGTCTCCTGAGGACTAACAAATACAGAGCGATTTTATATGTTACTATGATATTGTGATTTTCGTCCAAATTTGCCAATTTCATGCGATATTTCCAATCGCCTGGAAATCGTCCGGACAATATGATTGGCTAAAAATTATTTTACTATCAATTGATTGGCTGAAAACTGACCTAAGTTTGTGAGAGAAAAGCTGCAAATCTCAAGTCATCTCTATGACTCTGAACAACCTTCCACAGCGACCCCACCTCGAAGAGAACTCCACGTCATTCAGCTCTCCTCACGTTGAGCGTACAACAAGTGGAGAGGCCTCTGGCTGGTGGAAATGTTGGCCCTTCTCACAAGGATCAACTTAGCCATGTCAACTACGATGGAAGTCGCCATGGCATGCATATGTTTATGGAAACTTAGAGATAGATTTATATAGTAGGAGCGCAGGAAGCTATGTGCTCCACTCATATCTTAGCTAGCCTAGGACCATTCAATACACTCTTGAAACTACTTTGTGGCCTCACAGCCTCTGACTCATCTGCGCCTGAAGGAAACGAGTTCCAACACTGGCCTCGCCAGCGCAGCGACGAAGCTTCGTCGATTTCGTGTACCATTCCGATCAAGAAGGTCAAAATAACCTTCTAAAATTGATATTTGTATTATATTTCGAAGGTCCGGCGATTTACCGGCGATTGATTCACATGTCAACCAATCGCCGGAGGAAATTTTGAGTAGAAAGCACAATTATAACCTGTAAACAGACGACATTGGTTGACATGAAGTTGAATGCAAATCACATTCAAATCCCGCTTTCCCTCCTTGAGACTCGTGGGTGATGTCTTGAACTCCAAAACCTTATTTGATTGAAGGATTTAGAATGTTTAGGTCATTGGTCGATTTTTTGTCTTTTTTATGGGATTCTGTTGTTTCCTCAAAGTCTTTTTTTATTTTGTTGGATTCTTTGATTGGCTCTATGTCCTTTTTATTTTCATTAATATCTTTGATTGGCTCCAAGTTTTTTTTTGTTTTATCGGATTGTTTGATTGGCTCCATGTCTTTTTCTGAATACGCGTCTAAAAGTAGAATATATTTATATCCTGCTAAAATGTATATTTGTTCTTACCCATGATAAAATATACTACTCCGTTCCACATTATTTGCCACATAGTTTTTCCATTGGCAAAATTTCTTTGATTTCTGGGTATTATGGGCTCCTGATTGGTTCATTAAGAAGTAATAACCGTGCTCTTTGATTGGACTATCTGCAAGTGCTCTGAGTCAAATTCAATTGAGAGAAACAACTCCTTAAACACAGACTACTCTACTGTAATCATGAAAAAAGTTCCGGTGTGCAGTCGTAGACCACTATGGCGTCCACTACACAAGACAATCATATAAACTACCATAAATGACTTGTAAGTTGGGACTTCTCGAAAACTCTATCATTTAATAATATTTGGATATAGTTATTGAAGATTCCCCTTGCGCACTATTAACTTGTAAAATTGATATATAAGACATTGAGAGGTCTATTTCAAACTTGGCGTGGATAATTTGAATTCATGGCGCCAGTCAACCACGACGTGCCACACAGAGCGGCAAAGGGACGACCGTCAATAAAGAAGACTCAACGAAAACCACCAAAACATCAGTGCTCGTACTATACTTACGAAAAAAGACTTGCAATTATCAATTATGCAAGAGAACATTCAATTAACAACGCAATAGAAACTTTCTTTGGACAGCTCATTGGCGCCTCAAGGAAGTTGCAATGGAAAAGAATTGCTCGCTGGCAGAAAGACCGAGACAATATCGAGAAGAAGGGCACAGATCTTGCAACGAAGTACATGAAGACAAACCGAGCAATGTTTTCGGCAACGACATTAAACAAAGAGCAAGAGGAGAAAATTGCTACTTGGGTGCTGAACCTCCGTCAAGAAGGCATACCAGTCAGTCGAATGTTTGTCGCTGCTAAAGCCCTTGAAATCGCAGCTGCAAGTGGTCTTTCTACTCACCAGTACGCGCTGGGTAAACAGTTTCATGGACCGTTGGCGACTGTCAATGCGAATGAAGGGAAGGTCTGGATTGAATAGCGAAGAAGACGGTGAAGCTGCCTTGGAACGCTTTTCGAACGAAATCATGAATCTCATATTGGAAAAGAATATCGTTGAAATCTACAATGCCGATCAAACAGCCGTGAACTACGAAATTGTACCTGAGAAAACTATCCACGCAAAGGGGGCAAAGCACATATGGATCAAGAGCACTGGGCATGAAAAAGACAGAATGACAGCAATGCTCTTGGCCGACTCGAAAGGCACAAAGTATCCATTGTTCCTTGTGCTCAAAACAACGGCTTCCAAACTTGAAACTGTTGTTCGCGAGAACAATGAACAACGACATGACTTTGGCACCAATATTTGGGCTGAAATTGAAGAACTGCACGAACGACACCCAAGCCAAATCTACGGGAACCCCAGCGCATGGTGGAACAGCTCGATATCAGTTGCTTTCCTACAATACCATTTTGGATATCGAAAAGGTAAGACGTTACCCAATGTGCTGCTCCTTTGGGATGACTTCAGTGCACATTTCACCAGCGAGGTTGTTCAATGCGCGACTGAGCTTTCAGTCATTCTTGGAAAAATACCGCCAACCTTTACTTGGAAGTGCCAGCCAGCGGACGTTGCTTAGATGCGACCGTTCAAGAGTGGCATACGACAGAAGTGGTTCGGTCACTCAGCCGAATCCATCAAATACCTTGGTCAAGGCCAACGTCACCTTGAGTGTCCATCAAAGTTTGACCTCGTCGAGTGGGTGAATGAAGTTTGGGACAATTTGCCACACCAGACAATTATCAACGGCTTTCAAAAATGCAGAATCCTGGGTCATGATGCATCAGATGCAGCTTTCCGAGAAATTACGTGCGAAGCAATAGTTTGACACGGAAACAACAATGCCGATTGGAGTGTGGATATCTAGTTCATAACGTAATGTCAAGTCATGCATTGTCAATCTTGTTTGAACTGTTGTTCAGAATGTTTGCAAATGGTATGGATCCTTGGCACATTCGCACGCCGGTATCCGGCCTAGCAATATCATGAGCGAGGCCGAGGCGGTCTCATGACTACTAGGATCGCGGGCCTTTTGACGCAGAATGTTCGTTGCCAAGAAATCCAAAATAGACCACACATTAAAATCCAAATATAATTTGCACTCTAAAAGTACTACACTGTCAAGAGAACATGAAATTTCAAAGTGAACTCGAGCCGACTGCGGAATGTGAAGCAACTTGACAATGATTGATTGATGGCAAGTTTGATGTCCATCAAGTGGTATTGACCACTTTTCTGACGACCGGATTTCGGTTCTTTGAAAATACCCCCAGTACAACATATCTCTCAATTTTGGTCCACTGTTAGGATGAATTCCCCGTTGGCGAATTGCCAGTGATCTTGAATTGTATATTCTTGTTACTTGTCAAATTAAATAATTTAGTCAAATTTCCAAATATGAAATTATAGAGTGTAGCGCTCCACCGGATTTCTCAGAAGTCCCAACTTACAAATCATTTATGGTACCTTTGCAGAGTGCCAATCAAGCGCTCATATACCCCAAGACATCGATGGGATTTCGAAACGTGCTGTGGAGTCTCGTTCTTCCCGAAATGCATCAACATCACTCATACATTAGTCAAGATTAAATTAAATGTTGTACTTTTAGCCAAAAAGTTGAAGTAAAATTTATACTTAATTAAACTATTGCCAATACTTAAAACAAGACAAAACAATATGACAAATATTGTGGAACGGAGTAGTATTTTGTTTCCACAACTGAACTATTAAAATTAATATTTTCAAGAATCGGCGATGTCGACACCAAAGAGATCCACAGGCGCAGGCACACAAAAAACCAAAGGGCACAAGTAGCAAAGCAGCATAGCGTATAGTAGAATAAACCTCACAAACTCGACTTCTGTACGACAGCTTAAGCTCGATTATCACCCTTCAAGGAATGTAAAGACACTGGTGTTAGATTATTGCTTTTCGCAATCTATCACAACCTCCAGTGCAATCACAAACAGTGAATTTAACGAGAACAGCTCTAATAACGTTAGTCTACAGTACTAGTCGCGTGTGGAAAATCACGAGTTTCCACCGGCCGGACGCACCAGCAGCTTGCGGGTGCACCAAAAACCAAATGAGATCAGATGGCTGTGCTGACTCCTGCTCAAACAATATAGCTATTTTAAAAATTAGTTCAATAGTTATTTAGTCCGACTATTACTTCGATAAAGTAAATTAAATAGAATAGTAATTTTTTTCGATTGAGTTAACTATTTAATCTTGACAACACTTGATAAAGTAAATTTCAAATTTAATTAAGCGAGTGGGACAGACAAGATGACACCAGGACAACTTCCCGACAAGCACCACCCAAATCTTCACCCTGACGCAGTCATGAGACTGCGAATATTTGTCGGATTTTTTGGTGAAAATAGTTGACCAATCAGCGTAAAGGGAAGATGACCTGTGGTTTTCTGTGCATTTGGCAATGGCTGCGACCAACCCTGATGCCAAACTGAACGATTTCTTTGCCAAGAAGAAGAAGAAGGCGCCAGCAGCATCTGCAAGCACTGCCCCAAAGTCTCCCGCACTAAACCCAGCGCCTGCACCAGCTGCTGCTCCTTCTACGGGCGCCAAAGTTCTCAGCCCGTCGACCAAAGGTCCAGTGATCCAAACCAAAGGCAAAGCCATTGGCGACTTGAAAACGGCTGTGACCGATGATCAAGACGACGAAGCTGAAGGGGATGGCGAAGGCAGTGGCCCAACGTCGTTTCAGTGGGCGAAAAAACCAAGGAAGAAACCAGTTGCAGCGGAACCAGACAAAAAGTTGGCTATCCACAGCGAACGTGCCTTCCCTACGTTGGGCAATGCATCGGGCTCGGCTCCACACGTCGTGGGGGCTGGCAAAACGGTCAAGCCACCCTCGGATGTCCGAAGCCAAAACGTATGGGCAAACATTGACGACAGCGACGACGAAGATAAGTAGCAGTCCCAGTGCTAACCCATTAATGCATGTCGGTCTTAAAATCCAATGGCAGGTTCATGCACTCAAAGAGACGCGGCAATGCCCATCTTTCGTCTCACTTGTATACGAATCCTTGCTGTCACGATAGCATCTTGTGTCAAATGACTTTCAGGACGAACTGCATCATCAAATTAAAAACATTAATTAATTCAGAAAATGGATTAAAAATGAATTCTCTATTGCGAAAACTCCATTAACGTAAATCATCATGAGTGAGCATGGCATCGTGAGTGAGCACCAGTAGAAATTAAGGAGAAGAACCTCCATATTTCAATGTTTATATTTATTCGGAAGCCGGATAAATGGCGCGCTTTCTGCAAACTCGGACTGTTGCTTCTCTTATCCTCAAAACTTATATCTCTCAAATTTAATGTTTCCTTTGAATATTTATACCCTAAACCTTAATACCTCACCTTGATTTTGATACATTATTCAAGATTAAATTGTGTGTTCACTCACGATTCCCAAAAAGTAAGCAAAATGAAACTTTGGACATCATTAAGGAGTCGTAATGGAGACTAAAATCGCTTACTTTTTCTCTGTTCTTTGAATTCCAAATTCAATCTTTCGTTTGCGACTTGAACTAGAAAAAAACTCGCAAAACTTATTGAAATACTTGCGCTTGAACTTTTCGGTTCCAAACTTGTGCTCACTCATGATGATTTACGTTATCTTCAGGGGATGCATCTTGTCTGCACCGCTGGGTGTCCAAGCGACTCAGAAGGCTCCAGGACATTGCAAACTTTTTATCTCCTGGATCCTAGAGCTAGGCACCCACCCAGTATGTCGATCTAACAAGAAAGAGTTGGACAATTCGACAACCTTCGTGATATAAATTTTAGCCAATCATATGTTTTAAAACCGTTTTCTCCATCTATTTCTGGCAAAACATTTCATCCAATTCAAATTTAATCCATTTTAGTAATTTTAATTGGCTTAAAATAAATATTTACTGAATTTTAGCGAATTAAATTTTATTTTTGTGTTGAATTTTGACAAATCCGCCACTTTTAATTTTTCCAACAGCCAGTTGGGCGGATTTTATCGGAACCGTGATCTTTATTACGTCGGGAGAAAATCCGAAGTCGCCATGTTCTTCAGCTTGACGGCGCTGACCGATCCGGCGCTCAAACGTCTGTACAAGTTTGTGCTCAAGCGCGTACTGGGCAGGTTTCTACAGCATGAGCTGGACTTGAGTCAGTTGCAAGTTCATTTACGACAAGGCACGCTGCATCTCGTCGAACTTGAGTTGCATGCGGACGCGATCAACGAAATGCTCGCGGCGTCCGGATTGCCTTTTCAAATGAAACGTGGTTTTCTTGGATCGGTCAAAGTCACTGTGAGCTATACGAATCTGCTCCATGAAAGTTGTCTTGTCGCGATTGAAGACGTGGATTTAGTTTTGGAGCCTACGACTACCATACCATCCTCTTCACCGGGTCCTGTCCCATCCAAGGCGTCGCCACAATCCACCTCAGCGCCATCGCAACCAACATCGACAACACCCACTGCTGCGACAAATGAGTATGAAGTCGACGCTGTCTCACAGGAAGGTTTAGACTTTGTCGCGACATGGATCGAGCGCGTGACGTCGAAAATCAAAGTCACAGTGTCGAATCTATGCATAACGCTTGAAGATAGTACATCATGTCCCGTTGCGCTCATGATTCGCGTGCCGTGGATCGAACTCGTGGACGAAACCCCGCAGGAAGCATATCCATCCACGTCAGTCCTCAAAGGCATTAAATGGAAGGGCCTACGCGTCGAAATCGTGCATTTGAATCGTGATTCTCTTGAAGAAGACTCTACGCCATTCTCGGTTGTGCCGCTTCTCGTCTGCGATACCACACGTCCAAGTTATCTCCAGCTCAAACTATCCCCGTCTATGGTTGAAGTCGACCTCTTTGTGCCATTGATGGAGATCCTTGTGCAGCCTAAACAAGTTGGACAATTGGCGCAACTTGTCGATCTTTTTACTCGACCCACACCTCAGACATCCACATCAAGTTCTGCTATGTCGTCCTCCATGTATATGTCCATTTGCGATCCACAACAAGCAGCGTCGTGGTGTCCACCTGAAGACGATGGAGGCGATGATCAAGCCTTTCCTCTTTCTCTGACTGAATTTCAGCGCATTGAACGTTTGCTTCAACAATACCAACAAAATAAGCCTACATTGCAGCGAATGTCGTCTGCAGAGAGTGTCGAGAGTGCTGGGCTTTCGGACATCGATGACGAAATGTTTCATGACTGCGAAGAGCCCATGATGGCGCAGTCCATGTACATGAGCGCTCGTCAACCAACTGAGGAATCTTCCATGCTTCAGCGTGTCAAAATCCATTTTCTTGATATCGAAGCAACGATGCTATACGAAGACTTAGTCGATGAAGAGGCTATCGCAGATGGACTTCCCGACGTATCGAAAATGGAGCGCCTTGTTTGGAGAATTCACGATGGAGTAGTTCAAGCCATAATTCATGACCCTCACCCGAAGAACCTCCACATATCGTTGCATCACGTCAGTTGCGAAGAGCGTTTGGTACCAAGACTGTCTGTGAACGACGACGAAGGCGCTGAACTATCAAACCCATGGCTACGTTTCCTTGGTGATGAAAAAGATGTCGTCATACATCTTCAACTGGATCCACTTGGTCATTCGAGCTGCATTATCCATGCGCAGCCACTCCAAGTTGAAGTCGATCTGTTCATGATCAACCGCCTTCAAGCCTTCTTCGCCTCGTCGACGTCTTCGTCTTCGATTTCTTCCAAACGAACGACAGAGGAAACATCGCCTTCGTCGCCACCAATGCAATTTGAAGTGCATTTTCCATTTGTTCACGTACACGTCCGGTTTCCGCTCATTCCGAGCGATCGCATCAGATTTGGTCCCAGCAGTCGTCGAGGTCTTGCTGAAGATGTGCTTCAAATTCATTTTGAGCACGTCAAGCTCTCCACATCCACCATGGCGTGGGACCAATTCCACTTAGAATTGCATTACCCACCCAATTTCAATCCACGCTGTGAAGAACGATTAGTGGCATTGATTTGTTCTTCCAATTCGCAAGCGCAATGCAGCTGGAGCGTCCAGACACCGACAATGGAACAACTCCAAGAAGCAGCCCATGTTAAAGCCAACATGAAGGAAACTTTTGGATCTGATGCGGAACAGGGCGAAGTAAGCACGGCCGATGGGCTTGACGCTTGGCGGCAGACCGAATTGCTGGAAAAGGCATGCATTATGGCATCGCTGACTGTGGCCCGTTTGCATATCCCAGAAGCAACTGTCGTGGTGGATAAACCCATTTATGATCGCCTCATGATTCTCACTGATGCGCTCTTCACAATAAATCCTGTCGATATTACAGGCTTGGCCAAGGTGACCACTATTCAACCGTGCAACATGAGCATGGAAATTATGTGCGATGCGTTCCACGTTGCTCTTCGCAACGAGAACGTACCACCATATCGACTTGAGCTCGAACATGTTCGTATTTTTTCTCTCAGCGGGTGGCTTGGATCGCTCACGTCGCGACTTCACGTTGTGGCGCAAGAATTGACACTCTTTGAAGGTGCAACGCCTGTTTTGTACAAAATTGCCTGGGGACGGCCGCACGAAGGTCAGTTTTTTCTTCCTGCAACGTGCTAAACGAAGTACGTAGGACCTATGCTCTTGTTTCTCCAAGAAACCACCGAATTGGCTGAAGACATGCGAGATATCAGCCTCCAATTGCACTTTTCACATCCAACTTGGCGGTGCGTGTCTTGTCCGCATTCCTTTTTACTGAACGTGCTCTAGATATGACATGAGCTCGAATTGGCTCGGGGATTGCCTCAATGTGTTGCTCACAACGTACCCACCAGCAATTGTTCCTCTCGACACTCCGAACAGCGACGTGTTTGACGCAACCCAGACTCCGATTCCGTTAGCCATGCCGATCAAAACAGTCTTTACAAAGCTTGTCGTACAGTGCTACCAGGCTGTTCTCGACTATGCTCCACCAGATATCACTTCGAGAGCATTGTTGGTGATTGGCAAACTCTGCTTAAGCTCAAATTTGGTCACGGATGCAGCCGTGCAGGGGTATGATGTGCATTAATGCTGTCGTGCAATGACTCCTTGACTAGGTACAAAGTCAGCGTGAACGAGTTGGGCTTGTTTGTGCATCCGTCTCGCATGGAGCCAAACGTGTATGTGCTGGAAGACTCTTGGCTCGACAAAAGTCGCCCGCGCGAGCTCTTGTCCATGCAAGAAACAATCGAAAATCTGGGCTTCTTGCAGGTCTCCACGTTGGACTTTGCAGACGTGTTTGTCCGAGTGAGTGACGACCAGATGAATTTAGAGCTTTGTCTCGGGACTATCAAGCTCAAAGTGTGCTTTGATTCATGCGAGACAATGTGTTTGGTCTTCACAACGTGGTGGGAAGAATTTGCCAAGAATTCGCCTCCCGAAGAAAAACCTGCTCCAATTCCAATCGAAGTGGCAGACATTGCACCACAGCAAACAGTGCCGCCGCTAAACATACTAGACCAAATCGATTTTCACATGTTTGAACCGTCCTCATCAACAATGCGGGACACCGAGGCGCGAATTTTGAAAGCACAAGTACAAGAAGCAAAGAAACCACCCGTGAAGCGAGCCCCGTCTGCACCACTGGTCATAGAGGATTTCTTTGGGGAGGACAAGCCACAAGAATCGTCGTCTCCGTGGTTTATTTCCAATAGCTCCATGACCGAACACGCCGCCGCATCGTCACCCGCTGACAGAGTCGAATCACCGGTATTATCAACTATTAATTATCTCCGGTTACTGAATTTATCTAGGCTTTGCAAGAAGCGAGTGCTCGATGGATTCCACCAGAAGCAAATGACAGCTTGAAAGTGGCATCATCTTTTAAAGCAGTCGTTGATGATGACGATTACGACGATGATGACACTTACGACGAAACGACGGACATGACTATGAGCGTTAGCATTAATGACACAGAAGAAGTCGAGTTAGACTTAAATTTGGACGGTGATATGCGATCTGAATTGAATCGACTACTCGAAGAAGACGATCCCGGTGTCATGACAGAAGACGAAGAATTGAGTCCTCGTAGCAGCAGTGTGCTCAGCCCACCGGAGTCTCCCACGACGAACGAAAACTCAGGTATCTGTGTTCAGCTTCGTTGTAAAATCTATTGTTTCTGTAGCTCGATGGTATAACGAGAATCACTTAAATGAGCCACCAGCAATTTATTTGCATCACGTTGAAATCCCGATTGCAGGCGCGGCCGCCGCGCTCTCGTTTGGCGAGAAGGAGCTTGCATCTGCGATTCAGACTATGACCAAGTAGATCAATCTTCAGCTATATCGGCATTGACCTTGGCTGTGTAGTGAATGTCCAAACATGAAGACGCCTGTCATGGTGAAAAGTATTTTGCTCCGTGATTTCAACGTGGAAATGAGACTCTTTGGTGGTCATGATTGGAATCCAGTGACTCCCTCAAGCACTGCACCGCCGCCACCGCCTCCAACCTCAGCGAGTCCGTCGCAAGGCAATACAAAACAATCTCTACTCAACGCGCTTTTGGAAAATTACGTGGATGAGTCGGAGAAATTAATGAAAGAAAAGCCAAAATCCCGGCCATCGAAACACCGCAAGACGGAAGAAATGCTCGAATTGAGACTATCCAATATCAAGGTAAGTTTAGTAATGAATAGTTGAAGACTTAGGCCACTTTCTAGCTCCGACTGGACTTGTACGCTGAAGCAACGCCGCAGCCGCTGGCTCAAAATACCGTTTTGCATGTTGGCGATGTGGAAATTCTTGACTACATTAGCACGTCCCAAATCCGAAAGTTGTTGTGCTACTGGAAGAGCGACACACTCCATCCACGGGAAACTGGCACGCCATTGTTTCATTTTCATTTGATGACTGTGCGCTCATCGGCGACTGAAGAGCACAGATTAAAACTCAAATTTCTTCCACTACGCATAAACCTCGATCAAGACGTGCTGGATTTCCTCAAGCAGTTTAGTCAAACTTCAACGCCGGCGCCAGCCAAGCCGCCGGTTGTTGAGACTAAACCCGATGTCCCGACGGCGCTTCCTGCACCAACCGTCATTAGCGAAAAACAAGAGGTGACTGCGTCTTCAAGCGCGTATTTCTTTCAAAGCGTGGACATTCGATCATTCAAGATCAAAATTGATTACCGTCCACAGGTAAACGAGTGCACTTTGGATTTGAATTGATAAGTCGTTTAGCGCGTTGATTTCCAAGCGCTGCAAGCGGGGGACTACCTAGAAGTGATCAATTTGTTTGTCCTCGAAGGCATGGAGCTGTCGCTACGGCATATCAAATTGAGCGGTGTCGACGGCTGGGACGCTTTGATTAATCAAACGTTGATCCATTGGGTACAAGACATTTCAAGGTTCACATTCTCCTTTAATGGTCGTTATCCTCAAGCCCATGTGTAGACATCAAATTCACAAATGCTTGGCCAGCGTGGTGCCAATGCGATCGATCACGAATATTGGCGCTGGTGCTGCGGATTTGATCCTATTGCCCATGGCACAATATGGAAAAGATCGCCGAGTTGTGCGGGGCTTGCGCAAAGGTGCTTAACTTTCCCACCTGGACGCTTTTTCTTAAGAAAAACTAGGCGCTACGAGCTTCTTGAAGAGCGTCACGATTGAAACTCTCAACACAGCATCCAAGCTGGCTCGTGGCACGAAATCACTCCTTGAAACAGCCGACCACGTCATGCACGACTCGAAGAAGAAAAAGACTCACTTCAATTCACGCAAGGGCAACACACATGCGCGGTATTTGATGAGCCAGCCAGCTAATGCCACAGAAGGGCTCAATCAAGCCTACGCGTCCATTTCGAGGGTACACCTTGATCAAAATCTCTCTTTTAACTCAATGGCAGGAATTGCATGTGGTTGCCAAGACAATTGTAGCTGTGCCTTTGCTGGAATACCAACGCACGGGATCTCATGGGTACTTGAAAGCGGCTTCAGCTTGTATAAACTGATAGTGCGTGTAGATATGTGAAGAGTGTGATTCGAGCCGTGCCTGTGGCAGTCCTCCGCCCCATGATCGGAGCTACAGAAGCAGTCTCTCGAGCATTGATCGGTGTCCGAAATGCCGTCGATCCAGAGATGAAAGAAGACATGGAGAATAAATTCAAAGACATGTCGTAAGATGACTCAAATGAAATTAATACAAAAGTACACTCTCGGATCTCTTTCGCGTCTTGGCACCACCAGCGACAGCCACCCTTCCTCTACAACGACCCACTCGTCCATCAATAATTTCATTCTCTGCACATTGGTTCTGCCACGTCATAAGGATAATTTGTCAATACTATTTTAAATACGTTTGAAATACAAAATCAACTTGTTTTAAAAATCTAATATTTTTTGTTTTTTTAAATCAACAATTTGTATTTAAAACTAAATTCTTGGGAAGTACTACACCATTTGCCGGTTTTTTTCGTTTAACTTGCGATATATTTCGTATCATTTGCAATATATTTCGTATCAGTGCAATATATTTCGTATGACTTGCATTTAATTTCGTGGTCAGCGACGAAAATCGATTTATATTTCGCATGACTTGCATTATATTTCATACCTCTTGCATTTAATTTCATATTTTTTGCTTATATTTCGTATCACGTGCATTTAAATTCGTAGTAATGCAAAATATATTCAACGACCTATTGAGATATGAAGTTTCACATGTGTTGCAGTGTTGGCTTGAGCTATGAATTTGCGACGGGCAAGCGCATATGAACTCTGCCGAGCTTAATTGATGCTCGCATTGACTTATATGGTGATTGAAGTGTCCCATCAATTTCTTATGAGGTCGATAACAATGTTTTGTTAATTTTTCTATGTACTTTTTCTCTTTTCTGCGAATTTAAATGCACGTTATACGAAATATAAGCTAAAAAATACGAAATTAAATGCAAGAGGTATGAAATATAATGCAAGTCATGCGAAATATAAATCGATTTTCGTCGCCGGCCACGAAATTAAATGCAAGTCATACGAAATATATTGCAAATGATACGAAATATATCGCAAGTTAAACGAACTAAACCGGCAAATGGTGTAGTATAAGCTAAAAAACGAAATTAAATGCAAGAGGTATGAAATATAAGAGGCTGGTCTGCCAGCGTGAATATTCATGTTTCGTTGCAAAGACATGCAGCTGACGAATTTTGATTGGCTGTTGCAGCAAACGTCCGGATAGCATTCATGTCCCGAAATCGTACACGGAAGGTGACTCCACACACGAATGGTCCATTCCTGTGTGGTGTTGCCACTTCATGTTTCAGCAATAGCAGTCAGTCAATACTTTGCCTCCGTGTACGATGACCACCGATCCCAGCGAGCCTGCTCCCATCACTGAACAAAGCCCGCTTGACTTCAATGGTGTCACATTTACGTGTCATGCTGTTAATTTATGTCCTAGGTCTATCAGGTCCTTCACCACGACTAGCGGCCAAGAAGAAACTCAAGTCCAAGCCCTCTCCTATGTCTGTTTGGTGCAACGCGAGTGTTGCTAGCTTTTTTTTCTTGCGATATCGATCACATTTGAAGCAATCATTTGAATCAAAGAACAATCACACGAAAAAAGTTGCCTTTGAGATTTTGGCTGCGGAGCTCTCGGCAGAAATGTGACGTGAATTTTCTGCAAAACAGTGCCAAGATAAGGTAGATAGAGTATTCTGGGTGGCACACATATAAATCGTCGTTAGTTTGCTAGAATGAAAGCAGAATGGTCCTTGTCAAAGCCGACTTTACCTGCACCAACTGGAAATGATGAACTACCACCGCAGCCCCTGCACTACGAGATTATGCAAGAATATTGGGGAACAAAACTTGGCTTTCAAAGAGAATCTCTCATGTCCACAGACGACTGTAGCGATGCAGAAGTGGCCTCCGTTGGTTTGGAATCATCAGGTCTATTTGATATTTAGAATTGATTTAACAACCTCCATGTAGAGTCCGAGAAAAATATATGCAATGAGCGAGTAAAGCGAATGAACGACACAACTATTTCAAATCGTGAAAGAAAGAAAGCGAAGCGAGAACATGTCAAGACGCAGTCAGAGGCACTAGAGGCTGGCTTCAATGCCATGAAAGAAGGCTTGATATCTCTTGGGCAGTCAATTGCAAGCGTGCAGACACAACAGCCCACACCACAACCACAAAACAACGAAGATGCATTGAAAGAAATACTGCAGGCCGTTCAAGCTCAGGCAACAACAATGGCGCAGCTTCTAAATCATTTAGTCAAAGGCAATAAGGACATGTAGTCCTATAATATATATTTCTTGCATGTACTTTTCATACACTAAACTTGCTAAAGCACGTCGCTTCATTTTTGCAGCACGTCGTAGTATTTGATTTGGCTCTTCATCATCTTCGTCGGCAGCTTGAACATAATCATTTCGGTCGCGACGATCGTTCTCATCGTAAAACAAATTGTCATTAAAGTGGTGGAAGATATTGTGAAGGACAAAACAAGCCGTCACAATCACGACTGTTTTTCTGATCGACTTTTCACTCATGACAGTTTTCAATATACGAAACCTTTCTTTGAGTCGTCCAAATGCACATTCTACTGGCATTCGACAGCTAGCATGCGCGTAATTAAAATATTTTTTACGCTTTGAAAGCTTTCCACCCTCTTCATGAGGCAAATAAGGTACAATGAGCCATGGCAACATGGTATAACCAGAGTCGCCAATTATATAGCAACCTCGGGGTATCTTCTTTCGTATCAAGCGTCCCAATGTGGACACGCGCCATATTTTCCTATCAGAAAACGACCCTGGACGAATGTCAACGGACAAAAAACGCAAATTTGAGTCGACCATGGCTTGAATATTGAGTGAAGGGTCACCATTCCTATTATAAAACCCTTCATAGTTAGACGGTCTCTGTATATCAATCAGTGTTCCATCAACGGCGCCCACGATACCAGGTAGATTTTGTCTGTGGTAAAAGCCTCGTTCAACAGCATTCCATTCGTCGCTGTCTCGAGGTAATTTAATCCATTCTTTAGCAGCTTTTGCCAAAGCAACTGACATCACACCAATAATCTCAATACACCATGTTTTTGAGACACCAAAGTCAGCTGAAACTTCTCTATACCCACCTTCCGAGCCTAAGAAGTACAACAGCACTGCCACTTTCTTTTCAAAGGAGTGTCGGCTTTGTCGCTGGTAAGTTTAGTCAATAAATACACGAATCATGGCCACCAGACTGGTGAATGTCGCCTGAGGTCATCGCAGGTTGTGTAGGAACCACTGATCGTACTTCGAATCATGCAGCATTTCGTCGAAATCAACCTGTGTTACTGTCAATATATTGTACTTCTGGGCGACCTCTCGTCCAAGTATTGAAGCAGCAGCGATGGCTGCCATGGCAACGACTGATGCGATAGCAGGGACGACATTGACATGAAACACCATGACCAAGATCAATTTTTCGCAAGAGATTTGCAAACATGAAAGTTCAGTGACCAGAAAGGAATATGCATGCCTATTGACTACGGATAAAATTACCGGACGAAACATGAAAGGGAATATTCATGCTGGCCGACCACGCTCTAATGCGAAATATAAATCGATTTTCGTCGCGGGCCACGAAATTAAATGCAAGTCATACGAAATATATCGCAAGTTAAACGAACTAAACCGGCAAATGGTGTAGTATCAATTGGATTTTTGATTGATACATTCATCAACTTTTACAGTGCTCGACATATTGAAATTAAGGGGGTTAAAGTGCAAAGATCACTTTTTTTCCAATAAAGTGATATTTTTCTCTGTATTTATACTTGCAATTTGTATTGTACGATTTGAATTTACCTCTCAATGGAAATCACAGAGCAGTTTGCTCTGTGGATTCATTGTCCAATCAAATGCTAATGAAATAGAGAAACCCGCCCAATGATTTATCCCAGCGCTATACAAAGGAAAACGTAGTTGAAAGCTAATCTAAACTCCCTTCCTTGCCAGGCACTCATAACTAAGAAACAGTGTTCAGTGTGACAGAGGCAGGCTAGAATCGCAGTACACTTAAATTAGTTCTCACATCATTCGAAACTCACGTTCAACTGCATAACAGGTTGAATGATAAACCACACACATGTAAACTCGTTGCATGTCGAGGGACGATATGTAGTCTACAACTCTACACGCTGATTGCTAGCCATATAGAAAGATGTCTACTTTCAGCATTTTAACTGACACAATACATGTAGAAGAGTTGGTGCTGGTCATGTAACTTGTACTACACCATTTGCCGGTTTAGTTCGTTTAACTTGCGATATATTTCGTATCATTTGCAATATATTTCGTATCAGTGCAATATATTTCGTATGACTTGCATTTAATTTCGTGGTCAGCGACGAAAATCGATTTATATTTCGCATGACTTGCATTATATTTCATACCTCTTGCATTTAATTTCATATTTTTTAGCTTATATTTCGTATCACTTGCATTCGATTTCGTGGTCATCAAAAAATAAAATCCATTAAAGAGTTTACGTCAATTCATGATCTGCAAAAATTGCTAATTTAATCTAGGCTCCAACTTCCATGTTGCCTAGAGCTTCAGCAATGCCATAGAACCTATCCAGTCGTATGATGTAGCGACCGAAACCAGAAGTGTCGACCGCTACATGATGAGTTAGGTATCAAAAATTCATATTTACCTCTGATTGCATCTCGAGCAATATGCTCTAAATACTGAATTCGAAACTCTTCTCGTGTTTGTCCGTCGGGAGGACGGCCAAAAAAAGCAGCTAAACGCTCTCGCAAACGAGTTTTGATGAATGCTTTCATCGATGACCAAAGATTCTCGATGGGATTGAGCATCAGTGAGTAAGGGCTAAGTTTCAGAAGCTGAACGCCAAAAAACTCGTCATCTTCGACGACTCTTGACAATCTATCAAACAGTTAAAATAGATATTTCAAATAAATACTTGGAGTGACAAGGGGCATTGTCAGCAATGACAACAATGTCATTAAAGCTTCCAATTGACTCAATTGCACTGCGAAGCATTCGGCGAAGCCACTCATTGGCACCGTCTGATTTGTAAGAACCGCGCTTCATTTCACAGTAGAAAAAGTTGGTAGCAGACATAGCACCAATAAGGTGCAAATTTTTTCCATGCTGAGTGGACCCTCGCACTGAAACAGCACGACTTCCTCGTCTTGACCTTCCCTTTGTTCTTGACGTAAAAATATTGAAATTGGTCTCGTCGATCCATATAGGAATTTTTCCGAAACCTATAGCTTCACGCAGGGATCGGACGTAGTTGCGACGGAGCTCCTTGAACTCCTCTGAATTCAATTGCAACGGCTCGTAATGGAGAGTCTTGTAAGTGAGCACCCTCGCTTGCAAGACTCTCTGAACCGTTGACCGAGAAGCGCATATTCCGTTTTTGTCGTTAAGCCTCACGCAGATCTCGTCCAAAGTGAGTTGACAATCGTGTTCAACCCACATTTGCACCTCATCTACACGAGACTCATCGATAAGACACGGTTTATGACCTCCTATGTATCGGTTAAGTTTTCAACTCTTCAGTATTACCTCTTTGTTTGGGAACAGAGTCTTGATTTACTATCCATGTCCGAGCTGTGGACTCGCTGACTCCATTTGATCGGGCAATGGCTTTCCAATCTTCCCCCGAGTTGCATGCTTGGATGATTCTCTTCGGCGACGAAAAATATTTCTTGTACTTCCCACGGGTTTGTGTCTGGTCAAACATTAGATCTACATAGATTCTTGTACTACCGCGCGCGTAGTCTCTGCTGATGTGTTCATGGCAGGATATATTCGAAAATGCGCCAAATCTTGCCTAAAGACTCAAAAAGCGCGCGAGAGTTTGGCGCACTTCAATACTTTATTGAAGTATCATTGTTTAGCGAAACTTTCGCGCGCTTTTTAAAATTGTAGGCAAGCTTCGGTGCATTTTCGAATGTCCATGGCATGGGCACACCAGTTGAGACTACACGTGTAGAGAAAGACTCTATATGCAATCTAACATTGCCCAGTCATAACACTTTGGGTAGTACAAGATACACGTTTCCTCGCCAAAGTCGGTAATCTTCGAAGCATTCAGCCCAGGAGAAAATTGGAAATGAATAATTTTTAATTGTTAGCTGCGAATTTAAATGCAAATGATACGAAATATAAGCTAAAAAATACGAAACTAAATGCAAGAGGTATGAAATATAATGCAAGTCATGCGAAATATAAATCGATTTTCGTCGCCGGCCACGAAATTAAATGCAAGTCATTCGAAATATATTGCACGTGATGCGAAATGTATTGCAATGATACGAAATATATCGCAAGTAATGCGAACTAAACCGGCAAATGGTGTAGTATTAGTTGAGCAACGCAATCTCGAATAAAGGACTGATACTAAGGAATCAACAATCATCTTGTCTCCTTAAATGTGTGATTTATGATCTCTACGGGATTTTAAACACTTCGGAGTATCACGAGGCCGTATGTGATGGCATAGCTTTATCGTCCTTCGTCCATCCCCTCAGAAATGCTGTAATCGCTCTGTTGTTGGTTAACAGTAAACTCAGAGAAATAGGAGTAAATTCATCGTAATTTATTTGGCCAGTTGTCATCATTATTGCTAGCACAGGCGTGTAAGAATTCGTTGTAGCTCGACAAGCATGAGCGTGAGATGAGGGAGCTCTGACAACTCGCACAACATTGATGTACACCTCCATATATATAGCCAATTGAAACTACTATAAATTTGGATTGGACAAAATAGAAATGCCAGTGCAATCCACACTGTAAATTCTGAAGACAATACATTCAGTAGGAACGGAGCTCCACACCCACACTCTATTCCAGTGTAGTGTATTATTTTGAATATTTTAACATTTAAGTAATTTATATACATAATTTTTTGTATTTATGTTTTGCATATTTATTGTAAATTCAGTCATTGTGCTCAATGTGATGCACTTCGCGTCGAGCAGCAATTGGCATTGACCAGCATGCGTCGACGGCCAGACAGCCCCGCGAGTGAATCAGCTCAAGCAGCACTAGATGCAGTAAAGCAAATGGTGCCAGATCCCAGGTTAGCAGAAAAGATGCTCAAGCGCCGCTTGTATAATCGAGAGCAGCAGCGCCTCCATCGTTTGCACAAGTCGGAAGAAATTACTCGATTGCGAGAGGAAGCCATGGCTTTGGAAGCTCATGTTTCGCAGCTCGCAGCGTCAAGCGAAGTGAATGACACAGGCTTGCCGTGGAAAGAAGTCTCGTGTGGGCTTCTCGAAGCTATAGAGGACATCACTCGGTCCAATCGAACTTTGAAGCAAAATATCAATGACTACCATGAGCTAATTCGACACATCTCCGCGTGGGTTTCTTCTTCCTGCCATGTTCCAAGAGTAATCCTCTAAGCTTTAGCGCGTATGTCTTACTCTATATTGTAGGATCCCCCCGAGCACCGACGACCGTGGCGGAATGTGTCGCTCCCTAGCCATCCCCCATCGCGGAAGCTTGGCTTTGACTGGATCACACAGCAGCTCTACCACAATGCCGACCTAATGTTTCAACAATTCAAGTTTCCAGCGCTGAGCTCGCATGAATACTTGGGCGATTTTACCTGCGATAGCGTCGACGACGAAGGTTTTCAATATACATGGCGTGTCCAACGCGAAATGCGCATTCCATTTGATCAAGTCGCGCGGACGATTCAAGAAAATGTTGTCCACTACCTCTTGGGTGCTTCTTGGTCCAAGGAATGGTCTGCTGTCAACGTTCTCTCGTCGGAACCGATTGATACACCAGTACGCTCGTCATCTCAAATATCGTCTCATGCATTTGTAGCTCCTCCAAGAAATCGGTGGCAAGATCGCATATGCGCGGTCGCAGCGCAGTCCTGATGAAACTGTCAACTTCCTCTGTCGAGAATTCAACGAAGATGGCAAGCTGACGATTGTCGCGCAGCATATTCTCGACGACGAGAACCAACAGACGAGCCGCGTCCAGTGCAATCGAATGTTTTGGTACTCATTGGAACCCTCCATGTTGGTTTGCCTCATGGCGCTGCTTGTAGGGTGACCGTAGATTGGACTTCTGAAGAGACGACGACAATGCGCGTCTTGTTCCTCAGCTCCAACTATTTCAACAAAGATGGCTTTGTCTCGTTCGATGACGAATGCCTCTACCACTGGGGCCTCGACTTGACCAACATGGACAGCGAAGAGCTCAAAGTAGCGCATTTCCAGCGCCATATTGCGCGAGCCGGCAACGAATTTGTCGGCGCACTGTCACCGTTCCTTAAATTTCTGTGAAAAACTCTATGCTCTCTTGTAATTCCATTCCCATCTCGTCTTCATAATCATGATCTACTCTTCCCAAGGGCTAAATATGAGCACAAGAACTACTAGAGGTGGTTCAAGCTCTCGAGTTGCCGTCCTTGCTGAGCAGCATTGAGCTATTGCCTCATGTGTTCAAGAGGACTATGAAATTACATAACGCCATGGAAAGCACTGAAGGAGCTGGTAGATCCTCAGCGAGCTCAAGATTAATACCATCCCCTAACATGGCTTATCGATGACGAGAAACCGACCCAAGACGACAAAACCAACGAAATGTACATATCTAGTGACAAGTCCAAGGAATGGAAGTGAGATTATATCGATATAAATGACGGCAATACTTGAAAGGACATCGAGGAGGTTTGCTTAGCGCACGTGCTTGCTCAAAAAGGTTTGAACCGTTGACATGTACAGCGCAGGATTGGTTCGATAGTGGGAAACATGCTTCGACACTTCGAAATCCACCGAGGCGAAGGGTGAGCCCATGGATCGAGCCGTTTGGATGGCACCTTGAATGTCTGCCGACCCAACGAGTTCATCAGCACTCGAGTATAAAAAGAGCTTGGGAATTGATGCATCTCGAATGAGGTAACGCAAGTAGTGGAGTGTGAACGGATGCTTGCGACCAGTCAGCCAGAGCAATGCATGGAGTGCAAAGATAATCCAGCGCCACATAAATCGCTCTGTCACGAGCAGTTTGAGAAGCGGTATTTGTTGGAGTTGCATCATCGTGAATGGGCTTTCCGAAGTAGGTCCAGGGATCGACGGGCACGAATCAAACACAATTGACGCGACACGAAAGGGAATCCCGGCATGAATGAGCTGATTTTCAAAGCAATACCACGAGCGACATCCCCCATTCGACAGGACATGGGGAATGATTTCCAACGGTGCATTGTTTTGATCCTTGACAATTTGTTCGACTTGGCGGATTGCAGTCATGTGAACCCAGCGTTCCGGGAGGAAAAAATCCAAACCATGCGACGGAAGCATCAACGTGCGATAGCCAAGCTTGTTGTACATGTCGACGTACTGCTCCACCTGCGCTGAGCTCGCGTTTGTCCATCCACAGACGAGGACAAGCGGCGTCGGACGATCCACCAGCATGACTTTTGATACAGTTTCGTCAACTGATGAGATCTGATTGCTCGAAATATTGCATTTTGATTGGTCCACATTGACAGAAACGCACCAACTTATATTTCCAACCAATCAAATCACATACAATGGAATTACTTCAATATAATTGGCTAAAATATTAATTTTGACAATTAGAATGAATTCTTTTCTGAGTAACTGGATAAGTGGATAGCGTTGTCAAGATTGTCAACGGTCAAAGTTACGACCGTTGGGTTAACTAGTATATAGGATACGCTGCAAATTCGCATAGCTCGTTCTTGCTAAAACTATTCATAATTTTACATTTTACTTTACCTTGGTGTGGACATAATGCCCCCCCCCCCGCGAATTTCCTAAAGTTACATTGTCACTCAAGATATTTGCAAAACCTTGTGTTGAGATTATTCTCGCTAGCCTACGAATACGTGGTAGTTCTAAACGTTCTGATAGACCAGGGGTTGAAAAAAGTATTGTAGCATATGTACCTGGCTGACAGAATCCCAATTTGATGCGTTTGATACAGCCAGGGGCCATTTTAGCAACGACAACGACGTGGTCCTCGGGTCTATTTTGCCGCCTAGTGAACGATTTGTAAAGCAGTCAACACTCCCCCCGACAGCTTTGCCGCAAAGTCATAGCACAATTGATTGTTAGTTCAACGTCTGGAACTGAGACTGATGAGTTGTAAACCGTAAAACTGGGTTGTCGAGAGAAAAGGGGACGAATGCCACGTAATGCCATTGATAATTTACTCTTTAACTCTCGGTAAACCCTTTCAGAGGTGAACAGCTTTATTGAAATGTAACTCGACAAAGTTAACTCGTAGGCAGTTTACCAGAATATAGGACTACTGTAAATGATGAATTCTAACCAATTAAAAGCATTATTATAACCAATTAAAAGCAATATTTCTATTTAAATTCATGAAATTTTATTGGCTGGAAAGATTTTATTATAATCCAATGAAATTTGTGGTTCAGTTGTCATCAAGTTGCTCCTGCCTGACATGGATCTGCCGCCGCTGCATATTAACCGAGCTCTGCGGCGAAAGATGCAATCCCGGAGGAAACAAAAGCGATACCGCAATAGAATCCTTGCAGATAATGAACAGCTGAAAGTGCAGGCACGAGATCTCGAACGCGAACTCGAGCGACTGCAAGTCTCAGTGAATCAGCAATCTCAACTACAATCGATGCTCTTGTCGTGGCAAGACGTTGCGAAAGCGCTCGTGGAGTATCGCAACGCGTCGCTTGAAACCAATGCCGCACTGAAGAAACAAAGCCAAGTCTATCGCGACTTTATTGCACGCATGGGGATCTGGGCAGAGCAAGTGTTTGGCCTTCCGGAATGGTTTTCTTCACGTTCCTTGCTTGGGTTGACACCTAATCCGCCTGTCTAGACTGCACCCCGCACTGATCTTCACACATGGCGGCGCGTTCGACTGAGTGCTGATCCCATGATACGTCAAGCTGGCATAGACTGGATCACACGGCACTTATACCACAACACAGATTCCATGATGGAACTCTACGGCCTGCATGCTCAATCCTCAGTATGCTTTGACGACATTGACGTCGATATTACAGAATCTGACGGCTACCAATGCATCTACCGCTTCCAGACCGACATTCCAAGGCGAATGCAAGATGTCGCTGCTGCGTTACGTGGCAACTCATGGCGATTTCTCATGGTTGGCGCTTTATATGACATCGATCCCGAGGTTTCCTCCATAACCAGCTCTGCTTCTCACCACCACGGCACTAGATCGTCTCGGCAGGGAAGAGCGTCTTCCGCCACACAGTACCCAGCCGCGACGAGAATGTCAGCCTCGTCAGTCGTGAATTCAACGCCGAGGAAGACAACCGCGTCGTCTTTGTCGGTGAACAAATTGAAGATGACCAAGCATTGCCGCATCGTGATAAGCGACAGCGACGGCGTCTCCTATGGTATATTCTCTGCCCAGCCACTGCTTCCCACTCATGTGCTTCTAGGATTGTTCTCGACTCCATCCCATCTTCTCCACAATCAGAGGTGACTCAGAGGTGACTCAATCACCGATTAAAGTCGAAGACGTCCCTGAAGGCAGCAGTGGCGGCAGCAGAACCCGGCTCCGATTGCTTTTTATGAACTGCCATTCCTTCACATCCGCGGGGTACTTGTCCCTCGACGACGAAGCCAAGCTTTGGGGCTGTGACATCACGGCTCTCCCGTCCGATGAAGCCAATGCGAAGCGATTTACAACATTTGCGCGACATCTCTTCGACGAGTACAATCAAATCGGCCGCCGACGATTCCTCGATGCTTTAAATCAACATAAGATCTTTGTTCATAGAAAGACATCATTATCGGAATCGACCAGCGCATTGGACGCCCGCATAGCTTGGACGAGTCGCAGGTAACCCTCATGGGACAACTGGTCGTACTTGGACTGGACGTATCGCTGGAAATGCACAAGTTTGAGCGCATCCGAGTCACAGCCGCTGAGATCGCATTCCCACATGGGTGCTTCTTGGTCGAGCGGCGTGAAACCAGCCTTCGTGAATGATTGCGATGTCATGTACAAGATGCGAATCCGTGCCGACTTTGGTGTTAATCGGTCCAATGTCGCACTACAATGGTGTACATGAGCAAAAGACGTAGATGGAGAGAAAGACGTACACAAATATGCGATGGCGCTGGCGGAAATCGTGCGGTTCGGCTTCGTCCTCGAGGATTTGTGTCCCGACGAGAACGATGCGATCGGGATCGACAAATTTTCGACTAATCAAGTTGGCCAATTCAAAAGGCGTCTTGATCACATGCTGGTATGTGCAATCGCCCACGACGGACTGTCGAACAGTCGACGGTACCACCGCGCCAACCATGCAGTAGATCCATAGGTTTTGCATCAGGTAGTCAGACAAGGCTGACGCGGAGATGGGAAACTCGCGTTGCAAACGACGAACGCATTGATAGCATTCCGGATCGGAGAAATCGAACGGCATGTCGTCCACTTCGCCATTGTCATCGTTGGGGAATCCGACGCGTTCGAAGAGAGCGTCGACGTGGTGATAGAGTTGCCGCGTAATCCAGTCAATTCCGCATTGTCGTGCAGCAGGATTGGCTAGGAGTGTCACATGACGCCAATTCGGCAAGTTTGGAGGCGGTGGCTATCGTCGAATCAAACACTATAACTAGAGGTACAACTACGTACCGGAATCGTCGTTGAGGCATCAACCCACATTTGCATTTTCCGCGCCAACTCGCGATAATGCGCAATGTGTTTCTGGAGTGCATGGTTCATTTCATGCTGGTGATGGACATCTTCTCGGAGTGCCAGTGCGACTTCTTTCCACGACAAGAGAGGCTCCGTCGCGGCGACGACGGCAGTTCCATCGCTCGACTCAGACTTCGCGATAGACAACTGAGAAACTTGTTTCTCGAGGTCGACAATGAGATTTCGGAGATGCGTCGTCTCTCTCAATAGCTGCTCACGATACCGCCTTTGTTTCTTACGATCATAAATGCGGCGCTTGAGCTTGGCGTCGCCTGTGATCTGGACCAAATCCTCGTCGTCAATGTCTTCCATGCACTGGCGTTGCGTCATGTTCACTTGCTAAAATGGCTCTCAAGCTGGGCCGTCGCTCAAAATATCAAAAATGACCAAGACAATCCGTCAAATTAAATAGTTAATTGGTCAAAATATCTAATTTCGTACAATCCAGCACACTCGTTTAATGGGATCTCTATCGAGTTCCTGCTCGCCTAGCTCAGCTTGACCGGCGATGCAGCGTTAGTAGAGTGGAAATTTAGCCTTAAAACCATCGCATTATAAGCTTGGAAGGCTGGGAATTCCATCGAATGTGATGGAAGATAGGCTTGTCAAATAAACTCGTCAAAATATTGAAATGTCGTTAAGTCGCAGCCACGGTATGGCTGAACCATCTGGTCGAATACCACGTATGGGATGACGGAACGCATCATCATGGAGTTAGTTTTATGTATTGTGATTGGAAATCGTAGGAACGGATTGCCTACATTTCGATTTTGACGAATCAAATTAATTTCGCATAATTATTGGCTGAATTTGAATTGAGTTGAGATCGTTCGATTCACCAAGTTGAAACTTTGTGAGCGACGTTGAAGTTAACATGGTCCCAACTCCAGCAGCTTGTGTCTAGCTCAGATGGCGCACATGCTATGTGTAGTTTTCTAATGCCGAACGAAGCGTTTTTTAAATGAATTTAAAATATATTATCACGATTGTGTGTTGTGAAAACATGTACTTTGCATACGACTCAAAACCGACAATTTTCTGTTCATTAATTGGACAACCGACACTATAAATGCAATTTATTGGCTGATTTGATTTTCTCCTACTTTGATTGGACGAGGAAATTGTCGTACACGACACATATCACTAACATTTAGCATAAACGCAGTTTGATTGGTTAAAATCGTGAGCCAGACATGGGAGTGTTCATTTTCATGTCCATTTCCATGCCAGAAGTCCCATCCAAGAAGGTCATCCAGGACGCATTCCAGGGTGCCTCCACGCGGCGGGCTTATTCCACTTATCAACGACAGTTTGAAGCTTACTGTGTCACCCTAAAAGATGGACTTAACCCAGTGCTTGCGACTGTCAACGATTGTACAGATTTTTTCACCATCTTTACTCTTTGGGCAGAAAGGCCCGCACAGTCGACGCAGCCAAAACAGCTTTGGTTTCATACTTCAACCAACACAATGTACATCCCAACCCTGCACAGGACATACTAGCTAAATGCTACGTGGTTGGGCTGCTGAAATTTAATAGACTCAACAACATTGACGAAGAAAAAAAGGCCCACCCTCTGACTGTCCATGAATTTTCAACGATCATGAATTTGTTTGCTGATTTCAATCCCTTTGTGGGCTCCATGGTGCAATTTTTGCTGTCTTCTTGTTTCCTTGGCTGCTTCCGTATCAGCGAAGTGCTCGCGTTAAAGTGGAATGATATTGCTTTTGGAAAAGACGAGCATGGGAAGTATGTGTCGATCCGTCTGCGGTGGCACAAAAAGGCCAGTGTCGAAAAGGAATGTCAAATCTACCATTTGATTGACGAGAATCTCTACCCTTGCTTGTGCATTTGTGCTTTATATGATGGTTACATTGACCGCATCCGATCTACTCATATGAACAATTCAAAGGACTCTTTTGTGTTCCCATCATACTCACTACTGCAAGATGGTGGTGTAAAATTGGACTGGTTTAAGCCGCTTGACCAAAATTTCCTTCGCCGACTCGTTCAGGGTGTCATAGAAAAATCTCCTACCCTGCCGATTGGAATTTCACTTCATAGTATGCGACGTGGAGGCTGCTTTTACAGAGTGTTTGACTCAACCGAGCGCAAATTCAATTTCAGAGAGCTCATGGCTTGGTGCAGATGGGAGGATGCTAAGACTTGTTGTGAATATCTAGTGACTAAAAGTATCAGCGACAAAATAGACCCTCGCAACCTCCTTCGGATGGAGCCTCCAAGCCACAGTGGTGTTGTGAATCCTATGGGGACGCTTGAGAACTGGGAATTTCTGCTTGATGAGATCCGAAATTGTATTCGTGAAGAAATAAGTGCAAGATTTGGCAAGGCCACTGAGGCGAGAGTGCCCATCAGTCATCAATCAAAGAGTATGTGACTCCCAAAGGCATTCCCACGGCAAGGAATGCCAGTGATGCGTGGAGCCAATGGTTTTCTGCTAATCCAAAGCAAGGATTGTTCGTACCTGTCAAAGATTTCTCTCGTGAAATGATCAAGATAGATCGCAAACGTTATTCAGAGAGGCACACATTGGGTCAAGCGTTTGCAAAATATCCCAATCTGGAGCAATTTGAAGCTGCTTATGCTGGCCACACTAGTAGCTACTCGAGTTTGTTGAGAGAGATTCGCAAAAGAAAGAGAGATGGAAGACTTTAATCGCGTAAATACATTGTTTTGGCTCACTTTTGTTGCAGCTAGAGTATTGCCAGAGAATTTGGAAACGTGTGGGCATGCACAACACTGACTATGCGATGCGTTTCGACAACTTGATAATCTGCATGTCATGATTCACTGTGTCAAGTGTCGTTTTAGTACACTGAACAAGCGAATTTGTATGACCACGCAAAGTAAAGCTGATGTCATTGGCACAAACATATCCATTCCCAGTGTGTCGAAGTTAGTCGGTCCATCATCGGTACCTCGACCAGGAAGCTGCAAATGCTGGCCACACCGGCAGCATCTCGAGTTTGTTCAGAGACATTCGCAAAAGAGAGCGAGATGGAGGACTATAATCATGAATATGCGTCTCTTTTCCATTACGTCTTTGACTGTTAGAGTTGTTTTCACTGCTAGAGAGTTTGAAAATGTTTGGGCTTGCACACCACTGATGTGCTGCTCGACAACTTGACAAGCTACAATCCTAGTATATACAGCGTCGATTTTTCACACGGAACAAGCGAATTTGCATGACTACGCTATGCGAGGCTCATGTCATTGGCACAACATCAACAGTCCATGCTTGGCAAAGGTGGTCGGTCCATCTTCAGCATACCTTGACCAGGATGTCTTGAATGTGAGTTTGGTCGAATCAAAATATTTCTACCAATCACCGTGTTGTCGGATGGAATTGTCGAATGTTCAGAATTATCTTTACATGTTTCAGGGCAAAGGTTTCAGAATATCTAGAATGCGTCAAGTACCTCATTCAGGGAGGTAATCCGACATTATGCGCTTGCCTGGAGATATACAATGCAGTCTGACGACGCAGTCTTCTTGATGCACATCATGAGGCAAATATGAGCAAAGTGAATCAGTGGTAAGATAATACACATACAACAAAGGGGGGGCTAGGACGTTCTTTGTAACATGAAGGTATTTATTCATTGAGTTATGTTTATGGTGGACGCGAGGCACGACATGAGCCATTTGGTCGAGGGCATCAAACACATAACAAGTATCAGTCGTCTAGTCACAGTCAAGTCTTTCTCTCTATATCGAGCTTGAGTTGTCGCCTGAAGCTTAGATGACTAAGCCTAACATGAGTAGAAGGTGCATATGCATTGCAGTGCCGCTCTGACCGGCTCGTGAACTTAGGCGCCCATTCATACGCTCCAAACACAAGATCGATGGCATAAACATTATGATTGGTCAATATAAAGAGATTTTCTGGATGTATGATTGGTCAATGAATCGTAGGAAATTCGGTCCTACAATTTGTCAAAAATTTCAATCAAAATGAATTTCATACTTTAGGGCGGGTCTGGATGCCCATCAATTTTTTTATTCCATAAAACTGAAATGATATTTTGCAAAAATTTTCCAAAGTTCCAAATTCACAATAAAAAATGGAATAGTTGGAGAAATTGTTATTTGTCTGGATGTCACAACTTGAGAAACTTCAACATAACCGATACAGACGATTGTTGTCATACTGCTGTGTCAGTCTCTTCCGACCGGAAACTTTGAAATGAGCCAGAGATGAGCAAAGCTCGATCACTGTCGCTTCTCAGAGTGTTAGAACATGCGACAGTGATAATATATAGTGTGTGCGTGTATTTTTGTAGAGATGACAAGCTGAATCTCTAGAAGGGAAGTTGGAAAGTGAATTAGATGGTTAACATGAAAGCTAGCTAGGCCTAGTGTGAATTCTGTGGTCTTCGTTTGTCTTCTGGAGTCTTCTGGAACACGCAATATACAAGTTGTTTTATAGTTAAGAGACCTTTCTCGAATGTGAAAGTTGAGATTACATTCTAGAAGTCTCAACAGAATCTCAAGCTTGACTCGATCAGTGCGTTCATGACGAAAATATGTGATAAAAAATAGACCAATTTGGTCCATTTTTTTTATGGCATAATTTGGCCAAAACTCCAGAAAATTGTGACAAAAAAATTCTTTGAGAAGGTGGCATCCAGACAGTCAAAATTGAAAATTATGGCATATTTCGAATTATGGCATTTTTTGGCATTTTTATGCCATTTTTGGTGGCATCCAGACCCGCCCTTAACCAAATTAATGTGTGAGTTTTTTTATTCGAAAAAATGGAAAATATCGGAATATTGTTCCTACTATTCATCAAAATATCAAATATAGCTCCTACATTTTCCGACTTATGAGTAATTCCCCCAGAACAGGGTGGTTTGCCCTCAGAACAGGGTAGTACCACCCTGTTCTGAGGGAATCCAGATAAAATCCGGATACTACCGGATTATCAAATAATTACCCTCATGAGTAGTGATGCTTGTTCTCTAATCGTTCTATTATTTGATAGCCAGTAGTTTCTAGAGCATTTTAAAACTTAAGAAGACATCCAAGCAGCAGCTCAAGTGCATGGTTGCGAACTGTGGGGCGATTATCTGGTACACGAATTTCCCAACTCACTTGAAAAACCGACACAAGGAAATTCCCGAAAATCGCCATATTCGACTCATGTGGGGACGTCTCGTGTTGGAAGATGGAAGTTTGGTGCCCTACACTCCTCCTCGGCGATCGGCTGGAGTTCAGTCACAGTATGCTTTGCCTCCATCAAATCCTATTGGTCAAAATGTGTCATCCAACGACGACGACCAAACAACCAATGAAGTGATGACTCGCGACGACGAAGACGATCTCATGCATGATATCATGTGTGTGGAAAGGTTGTACAGAGCATTTTGCGCCTGTTGATTATCCAGACTAAGACGTGTGGGGGCAAACCAAGAGATATTTTGGCACCTATTTTGATGAGCCAAGGCAACACCGAAGGCGTGGCTAGTCCTGCACAATCTTTCGACACAAATGCAGCCGTGAATGATGAAGAAGAGACCAAAGAAGAGGCCAACAATCACGATGAAGAAGAGACCAAAGAAGAGGCGAACCATCAAGATGTCGAAAGTCCGGTGAGACCACCTCGTCAGAAGAAAAGACGAACAAGTGCTGAACGTGTAGCAAAAATGGTTCGCATGTTATCTTAGCTTTATAATTCATTCTAATGCATTGAGTTCCATGAAATAGTTTTGGCAACTTGTAGAAAGTAATCATAGTTCTAGTAGCTTCTAGAAGTTATTATCTTCTGAGCCTTCTGCAACATTGTAAAGTTCTGCAAACTTCTAGATTTCTGCCAGCTTCTAGTGAGTAGTACTAGTTTCAGTAACTTCTAGATGCACATAACTGTTTTGACAACTTTTAGAAAGTAATAGTAGTTCTTGTAACTTCTCCTTATCTTCTGTAACTTCTCCTAACTTCCAGACGATATTATCTTCTCTAACTTTTAATAACTTCCAGAAGGTTTTATCTTCTGTAACACCTTCAACATCGTTAAGTTCTGCTAACTTCTAGAAAGTAATACTTGTTATAGTAACTTCTGACATCTAGCTACGCATTCCCCTTGATTCAGTATCTACAAATGTTTTAGAACATAGCAAGAGTTAATATACTTCTGAAACGTCTAGAAGCTTTAGAGTTGTAGAAGTACTAGAAGCTCGAAAGCCCTAGAAGTACTAGAAGCCCCAGAGTCCTAGAAGTAGTAGAACGTAGAAACCTCAAGAAGGTGACAGCAAGATTTTCTCTGGAGTCTCTTATGTAGCTTCCACGGCTATGGAACATAATAGAAGTTTCTAGAGTTCGCACTTACCATATTATGAGTCATGGCTGGGTGGGGTGAATTTGCATGACTGCTGAAGGAGGCATGGTTAGAGTCAAGTCCATCGATGTGATCGAAATTGGTGCATCGTCCAGCGGCTTGCGCAAACAAAACATGTGCAGTCGGCTTTAGTGTATGTCCATTTCCCGGACTTCGTGTCCTGATATTTCTGTTGGACTCGAATTCCCAAAGTCATGATTCTTAACCACATTGATCACACTTCCGGAATGTAATCATGCTCTCCTCTTGGCTCTTTAGTAATGCTTAGCTTGACAGCGTGAGCAAGATAGTCTTCCGACACTACGAACTCCATGGAACGACAGTTTCCAAGTCGAATTTTGATGGTGTTCCAGTCTTCGTACCTGCCATTTGTGCAACACTGTGTACAACCCTAGTTTGATTGGCTTAAAATATACATTATTGACTTGGAGACTTGACCGTGTGATTCCTAAAGCTCAATGCCCAAGGTCGACCGTGGCCATTGTCCATATCGTCAAACCCCAAATGCGATTGTATCGGGTCTAGTGTAGGATGTATAAACAAATCAACAATACAAGACTCGTTACATTGACATCGTTCTCTACATGGATTATTATCCTTTGCATACGGGGGCAGTGGCAAAGAAGTTTGGTTATGTCTTTCTGCTTTACTACTTTATTGCAATCAACATTTACAAAATCTCGAATCTCGTTGTGTCGTGCGAAGCACGACGACTCACGGGTTTATGGCTACCATACACCTAAGATCAGGATGCAGTAAGCTGTGGACATTGTAAATCGACGTGTTAAACGTTTCTCCCTTTTTGTCCGAAAGCCCTACAAGGCTAAGCATCCTTCACATGAATGTCAAACGAAAAACTTCATTGTTTATGTGCTGTGTTTGATGAAAACTATATATGTATTGATAAGCTAAGATGTGCCGACAAATACCGTTGCCGGTTTGCAACCCGTGTATAATGACTTAGTTTGAGTATACATCAGGGTTGCAAAACGCTTCAAACGATGCAACTCTCACTGCAACCTTTGTTGCAAATCGAACATGGATCTGCAGCAAATGTACCAGGGATTTTTGTGGATGGTACAGTGTAAAAAAAGAGAAACAGCCAATCAGAATTCTAGAAATTTGAGATTTACAACTTCGGTTGCAAATGGCTGGTAAAGTACTAGTATTTATGCAAGGTAATTATTTGATAATCCGGTAGTATCCGGATTTTATCCGGATTCCCTGTTCTCGGGGAATTATGTCTAGTTTTTTTGCCAAAATAAGAGCCCAATATGCGAGTATATTGGCCTTGTACTTTCATTGGTTATTAAGATTGTTACACGTCCCACTTTGGCCACACTTTCAGCAATCGCAACCTCCCACGAAGAAATGGAATCAACAAGGCTTGCAGCAAAAGAATCCATGAGTCGAAGGCTCACTGTCTGAGCAGGGAGCCCATTTTATTAGTAGTCTTTGCCACGAAAAGAGGCCATAAGCTCAAGAAAGACTGTTCGTTTACCAATTTGAAATATCTCACCTTACGAAACATCTCACACACGCCAATTCTGGTCGTGTAAAGATGAAAAATATGTGTTTGTGAACAATTACGTGTAGCATCAATGCTCCAGGTGGTCCATTGCGTTTAGGTAGGAAATTGTTAAGCCGGACATTGCGGGTTCGAGTCCCGACGAGAGCATTTTGCAAAAATTTATTTATCGGGGTTCATCTAGCTGCTTTGTACTCGTGAAGCGAGAAGGAACAGTCATTTGGACTTTTAGGCTACACTAGACTTCATCGTGCGTTGAATGAGCAATACCGTGACGTTTACAACAATGAAATGGCAGACGAGGGCGATAGATGTAGTTTACGTATCGGAGCCACAGATATCAATCGACGAATCACTCCGACGACTAAACTTCACACTAGAAACTGCTATGGGTTCTTGCTGTTGTCTACAGTCTTCAAGAGCTACACCTTGTGATTGTAGAGTCTTTCGTCGCTTGTCTTGTCGCCAACCACCGGTTCTGCTTCGTGTTGCAAGCAGAGACAGTGGTTGACCGCAAGATGAGCGATGAAAGACTCTACAATCAATCTACAGTCTTCAAGATCTGTAGCTTGTGATTGTAGCTTTCTTTATCGCTCATCTTGCGGTCAACCACCGGCTCTGCTTGCAACACGAAGCAGAGCCGGTGGTTGGCGACAAGATAAGCGATGAAAGACTGTACAATCGCAATTTACAGATCTTGAAGGCTTTAATTTCTAATCTCATATCTGCAACTTAGTGAATTCACAGTCAGAGACAGTTATTAGGACTTCAGGCTACACTAAACTGAATGAGGAATGCCTCGGCGTCAACAATGAAATTGCAGATGTGGCGTTTCCCTATCAGAGCCACCGGCATCATCGATGAATCATCTCAGCGACTTCACTTCAAAACAGAAACTCCTGTAATTATTCGCTGTTCTCTAAAGGCTTCAAGAGCAGCAGCTCGAAATTGCAGTCCTCTCATCAGCAACCGACCCACCCGAAGAACACTAAGTAGAGTCGAAGCCAACCTCCGACTCTACTCAGTGTTCTTTGGGTGTGTCTCTGCAATCAAGAGCTCCAGCTCTTGATGGCTCTAAGAGAATAGGAAGTAACCATAGCAGTTTCTGTTGTGATGCTTAGTCGCCAAGGTGACTTATCGATTGATTTCTCAGCTAATCCTCACTTTGAGTGCTAATGTATAAACAGAAACGACTATTTTACAATTAGGTAAGGCAGGGCCTAGCAGCGACTCCTCTAGCTCAATCCATGTCGTGATATCAAGAGCCATAGATGGAGATTGAATTAAACAATTTGGAGTCCACAAGGTGGAGCACATTTCAGCAAAACGAAAAAGTACACCCTCCTATAGGAATCGAACCCGCAACATTCAGGTTCACTTGATGTAGCACTAACCACGCGGCCAGCATCACAATTTACGAAACATAGTCGTGAAAATATTAAGAGGGAATACTGGAGAGGCGGGGGATAGCGTATACTACTCTGTTCAATTAAAATTAGTTTAGAGGTAGCCGCGGAGGAGAAGTTCCCTTCGGAGCCCACAAATTAGTTTAGAGGTAGCCGCGGAGGAGAAGTTCCCTTCGGAGCCCACAACTCCAGTATCTTCCTTCATTCGTGGCTGCTTGTAAGCACAAATGCATGTTCTAAATGTTGGCTACTTCTTGATTCCTGATCACGCTTCGCCAGTCTCTAGTACGTAAACTCGTTCACAATATTTCGATGTTGCCTGTGACTTGTTTGTGTCATGGTGTGGTAAGACCATGAGTCAAACTCTCACATGTGTTTAGTCTCGTGATTCTAAGAGCTAATTGAACATGATTGCTGTATAAAGATAAGCAAAGAACTGCTTTCTGAATGCACAGCGGGTGAAAATCTGTTCTTTTGTCTTTGTGTTGCTTCTTTGTGGCTTCATAACTGAAATGTGCGATGGATTCATGAAACGCAAAATACAGACAATGAAAGCTAAAAGAGTCAGCTCTCTTTTAATCCAATTAAAAGGGAATGAGGAGTCGATTTGCAATATAACCGCCAATGCAAAGATAGCATGGACAAACATATTGAAACAGAGTAGTATAGAAAAAATGGAGCACCACATTTTCGACTTTTTCATTTCGCCATATTGACCTCTGTAGTTTCGAGGGTTGATTGAGCGTTAAAAAAGAGAGCTAAATCTGTCTTCTACATCCGATAAGCCTTCGGGACGCTCAAGAAATGAAGTCTCAAAGTCGGCGATTTCAACCCTTTCCGATCACATATATGCAGAATTTCCTCTCGAAAATCCTATTTAGATAAAATGTCCTTAATTATAGTAGAATGATGGTATTCAGTAAGGAAAAATCCTTGAATAAAGACTGTGACGACTGTGTGCGCCAGCGAGAGTACCACAGAAGAAATGTGAGTCTGAAGCTTAGTACCCTAAAGTGTAAAGTACTACTTTAGATTATACTGAATGCGTGTATGTTTCGGATGTTTTGTTGACACCAGGGTTCATTTCAATTACTGGATAAAAACAGGAGAAATGACAAAAAGGAGACTTTTTGCTCAACGCAAAATCTTGAAAACTACATCGGAATGAGTCCTAGCTGAAACTTGGATCGCTCGTAGCTCGTTCATCTCGATAGCTATGACGATAATTCCTCGTTCTATGTGCTTACATTTGTCTGTTCTATATGTCTTGATAGTTGCAGACCTCGTCTTGGCCCAGGAGAAAAGTTGGTAGCTCGAGAATTTGCCAAAATTACCCCCTTGTCTTAGGAATTCTCTGTTAAGAGCATCTCCAACGCTGCAAGCCAAAGCTAAAGTTAAAGCCATATTGTTATCAGTTTTGGCTCAGTGAAACCGATTTTGCTCCAGTGCGCATCGTGCTAAAGTTAAATATATACGGATAGCCCGACTGTTGAGCTGTCATTATTCGGCATTTCTTCCCAAAAAAGATCACCTTGCAAGCAATTCGAGATGGACGACTACTTCACTCGATGGTTCATGCGCATCCGCCAGGATGCAATTAACGATGATATGGATGACATCTTCGACTCTGCTCTCAACGATGATGTTCGAACGCCTACCACTCGCCAATGGGGAGGTTCGCGACATGGAAGGGCAGCAAATGCTAACACTATTCAAAGGTGCAAGAAGCTATGCGAAAGGACATTGAAAGAGCGTTTGGAGTTCTACAGGCTCGATGGCAAATAGTTGCGAATCCTGGTCGTAGCTGGTCGCCTGCAAAAATGTCAAATATCATGACAACATGCATAATACTGCACAACCTCATCGTCGAAGATGAACGGAGTTTAGACAATCTTGATCCACTGTCAGATTGTGTATCGGTCGCGCAGAGTCACCGACAAGACGCCTTGGCGAATATCAATTCACAACATATTGACATTCTTGTAGTGGAGCATACGGACATCAGCGATATGCCAGATCAATCCTTGGCAAGGACGCTACAACGAATGAAAGCTTTGCACGAGAGCCAAGACTTTTGGAGGCTCCAGAACGATTTGATTCAACATTTGTGGAGTAGAAAGGGATCATATCAATATGACTGAGAGTGTAATCGACAAACATATCAAATTACGTTATACATATATACTTAACTAGACGATCTCCTCATCAATAGAATCTTGTGAACGATTCTTTGTCGCTTGTACACGCTCTTTCAGTGCCGTCAAGGCTAAACGACGCTTGATGGCAAAGTATTCGGCAGCTGTGGCATCATTGCAGTCTCGAAACAATTCCAGTTCTTGCTGGGATCTTGCTAACTCAATTTGTTGGTCCATGTGTCTCTGGGCCAGTTCGTTCTGTTGTTGTATAAGATCATTGCGACGTTTGGCCTCAACAAGCATACTTAATTTTGTGTCATCGGTCTTTTTGTCGATAAGAGCGGCGTCTTTTGCTGCCTTGCTGCCTCGTGGACGCGACTGAGTTACATCATCAAACTCATCGTCTGCATTTGGTGCTCGTTGGCGCTTTACAGGCTTTCCAGACTCTTGAGCCAACATAGATTCGAATTTGGGTACGTGATCTTTGAGATATGTCCAAACCTCCAAGTACTCAAAGCTTTTGTTTGAGGAGTCAGCATTCTTGTACATCGCCAGAGCATCTCTTTCATAATCTTCTACCACGTATCCTGACTTTTCCACTGAAATAGAGGTGTTCTACACACCGATAAATTTGTTGACATCAGCTTGAGCAGTCTTCAACCTGTTAATGAGGCTGCAGTCACTTTGAACAACGAAAGGTCCACGCTCATTTTTATCTTGATCCTCCCATAGCTTCTTGAAAGCTCTCCCAACACGGCCAAAGAACACAGCACTTGACTGATTGTTTCCCACGACGGCATCATGGCTGACGTGGACCCAAGCGCGCGCCAAGCGAAGATTCTCTTCAGGACTCCACGCAACTCCTTTCGCCACCCCTCACTCGATCTCAAACGTCAGTGATCACAAAACGGATATGCTGTATTAACCCGATAGCTGCGAGCTTGGCTTCTGAGCCAAACTGCGTCGTTTTGGCTCAAAATCGACCAAAGCCAAAGTTTGGATAGCTTTGGATCGTGCGGTGGGGCAAATTTCTGAGCCAAAACTGGTTTAAACATGTTTTGGCTTTGCTTTGGCTCACGCGTTGGAGATGCTCTAAGGTTAGTACAGTTTAAATGGTATATGCACCCTCCCATCAGGATTTATCCTCCTGTAACACACTTTCCAGTTGGTTGTCTAAAACAGCTGAGGTACAAAAGCGAGCATAATGAGCCCTTAATTTGACCATAATTTGCTCTCTCATCATGGCCGCAACGCCAGCGATTCTACAAACTGAACAGTTGTGTGTGTGTCTTGTTGTAGCACGGATTCGTTAAGTGGCTGATTCAGTGGGTCAAACAGCGGGCGGGGAAATCATCCGCACGGTCTTGAGTAAGCCAATTATTTTCTCCCCTGTAAAATATCGCCCAAACCATGAAATTACAAGCGTCACTGTCGGAATGATTCCTGGAACACCATCATGAACTGGGCAGGTAAAATCTGTTTCTCCTCTCCGATCGAATGGACGATAAATAGACTGCGTCGTCTATACGAAGAGCTCCTTCGCGCACTTTCTCGATCAACTTGGCACGAAATTTCTGTGAGCAGACAGCCCAGCCGTCCTTTCTAATTCTGCATTTTGACTTTTTTTCATCTTTTTTTCAATTTTCATGAAAATTGCCAAAATTTTGACAGTTTTTGATACGAATTTCAAGCAGTAAAAAATTGCGATTTGCCAAAAATACAGTAAAACCCTGAGTTAGTCACACCTTTCTAATTTTATATTGTATATAAATTGATACTTTATATCAAATAAAAATTGAAAGGTGAAAGAATAAGTGGTGGCACGCTAACTTTGAATCTCAATGCATCGCCAACGTATCAGTCTCGCCGACAAGCTCAAGATCAAAGAAGAGCAATTGGCCCAAGCAGCGTGGCAAGAGGTCACTGAGTCAACAATTTCGAATTGTCGGCGCCATACAGCAATCCTCGATGAAGAACTGTATGAATTGGATAACTCGATCAATGCAATTGAGCTTTAAATTTGCCAGGTTTAATGACATGAATGATAACATGACGTAACCTTATAGTCTTATACCTTTACAAATTTATAAACTATACTCTGAAAATTGATGTGACTATCTCGGGGTTTTACTGTATATCACTTTTTGGACAGTGCGAATGGATTGTGATCCAATTTGTCAGCAAAAACTGCACAAAACTTGATATTTTTATCCTGAGCTTTGAGCGTGCCACGTCATTTATAAGGGCTTGGACGTGACGTAGGTTGTGTTATTTGTCTTGTGGTATTGCTTCAAATCGTCAACCTGAGGGCCTTCCCATGCTTTGTATTCTTCGTTGGTCAAGATATAATTCATTTCTTGAAACTTTTCCAAGTTTCCAACAGCTTCATACGCCCTCGAGGCGAGCTTGACCATGAATCGTTTCGGCCTAAACTCCTCGATCTTGCTCAAACGAACCTGCAAGCCTTCAAACAACTGGATCACAAGTTCAGGTTCCTTTTCACGCCAGGCTAAATACATGCCGAGCTCAGTAACACGATAGCCTACGCTGGAAATGAGCACGGAGGTTTCAGTTGAACAGTCTTCTCACCAAGATTGAGCGAGGAATTGTCGATCATGGCCTTGACAGTTGCAAGAGCCTCAGCGGATTTCCCCATGTCGTAGAGCCATCGAACAATGTATGAAATGGCAACGTACGTGAGCGAATTGCATTCCTCAAATGTAAACTCAAGTAATTCCATGAGCTTTTGGTATTCCAATCGTGTGTTGACATATTCACATGACGCATATTGCTTGTAGCCCCAGACAATCATACTGGAGACACGCGTGTCCGTCCATCCTTGTGTCACGGCGCTGTATTTGTCGAAGAGTTCTGCGATCTGACGTGGCTTCCTTTTTTGTTTGGCCCAACCATCGTAGAGCTGATGGCAAGTTGCTGCGGATAGAGGACCCAATTTGTGCTCTTGCATGAGCTCTAAAAGTTGAATCGAAGTGTCCACATCAGAACGAGCCAACCGAACAAGCATGTCCTTGGCAATTCGGGACTGGAACTGATACGTCGCCGATGGCAAATGGATCAAATCGTCAAAAAGCTGGAGGCTTTCGTCATATCTCTTCTTTTTCCATAATTGCTGTAGAGCAATTTCAAAATAAAACTCGATGGAGCCTGCTTTCAGAGCACCATAATGCTTGCTCGACATCCAAAGCTGCATGGAGCGTCGAACTGCATGACGCGAACCTGTTTTGGCTGCGACGAGTAGAATTTTGTTGAGAATAGTTACTGTGATGGGGTATCCCTTGGCTGCAGCAGCTTCTGCCAACGAAAGCACCTCCTCCGGCGTGCAATTCTCAGTATCTTGAAGAGCAGTAGCAAGCACGTGAAAATAACTTGTGCCTTCCAGCGGCAAACGAGTGGATTCCATCACTTGCTTTGAAACTGCCCAGTTCTTTGTGTGGCTACATGCTGTCAATACTGCATTGAGAATTGGAACCGAGAGGTTGACTTTGGCTTCATGCCTAACCGCATTAAACAAAATTGATTCAGCAATGATCCCACCATTTCGAAAAAGCATCAATAACTTGATCGTGGCACAGCAACTTATTGAGTGCCAAGACGTAATGGAGCCGCATTGGATTTGACAGGCGGAGTTGAGCCTGCTCGGCGGATTCAAACAGAGACACAATAGCGTCAATGTTGCCAAGTGCCGTGTGAGCTTGCATGACATGAAGGTAGGCATGGGGTGTCCAAGCTTGCAGTGGTAATTCATTGAACGTGATGGTTGCATTTTCATAGTCTTTTTGATCGACAAAGGTCTTCAAACTCTCTACCCGTTGAAGTCGATACGCCTTTTGGACGTCCTCCTTTGTTGTTTTTGGTTTAGATGGATTTTTTTCGTGAAGCATGCGTTTTGACTTGAGTTTACGCTCACGCGGCACCACGACTAGCCGTCTTGGTACTGTATACTCAACTGGAGGGGTTTCTCGGTGGCCTTTCAAGGTCATTTGGTCAAAAGCTGTGTTCAAGCTGCTTACGTCTTCAAGTCCAAGCTCTTCTTCTCCATCTAGACTTGCAACGACTCGGAGTTTCCTTTTGACTAGTTGGACAGTGCAAAATCGTTTCCAAGAGTCTTCAAGAACCAGCGATCGGATGGCGCCAATGCCATGGCGGCTGGTGCTCCGAATCATCATGGCACCACTTCCTGGAATATCAAAGATTAAGTTTTATTCGCTATAATTAAGTAAAAATTACCAATTAATTGAGTTTGTTAGTGGCATATCCAATCAAATAATTATATTTCAATTTATTTGACCAATTGTTTATTAAAAAGATAATATTTCGTCCAATCGGAATATCCTCCACTGATATGGACGACAAAACTCAAGAGTGCCATGCATCAAGCACTTCGAAGTGCAGTCCAGCGCGCCACGGCGTCCAGGAAGCGATTCTATCACCATTCCAAGTCCTTGATGATAACTCATTCACCAGAGCGTATGGTTGCATCTCTCAGCGAGAGTTCCATCAATGCATTGCTGGACAAATCGATCACATCGAAAAAGCGGTTGGAATTGGTCGAGACGTACTTTGCTCAACGGCCACAAAGTGTGGATGAGCAGGACAAGGAAGCCATTTCTATCATGCTCAACGATCTCTTGCTGTCTCGGGATATGGCAAGTGCTCTTGCCATGATTGAACTGATGAAGAAACACAACGTGACTGCCCCAAAACATGTTGTGATGGTGTTCGCACGCATGTTTGCTCGGTTGATGGCAGAAGACAAGACATCAAAAAGCCTGTCTGACCAGCTGAAGTGGTATCTCGGGCACCAAAGCGTCTTCGGCAATACGGAGCTTCCAGTTGATGAAATGTTTGTTGAGTTGGTGACGCGAGGACATTTTGACGTGGCAATTGAATTGTGGCAAGTCTGCATGGAGCCCAACGCTGACCTTAAAGTGGCGCACCTCGCAAGTGTCAATGTCTTGCTGAATGAACTCAATCGATTCCAACAATATGGCAAAGTGATCGACCTATTCTTTGGACCGCACAAAGACCTGCTCATTGCCAATCAAAGAGCCGTCATAAGTATTATGGAGGCACTCGCTCGGCGAAGAGACTACGATCAAGTACAGTCACTTCATTCTTTGCTCAAAGAAAAAGGTCGGGTCCCCAACAACTCGAAAATGTACACGATTTACAGCGTGTACCTTCAGAAAGCCCAAGATGGTGTTCATTCTGAAGAATAAGAAGAGTAGATCATCAATTAAAAATGTAAACCAACGCAAAAGATAAAAAAGTACTGTCTTTAAAAGATGACATCGAACGAGGTCGAAAGAGTTTGCCATCGACTCTCCCACTAGTGTTGAAGTTGCTGCATGTCTTAGTGTAGTGCTGCCTTTGAAACTTGGAAAAAAATCCTTCTTGATTTCATGAAGCTGTCATGAAAGGAAATCAATGCGAAGATGCGCCCTCTAAATGTTCATCGCGGTGATCTTTTTGAAGTATTCTAGGAAATTTGTATTATATTGTGAATGAAGTGAAATTGTACCGATAGAGGCATCGCAATTGAAACTCAGGAATTGAGGTCACTCGTGAAGAATCTATATTCTCCCATCTAAACAAGCTGCATCAAGATTATATACTTTTTAGAAACGTACGGTAATTGAAAAAAATCTGCGAGCGGAATCTAGGGCAGTTAGTTTCAAATAGGTTTAAGTCGATACTCTTTCAAGCAAGTATTTTACACTCATAGGGTTGATAGCTCTTGTAGATGTTATCAACAACTCCAGTGGACTGTCGTCATCAGGAAGAATTAGTTCTTGAACGCTCTACATTGATTTGTCATGCACGGACTTCTTTGGAAATACCTCGCTAGAACGACAAATATTTTGAATAATCGATGCAGTTGCGTCAAGAGAATTGCTGACAAGAGCCACCACAGGAATTGAAAAAACGTAAACCGAAGCTGTAAACGACTGGAAATGTTTCTCTAGTATGATAGTCTCCTCATACGAGGTAACATGATAATTTTCTACGAAAGTGAATATACATTTAAACGACACCTACCCAGTACAACCCATAGCTTTGGTACATTTGATTAGATACATACAGTGCACTCTCTTTGGAGCCTACCTTTTGAAACTAGCTACGATAAGAGTAGGAAGAAAATAGGTGGCTTACCTGGTGCTGAAGTTGGGCCAGCTGAAATGCCATGCACTTTGTCGATTGCTCATCTGAAGTCATAGTTCAATTGGAAAGGTGTAAATGGTTTACCCAGAAACTTCTCATTTTGAAAAATACAAAGACCAACTTGCGTGCCCACGATAAGAGTTAACGGATTATCAAGTTCGCGAGCATGAATGCTGAATATTTCGTCAGCACAAAGCAGGGTTTCAAGCGCTTCCTGTAGAATTCTTAGTTATGCAAGTCCAAACAAGAAGACTACATCAAGAGGCATATCCACATTACTGAATATATTGAACGGTGTTCTGGCGCTGAATTCATCGTCTGGGGTTACAGCCACTGGTACAGCAGACTCCTGCAAGACATTTTGAGACAAAGAGAAAACATTTTCTATACTTGTTTGGGCGTCCTTTTAGCTATAATGGTACGAAGTCTTTTTGTGTTCGCGTTTCCAAGGATTTTTTCTGTCCTCGACGATGATAGGCATGTCTGAACTAAGGCAGCACATTCTTCATGACCACGGAAATGAAGAACATCAAGCATCAGCCTACAGGAGTATTCAAAGTCATAGAGCCTCATAAATTTATAAGAACCGCAAAGTGTGCACAAATGAGAGATCACGAATATCTCGAGCAAGCTGACACATTTCTTCTCGATCCAAAGTTCGCTTTTTCTGCTTCAAAGTCTACAAACTTTGATATCTCTTGTACGATTGACAAGCAATACCATGTATCGTCCTTGCAATTTTGATCGCAATGACCCCAGTGAAATGCTTTTCAACTGGCATTCGGAATTTGAAGCACAGATGAGAAGGAGTCGTCTCGTTGACAAGCCCCAAATTAATGGTTTTGCCGTCTCAGTTATAACCTTTTCCAAGTGTAGACAATCTTCTTGGGTGATCGATTCACGTGAAGAATCTAATTCTGTCCTCTGCGTAGGATTGTGTTTTTCAAGAAAATGCAATTGTTTCCTTAGCCTTTTTGTAGTGGGCATATCGCCATCACATTGTCGTTTTGGGGAATTCGTTGTGGCCCCAATAATAGCACAATCTGATTTTGCCTCCGACATGTCATCAGTGGGTACTTGAGAGGAAGGTCTTTCAATATTTGCTTGCGGTGTACTCTCATTTTCTTCGATATCCTGCTTACATTTTAGAGACATATAAGCTTTATTCGAACCTTAAACAGAACGTCATTGTATGTTGAGAATGATCGAGTCCATAGTAATGGGAGCAAAATTGCCACAGCAGATGGCGATATTCTTGGGCAAACGTTTGAATGACTTACGGCAGATAACCATACATTTGTTGTAGCTTCATGGAAATATTCATGCAAACCGTCAAGGAAAGCATTCTTCGTGCTTGCTATTAATGGAAGTTGTTGAATGTGGAGTGCATGTTGAGTGTCAAGCAGTGGGAACAAAGCGTCGTCCATATTTGCTGCCGAAAGAAGTATTGGATGATCTAGGCAAACAACTCAACAAAATCGTAGATTCTACCTTTACCGAAGATTGATGAAGGATTTGGTGTGTTCTGGCACATGATCTGGCATTCCAAAGAAGCTCTCGTAAATATTCTGGTGTGACATTCGTTAGATATGGGCAGAGCTGTCTCCCAGCAGGATAAATTATTGTCAATGGTCAGTCGTTGGATTGTAATCTTCGTTATGGGCGAAAGTTGTCGTAATGAGTTCTGCAGAATGATCTTATCTTCGTATTGATAGTACCTTGCTGAATCGTGCGCTTCAAAGAGGAAAGGAACAGGGGGGAGGTCATTAATATCGTCGAATTCACAAACTTCCATAAAATCTGGTGTCAATAGAATCGTGTCGTTGATTTTGCCAATATTTGGAAGTTGCCAAGCCCCATCAAATGTATTGAGCGCCTCAATCCTGACGATATCGTTGGTCTCTTGAGAATCATCTACATACTTATTTGCGGGATCAAGATTTGACTCATTACTATTGACCAAATTCTCAACAACATTGATTGAAGGGACGAAGACATCTGAGTCAATTAGTTCATGACGCCTCGGACAGTCAGCCATATCACTAATACATAATCAAATAATTCAGGAGCACAATTACTGACCGAGACATCAAAATTCTAGGGAATCTTTGAGCATAGTCGTTATAAATGTTCCTCGAAATGTTTAAGCAATCGAGAGAAAGCAAACTCGTCTGATGCTGAGTTGACCAGTCTTCCAACTTGCAGGGAATATACTTGATTTGAGCTGTTAGTGCGGGAATTTCAAAAGTAAGTTTGGTTCTGGTGGGTTGATCAGCATGAGCATTATCAACAAGACTCTCGTCTGAAACATCCATTGCAAAGAAATCCATCATCATATCTCCACGAGGAAGCCCCGGAGGTTTCATTGCGCTATCTTGAAAAATTTCTTTGGTTGTTCTTTGTATTGTCGACTCTAAATTCGTCTCAATGTTTGTGTCAACTACAGCAATCTTCAATGCATTCAATTGTGTGATGAGAGCTTTTCTTTTCATTCGAGCTTCATCTTCATAACCTACACCAAGTATGCCAGCGTGAATCATCGCAGTGCTCAAATATGGATTCTTACGTTTCCAGGATGCTATGTTCGTCTTGAAGAACATCACGCACAATGTCTTCTTGTGTCAGTCCTTTCCCCTTTCCTATCTTCGCGCCTTTTCTCCTTGAACAGAAATGCAAAGATGACAATCCATTGTCAATTATCCGGAACCTTATCCGGATTTAAAATCCTTCTTGCAAACATGGTCTTTTGGACAACATGTCAAGATCCCGTCAACTGCTTGTCTTCCGTCACTTGTGGGGGATTGAGCCCTCGCCAAGTTTAGAGAAGAACCTTGCGCTGATTGGAGAGCTCAAGAATCTGGGCTACAGTGGGGTGGAAGCGAGTCTCAGCGCGATTCGGGAACATGGAGGGGCGGCTTTCCTTGAAGAGCTCAAAGCGCACGACATGAAGCTGATCGTAGGGATTTATTCTGGCTGGACGGACTATGTGCCCAGTGCGTGGGAGGCGAAGAGCGTTGCGGATCACTTGAAGCAATTTGAAGACGAAATCCAGCAAGCACATGCCCTCAGTCTCCGCCCAACCATGCTTAATGCCCATGCGGGATGCGATTATTGGAATGACCGGGACTGCCAAGAATTTCTCCTGGCAGCCGAACGTATCCACTCTGAAATTCCAATTGCCCATGAAACTCACAGAGGTCGAATGATGTGGAACCCTTGGCGAACACTCGATTTGATTGAAAAATTGCCGTCGTTAAAGCTCACGCTTGACTTTTCACACTGGTGTGTCGGTGCTGAGCGACCGTTGGACACACCCTGGGATCACGAGTGGATCAAGCGTATCCTTCCACGAGTAATTCACATCCATGGACGTGTTGGCACCGACGAATCCCCCCAAGTGGTCGATCCTAGAGATCCGCATGCGAAGCCATTTGTTGAGCGTTTCGACCGCATATGGGCTGATGTGTGGCGAACTCAGGCTCAATCTGGTGCTGCGATTTCGACATTGACGCCTGAATACGGCCCTTCTCCGTACACACCCATGGCTCCATTTACCGGGAAGCCTCTCAGCGACGTCTGGGAAGTGGTTAACAACGAATGCAAGCGACAACAGGAACGCTTTCGCAATCTGGCTTAGCCACATTCATTCAATAATCTGAACCTCATCAGGGCTTGATGTTACCAGTGGCGTTGGCGATGGAGCAGAGGCTGCAGGCGTAATGTCTACTTTTTGTTTCTTCTTTGCATCGGGTACAGCTGGTGCTGCTGGTGGTCGCTTCTTGTCATCATCGGTTTTCTCTGGTTTGATGAGGACATAACGTGGCTCTGATCAAGTTCGCTTAGGATCTAGATCTCACTTGTGCATAGCTTACCTCCAGTCGCTGTAATGCTAACACGCTTGAAGTTGGCAGGAGAGTACTCGAAATAGCCCCTACGTCAAGCATGTCAGAGGAAGCATTCCGTGCCGAGGGTTACTTGATCAATGAGGCCAAGTTATCTCGTCCACCCACTTCATAGTCGACGTCGCGGAAACTACAAGCCTTAGTCGAAACTATCATCTAGTAGAGTACCATTTGTAGACGGCTTCGATCGTGTCTTCAACAGTGAGACCTGTTGTCGAAGCCGCCGGTTGTGCCTTTTCAAATGCTTTTTGAATCATCTTGAAGCCAGACATGACTCCGCATTGCGACTTTACAGCAGGCAAGAAATAAAAGCGAGTGCTTCCGATCTTCACTGGCATTTTCGGTGTCAGCTGGACTATGCTGTCCTTTGTGACCACACGCCCTGCTCAAAAGGGCGTCGAGTTAAAACAATCAAACAATGTGCTGCGTGTACCTCCGGCAAAGAGGCCATTCTTGCCCAAACATTCGATTTCAAAGCAAGCTTTCTCTGTATTCCATGTGATGCGAGCGTGAACGCGGGAAACAGACATTTGTTCACCAAGACAAATCTTCCCGTTCGATGGATCTGTGCCTCTGCCCAATTCAACCGGCAGCTGCGTAATGACTGCTTCAAACGGCTCTGTTTCATTGAGCAAGCCTTGCAACTTGGCGTACGCTAACGAAGGTCGATTCGCAAGGAACTCTTTCTCAATCCTCTTCTCATCTTCCGAGAGGGCGACTGCCACCATAACTTGAATGACAGCGGTCTTGAATGTTCAACTCTGTGATTGGTGCATATTTAATTTCGAATCCGGAAATTGAACGATGGCGCCAAAACATCCGAGGACTCAATGGAATTGCCAGACAGCAAAGTACTCTTCGATAGCTTAAGCATAGGCCACGTCAGTGCAAGTTATATGTCACTGTAGTCTAGATGGTCTCAGTTTATCTTATTACTGGTCATGGCTTCCATAATTACTCATATTATTACATGGAGTCATCGACAGGGAGTCGATTCACTCGATTTCTCTGTCGTCCAGCTTTCATGACAAGTGAATGATTGCGAAGATGAAATCAATGCTTCGTAATCCTTACAGCTAATGAGACGACAAAGAGCCTTCATGGAGAGCTTCACTTCAGTCAGTGGGTCGGAAAATTCCAAGTCGATGATGCTGATGTGCCTACTGGAACTTGTGCATCTTGCGCTGTCATGATGACAAACGCCTACAGCCAAAACGACTCACGAGACAAGGTGAATAATCAATCATCCACTGAGCCGTATGTCACTTAGCAGTCTAACCTACCTGTGTCGATCGTGGAAAGGCTCTGCATACAATAATATACACACAAGAGCGTCTTATCAAATATCGCCTGGGCTGCTGGTTCCCTTCATTATTATGTCGCCTTTTAAAGAAGAACAAGAGGAAAGTTGTTTCGCTACTCCACCTTTCCTCTCCAGCAAGCAAAAACTGTGAGCCACTTACAGACGGCCACCCGAGCCAGCCATGGATTGGACCAATTGGTCTTCTTCACGGACGACCTTGGCACCCTTTTCTTCAGCGCCTTCTTCGTGCAATTCCATCAACTTGGTCACGTCGAACTTGGGCTTCTTCAACACCTTCATCTTGCGGACGAAGACGTTTTGGAGAGGGAAGATGCCTTGGCAGGCCTTTTCAATTTCCTTGCCGATGATTTCAGGTTGGAACTTGAGGTACAAGTCCTTCAAGTCGCTCTTGCTGGCTTGTTCCGTCATGATGGTGGTCATCTTCTTGCGGATTTGACGGATTTGGGCAGTTTGAGCGTAGCACGTCTTCTTTTGTTGGTTAGGGCGCTTCTTGGTGAAGGCAATGCAGAACAAACGGATGGTGTAGCCATCGGTGGTCTTGACATCGACGAAGGCTTCAATCAAAGTTTGCCACTTCTTGATCAAAGAGCAGATCTTGTCGCGGGTGAAGTCCATGCCGTGGAAGTTGGTCACAACTTGCGTGCCTTGGACATCTTCGACGGCGAGGCGGATCTTGCGGAAAGATTGGTCTTCGTCCTTGTTCAAGTCGGCAAGGCACACTTCGAAGACACGTCCCTTCAAGCCTTCCGAGGCAATCTTGGTGCCGGAGGTACGGTTGACCAAGGTCTTGCCAATGGTGCGTTGTTGGAAGATACCAGGGACACGGATATCATACCAGTCCTTGCGGGTGAAAGGGTCGACGCTATACATTTCATTTCATGAGCCTGCCATGTACATTCGACAGCACACTTACGCCTTCTTCTTGCCACCCTTCTTGCCCTTAGTCAAACGCTTATTCTTGCCTGCAATCATTCATCAGATCTGTACTCCTGTTGATCATTTCCTATCGCTAAGCTATCTCATTCTTTCACTTACCCACAGCCATGTTGCGATATGATTCAAAGGCGAAATGAAGCAGTAAAGCATGGTTGGCCCGCAAGCAGCCAATAATTTCGCCACCACTTCATTGGTTCCGAGTGTGGTGTTCAGCTCATACAGGTGTTCATTCTACTCAGGTAAACGGAATTTTAAAAAAATACATCGCAATCTCGATAGAACGATGTGAACTTTATTAAAATAAACTTATACTCGCATATAATTGGCTAAAAATTAGCATCATCGACATAGACTGGGGACACATCTCGAGCGTTTATCGTGCCGATGTCACCAAAGAACAGCCCTCAAAGATGCTTAACATGAAGAAGGCTGTTGCGCTTGGCTATCTTCCATTTTTCAAAGTAGGGGTTGACGGGGACCCCGATGGTGATTGGATTTGAGGAAGTTCATGCCAGTTTTGATGTTTTTGGTAAAAAAGTGACGAATTTTTCCCAATTTCTAAATACTCTTCAATGATTGGTTGAAAAGTGGATTGAGGTGATTTCTATTGGATTTCTTGTTATTGATTGGCTAAAATCTTGAATGTATTGTTAATGATGTCTGAGTGATGGTTCTAGAATTCCCGCGCTGGGTGCGCTACCTCCCGACGGAACTGAGACGGACAAAGATGGAGCAAACCGTCGGGTCAATTCGGCTTTGAAAGACAAAGAGGCACAGTCGAATCAGCTGCTATATATAGATCCTGTCCCATCGAATGGAAAGTCTTATTTACGCCATTATTTTGCAGTTATATTGTATGGAAGGTTCTTGAACCCGTGTTTACGCCAACTACAGCATTTAGGACAATTTTCGTGTTGATTGCGGTCATGAGGACGCTTGGTTGCAGCATTGAGTCCTATATATGTAATATGCAATCGGATATTAAGCGCGTCAATCCTAATCATGCTCGTTTTGATCGTGATTGAGCTTTCTCAACTGGCAAAGAAACGGGGCAGTTTCGCCGGTCTTTCTGTCGGAGCTGACCGCCGGTTTGGTTTTCATCCAATGAAATTGGATTATTCTCATTTAAATGATTTTGATTGGATAAAATCGTGGAATTCCGTTGCTTTTTGGCGCTTTTCTTGCGCCCCTTCAGTCCCATTTCCATCTTGTAGAGACCAAGTGCAAGGAAGAGCATCCACGATGACAAGACGCCCGACAAATTTCGTAGAGAACCATCGATCATACGTTGTATCGAACCAGATGCAGCACAAAAAGCGCCACCAAGTCATGCGATACCGGAAGAAGGTCCCAGATCCGCCGTTATCGCCTGTCGGGAACAATTTTCAAGACGATGAGTCTGACACAGCATCGCCAGACAATCAAAGCTCCCGTACGTGCATCAAATATCACTTCCCCCTGCTAAACTTGACTGGTTTAGATGAATCCAGTCCTGTAAAAGTGCATCCGATTCCAACGAGCTCGAATGTGTATGTGGTGAACGTCCAAGACTTCCGCTTTCATCCTGAACACATTGTGATCGAACGATATAGTACGATCCGTTGGCAAATACCTGCGGACTCCAACACGGTCTATTCGATTACCATTTCCTCAGCCCATTCAACAAACTCCCCAACATTGAGTCAAGACAACCCGACCTTTGAGCACACGTTTGATACGCTTGGGACTTACGCCTACTCATGTTCTCTGTATTCGTTCATGAATGGAACTATCACAGTCGTGGCGACACTCAGTGCAGAGGAGATGTCCAGAAATATGTGCTTTCTTGACTACCCTTTGCCGAAAAAACCATCCAAGATCCTGTCTCCTACATCCTTGGCGATGTACCCGTTTCAAAAGCAGCTCGTTGTGTGGCGGGAAAAGCAAGCACCTCGAGAAAGTCATGAAGATGACGACACTTTTGCAAAGAAATCGAGAGAAAGAATCAAGAAGAAGGCACAGAAGGTGGCCATGAACGGTTTGAAACCCAAACCAATTTCGACACCAACTAACGAAACGACTATTGAGTTCTTGCCGGAACTTAACAATGCTTCGTTGGTTGAACCTGTGGCAGCTTCGGTCCCCTGCATACACCAAGTTCGGATCGAAGACTTTGCTTTCAGTGCACTGCCCACTCGACCTGTCGTTGGAGACACCATCTCTTGGCTCGTCAGTTCTGACAGCCCTGGCATGGTAGAACACGCTCTCCGACTCAAGGTAGTTTCACACGACGGGGCCGTGGAGCAAACACTTCAGTCTTCGACGCTCAAACGGGGAGATCATTGGAGTTGCCTTGTCCTACAGCCGTGCACTTTGTATGTTGAGTGTGACGTTTACCACATAAAGAGCGAAGTGGTGGTGGCCGCCCCGACGCCAGTTATTTTAATTGGTGATGTTGCTTGCCCAGTGGACGATGCTAGCATTTCAACTCCATCGTCTCCTCTGAGTAAGCCTGCATCGCCACTTGTTATCGCCGATTCCACCGACCAACCCCAGCCAAGCATCATTCAGCTATTTCACAAATCCAAGCTGAAGCAAAAAGCAATGCGATCTAGCTATTTGATTCCTGACAAGGAGCGAGCGAAGACTGGTCTAATTGGTTTCGATGCTGCAGCCACATACGACTTTCTGAAGCGACGTACGCTTGTTGATGAAATATGTCTTCTCACCCTTGTATAGGTGCACAAGAAATCAAGCAAGACGTGCATGTCGTCTATGCATGTTGCCGTCAAGTGTAAACTACCCGAATAGACGAATTCCGTGTTCGACCCATGAAGTGTGTTTCGGCTTTGCATCACGAAAAAAATTCGAGGGACGACGAGGCATCACTTAGAAGGGGAATGCAGAGTAATGTCTTGTTCCATGACTATTCGCAATTTGAATGTCTTAGGCACTGGATTGATTAACACGAGTGTTACCGATGGGCAGACGGAATGATGTACCCGTTCGTAGTCTCTCGTGGTAACTCCTGGTCCAATGACCCTGGTCGTAGCATTCCACAGATGTCACTTGGCATTTATGTCACGGACGTGAAGTTCTGGATGACCATGAAGATAGATAATCGTTCTTTCGGGTAGCAGGAGCAGGACATGTCGAGACTCGAGTGTTTTCTTCGTGGCCTCCAGTGGCTGCTCTAAGGAGGGGGAGAGTCGTCGGCGTTACATGCATGCCGGCGCGAATGTTGTCTTTGTAGGGTTGACGGAAAGCTCACAAACTTGAAATGCCTGTCGAGGAGCTGATGACTGAAGACGATCGCCATGACTGTTCTGAGTGATACTGTAGCAGAATATGCACTTATAGTTAGAAGTGCAGCCAAGTGCGATCAGCTACGGCACAATATTTGATCGAGAAGATAGTAGAAGCCACTTTTGGTCTCTTCGGCCTTGAACCACATCTTAAACGTGTCGGACTTCTTATCCTTTGCGGACACCTTGGCTTGATAATACGCCGCCGCGCCAGCCACAACAGCGGTCATAACACCCGGAATCCACGGCTGACCTTTGCCCAAAGTAGACAGAAACGATAGCAAGTAACAACTTCCAATGCCAGCAGTGGCGCTGATCATGGTTTCACGCTCCTTCTTCACTGCCATGGTTGCAAGTGCAATGCTGGTGGCGAGCAGAAAACAGAGTTGAAGCCATTCCGGAAGCGATTGGTACGGTTCAATGAGCGACAGAGCGATGTGGCCAAGTATAAACCCTGCGACGAAGCCCTTCATGCACAATGCAATCTTCATTTGGAGGAGCGCAACACAGCCGGACATTGCGCCAGTCACGATGGAAATGATAATTTGAGTGTGGAGCGGAATGCTCGAGTCGTACACGATCACCATCCCAAACAGAAAGCCATCGATGAACACGACGGCTTTCTTCTGGCTGAAGCCATAGAAGGCAATGAAGAGTCCCAGTGAGATTATCATGACAGCAAGGATCATCAGCATGGCCATGTGGCTGGAATCGCCATGATCGTACAACGAGCCAAATATGTTTGGTAAGGTCGCCTTGGTGCCGAAAGGAAAATCCGCGGTGATCGGTCGAGATGCATTCATAGGAGTAGTTGATGTGACGAGCGTGAGATCAATTGAAGAATGAAGCTGTTATCCCAGGCAACATGGCGCCGTGGATCATGTTCGTCACACCTTCACGAGGGAACTATCCCTGGAAACATGTATGGACGTCAGTTTCATCATGAGATTTCAACCATGTCACGTCCTCTACCGACGGTCCATTTCAGCGCTCGTTTGAGTGTGCTGGATGGGCTATCGCGACTACACTCTCGACTTGGCCATGCGCAGACTTTACAGAGGTGGCGGACGTGACGTTGTGTGGTTTCTTGTCGTTTCGAGGGTCGCAGCCGCCCTGCTGGCACGGTGATGCCTATTCACTTTACTCATGGTACGATGAAAGGACGCAACGGCTTCCAGACAGAGTATAGACCGTCAATCTCGATGAAAATGACGGACACACTAGCATGGACCTCTTTCCTTCCCAGCGATTGATCCAGGACGTCGAGTGGAGGGCCAAGGAAGGACAGATGACGTTTCGTTGGAATTGTCTGAACTTGGATTATGGAAAAGAAATGCACAACTGAGTCATTCAAACCAACGCGTCCTCAGCGCGCAGACCGATCTGAAGTCTTGAATACTACTTGATGAGATGCAGGAGGTCGAGGCATTTTAAACGCGTTGTGTTGGCGCATCTCTCTGTCGCCACTGAATTTCATAACGCTGTCCACTGCTGCAAGAGGTGACATTCGATAATTCTGCCTTGCCGCTACGTGAGACGGACAGTCGACAAAATGGAAGCGATGGAGCAGTACGGCGGCGCTGGATAGCAAGGATAACGCAGCGCGCTCAAGCTGCTGACATGTGGCTAGCTCTATACTGTCAATTCAGTGACAGGATCGATTTCTTCCGACTCGCAAAGACGAGACGACTGACTTGAGCTCTGAGACTTTTCATTGTCTGCTGAATTGCACAAAGCAGAATAGTCGGTCGTTGGTAAGTCTCTTCTTTACAGTGCTTTCGATCGTCATTGTCGCTTCCTGGCCACACATTCTTGTAACGCTCTGTCTCTGGATCGGTTTTACTCGTGATCCCACATGGCTGGACACCATTTGTCGCGTGTCAACGCAGTGTGCTCAAGTTGGATCAATTTCAACCACACGATCGAGGAAGAGCAAAGCGCAGACAGGGCAGAGAGAAGACAATTCATTAGATGGCTGAGATAGCGAAACAGCCAGCTCGATGCAAGATGCCCCAAGAAATTATAGAAAGTTTCTCGAGTAGTTTATGGAGCTCTTATGAAGAAACTCAAGATAACGAGTACGAAAGCATCGACAACTCGTCATGGTCGATAATTATGGCCAGGAGATACAGCTCCACATAGCACTACAATATTTCTCCTGGTTCTATAACTACAAAAATGTCTTCGGATCTGATCAAAACTATTATAGTTACAGCTCCAATCCAAAGTCGAGAACTCCATCGAAGTCACTAATTGCTTTTGATTGGATAAAATAGAAATGCATTGCTGCAAACTCTTCCTTCCGAAAGCTACGATCAAAAGAGCGCGGACGTCAAATCCACTGAAGAAGAGGATTGAAATAGTTCAAGACCAGCTTAAGGCTGAACATAGCTTCTGCGCAACCGCAAAAAATCACCGCTCGATACGCCGACAATGTCAAGGGCTTTCCAGGCTTGCGCCACGCAAAATGGATGAAAAGTATAAATCCAACCAATGAACATCTAGTGGTTACAGATCCAGGGTAAAGCGGTCAAACTCTCCTGTATACTCTGTTGGTACCGAATAGATAGATCCGAGGTAAGAAATCGTAGTTATAGATCTAGGAGAAATACGGTAGGTTGGTGTGGATGATAGATTGCGAAATGTGTCGAAATACAATATTCACTGAACTTCATGAGAGCCACAAGCTCGATTTCACGTTGTTTTCTCCATTGTGACAGAGCCCAAGATTGAGAACGAGCAAGGCAAGGCAGATAGCGCCGCTTGTTTTGCCGACTAGACTATCTCGATGGATGATTTATCGTTGAATGGATATTTCAATCTGGCTACAGAAGGGTTCAAGGTGCGAGTCATCCGAGGATATCTCGACATTGACGCAACGGGTACATTCCTGGGTCAATCCTCCTTTTCACGCCTTTTCAACTGAGATGCCACGTAATATTGTGCAATGCTGACAACACGTGACTATGAATCACGCAATATTCATTTCATAAGTATATGGCGGCACTCTGACCATTTCACGCTGGTGTGATTGCAACAGCGTAAAAGACCCCGCCAGCTACTTCTTGAATTGCATCCCTTGCGCAGCCTGGTGCTTCATTTGCTTCGTTGTTTCTAGCCAATATGTCCCTCGCCGAGACTTTGAATTGAAACACGATGGCGATGGCAGCCACAACGCCAGTGGTGACTGCTGGGATCCAATATTTGCCGTCGGATCGAACTGGGGGCAACGTCGCAAAGTACGCACCGTACGATATCATGTGAGCGCCGAGGCCGGCAGTGCCAACGATCATGGTGGGCCCTCGTTCATGATGGCCAGACCAGCAAATACAAGACTGCTGACTCCCAGTAAGACGTACTGGAACCACTCGGCAATCGGCAGGTATGGCTCAATCGTCGTGAGAATGAGGTGGCCTATCATGAAGCCGGCGACAAGACCTTTCACGCACAGCGCAATCCCCATCTTACATACGACAATCAAACCACACACGAGGCTGCACGCAATCGAGAGAATGATTTGGCCAGGAAGGGGAAGTTCGGATAAGAATGCAATGACCATGCCAAAGATCAAACCAGCAACAAACATGATGGGCTTGATCCACCGATAGCCACAGAGGGCGAGAACCAATCCAGATAGAATCATCAGTGCGAGGAAGACAATGAAGAGGCCTTCGTCGTACAGATCACCGTAATCGTCGACAAAAAAGCTGTAGGCGGCGGCCAGAATCACTTTGGTCTTGAATTGCTCGTGGTGCAGTTCGACGGCAAATTTCTCGTTGAGATTCATCGGCGACGGAGGGGATCAACTTGAGGGAGCAACTTGGAGAATGATCCCCACAGCATTGTCGACGCATATTCCACCCAAATCGAATGACGCCGGTGGTTCGACCCAAACTGGTCAGAAGCCGCAACTGCCCACTTGATGGAGGTCGTCAAAAATTGAGTGGTGTACGTACCATGGACACCTTTCACCTCGGCCATTCACCATATGAGTAAACTTCCCTCTCGCTGGCTTGCATTGTGCACTTGGTCGAGCTCGTTTCCTGCTTTGCCTTTGAAATCTCTCGTGCATTCTTCATCATAGCTTCCCTGTCAAGATGTACGAAGCGAAGACATCACGCCGACGGACATGAGCCGAGACTTGATTCATCATACACTCAACTTTTTCAGGCCAGTTACGACTTTCAGCATGAAAAGTTCATGTAGTAGGACAAATGGGATAGAGTTGCAGCTTTCATTCTGGACCATCCACATGGAATTGGCGGACGAGATGGCTGAGATACCTCGACTTGGATTCTCGAGAGAAATTCATCCTTGTCCGCCGTAGGAGGCTCGATGGGGAAGCGAGTGGGGATGATCGAATGCTAACCGCATCGAAAGTCAATATGCATTGAACGTAGTGAGAGCCAGATGCTTCAAGTTTGACGGACAGTAAGGCGAGATCGCCACTCGTTTGCCAACTTGCCATATGTGCTCGATGGATGATTTATCCATCTGACAACGGAGGGGTTGGAGGTGCGAGTCCATATTCATGGAAGGCCTTCTCAACAGAGGCGCGAGATAATTGTACAACGCCGAGCGAGACAACAATCAACACATGGACAGCTCCGAGATTGTACCAGTCAAACCACTTCGTAACTCGTTTGCCTTGCATAAGAAGACGCCGATGGGACGTTCACCCAGCGATCGACTTGAAATCAAGAGGGCTTGCCATAGCCTGATCAAACTGCGAGCACTCTTACAAGGAGCAACGCATGACTACATGTAGGGCTTTGCAGTTCTTGTATTGACGGGAGGACTGCTCCACTTTTGTCTGCTAGTACGATGCATGAAACAGCTAGTCGTCTTACCGACCATACGTCTAAAGCCACGCCAGCCGCAAAAGCACCTCGTCGAGAGAAATCTGCGAGCCGCACACAATGTTGACAAGTTTGTCATTCGTCATATTGAAATCTTTGATACCATGACATATGCATGGCTAACAGAGACAACGATGGCGTGGACCAGCCGTTGGATCGCATATCTGTTGCATCGACGCCACATAAACTAGCGATTTCCATTCACGACACATCCTCGATCCCATTTCGCTGCCATGTTGAGCAACCGTCTTGACATTGTTTGCACTGTTGTGAGACTAATACTTCAAACCTGCAGAAACGAAATACTATAATATTTTATAATATCCTGTAAATTATATTTAAAAGCTTACACTTACATCTAAAAAGCCTTCTAAATTTTATTACTTCTTTAAAACTATAATATGGTTGATTCATGAAAAATTCATTTTCAAAGGATTTGGGATGATACCCATGTTGGAGTTGTCATCGCATCCAAGTTCTTCTCCAGCTGCGTCAGCAACTTGGTCAGGTGTTCGATGTTTTTCAGCCGACTTATCCCTCGCCGGCACTTTGAATTGAAACACGATGGCGACAAAACCAGTAATGACTGATGGGATCCAGTATTTGCCGTTGGGGTAGACTGGGGGGGGTGGCGAAGTACGCTCCGTACGAAATCATGTTTTGCGCCAAGGCCGGCAGTGCCGATTATCATTGTGGGGCCTTCATTTTCAGTTGCAAGGCCGGCGCATACGAGACTGCTAGCTCCCAGTAAGACGAGCTGGAGCCACTCTGGAATCGGCTGGTACGGTTCAATCGTCGTGAGAATGAGATGGACCATCATGAAGCCGGCGACAAGGCCTTTCACGCACAGCGCAATTTTCATTATATAGAGCCTAATCCAACCACACACGACGCTACAAGCGATCGGCAGAATGATTGGGCCAGCAAGAGGAAGTTCGGAATCAGTGGCAATGACCATCCCAAAGATCAAACCAGAAATGAACATGATCGTTTTTTTATCCAGCGATAGCCATAGAAGGCAAGAACCAGTCCAGACAACATCGTGAGCACCCCAAAGACGACCAAGAGGTCCTCCTCGTAAGCAACATTGCTATACATGACGGTCACTTGGTTTTGAATTGCTCTCCAGACTGTTCGACTGCATTTTTCTCGTTGAGATCCATCCGCCACTTGGGGGGTCAACTTGAGAGCTAGCTAGCAACTTGGGAGAATGAACAAGAGCTTCAGTCATTGACCGATCTTTCACCCAAAAACAAATCATGTCTGTCCTTTTAGGCGTCAGAAGCTACAACGGACGACAGAGTGGCAAACCATTCCACCGCTGAAGCCATTCTGGAATCGCCTTGTACGGCTCAATGGTGAGGATAAGGTGCGCTGTCATAAAGCCAGCAACGAGCCCTTTGACAAAGACGGCAGGCTTCAAGCAGGACAACGCCGCCGCTTGTAAGACCCGTCGCGACCGACACGATGACTTGTAGATAGACGGGAATGGCCAAGTCCAAGACGATGACAACGACCATGCCAAGCATCATCCCGGGAATGAACATGATGGGCTTGATCAAGCGACGGCCATATATAGTCGCTCCCGACGCAGTCTAATGCATGGGCTATGAGATCGTGCAATGTGCAAGGAGCCATGGATCGCTCTCAATCGTAGCAAGGAGGTTGGCGCAGTGTTTGAATTGACAAGAGTGGCATGGTCATCCATCGTCCATCCATTTGTATCAGCAGTTTCAACGTCCATGTGGACTCCAAGTACAGCAGGATGGAAGACAGCGCGCCGTCGTTTGACAGGGAGCGATTGCTTGAGTGCGAATCGAGTCGCTAGTCCTTCCTTTACGACGAAACGCGTTGCCTTTGCTCAAGTCTGTCGCCAGAACAGTGCGACGAGTAAAATCGAATGTGCTCAACGACGCCAAGAGTATGGAAGCAAGGCTGCGCTGTGTTTGGTGGCTCTGCTGGAATACAACGAGAAGATGTAAATGACGCTCATGGATGTGCAATGTCGTCGTTTCCATGAGCCCAAGTGTCTCGGGCCACAGCCTGTAAGTCCTGTAAGTTACACCCGCAGCAGCATCTTTAGTCGGAGAACGACGAGGCAGCAGACAGCGAGGCAGCTACCGCATACAGTAGAACAAGGTGTAGACTTGGTGGCGACGTCTACAGACAAGATCTACGCCGTGGTAGCGCGTGAGGGTTTCGGCTGTGACTCGAATAGCGATTGAAAGCACTTTGACGATGAGCTCTGGGCAGACTCTTGGCGTGTCAGCACTGATCAAACCCGTACAGAATCGTGTGTGCAATGGGCTGAACCTTGTGCTGTTCTCTCGAGAGTCATGTCACCATATTCTCGACGAGTTTCGCCTCTACAGAAGCTGTGAATCGGACTGAAATCTCAAATGTTTGCGACTATCTTGGCTCATGCATTCCATTGTCTTGTGAATGCTTTGAGATCACATACGTCCTTCCCCGTGACCAGGAGTGCGCATGTCTGTGGATAGCATGAATCGCATCTTGGCCAGCAATCTTGGGCAATCTCCCCTGACCCCCCCCCCTTCACCCCCTTTCCTTCCCCCGTGATGATAATGTGATTTTATGAGGTTAGCATGTTGAATGCGGCGGCTGTGACTATAAAGACGAACACGCTCAATGAACGACATATTTGAATAAATTAGTTTACTATTAACACAACCAGTGTCCGTCGTGGACAGCAGCGTAGCCACCACTTCCAGCAGCTTGCGTCGCTGAGAACCAGTGGCTAAACTTGTCGGACGACAGTCCTTTCGCGGACACGGTGAATTGAAAGACAATCGCGATGACAGTGACGCCTCCGGTGATCACAGCTGCAATCCAATATTGACCGTCGGGATGCACGGGCGGCATCGTGGCGAAATAGCCGCCGTAGGATGCTAAATGCGCGCCGAGACCAGCCGTGCCGGTGATCATCGTCGCTCGTTCATTCATGAGCGCCATGACGGCAAGGACGAGGCTGCACGCTCCCAGAATGCTGAGCTTGACCCACTTGGATACCAGCAAATACGGCTCAATCGTGGTGAGAACGAGGTGGCCGACCATAAAACCCGCGACAAAACCTTTCACAAAGACGCCGATTTTCATTTGAAGGAGCGCGATGACGCCGCAGAAGATGCCCGTCACGATGGACAACATGATTTGTGTGCGGATGGGAATCGTCGAGTCGTAGACAATCACAGCGCCAAAGAAGATGCCACCGAGGAACATAATGACTTTGATAAAGCGATAGCCAAAGAACGCCACGACAAGGCCGATGCCGATCAACGAGGTCACAAAGGCAAAGAAGAAAGATTTGCGGAGAAGGACGCCGTGGTCGTCAAAGCAATCGTTGTAGAGATAGCCAAGGATAGCTTTCGTGCCAAAGGAAAACCCGGCGAGCAAGACATCTTGCGGCGCCGTCGCGTTGGTTCCGTTGGTTCGATTCATGAGATAGATGGAGAGAAGACTCAATTCGAGAATGGCACGACGCGAGACCTTCTCTCTCTCGACAGCATGCCTTGGCTCGTACAAAGTTTGTCAATCTTTGCAGCAATCTTCCAGCAACTTTGGATTTCAAATTTCGGACATTTTAGCTCGTGACATATCTAAAATAGTCCAAGTGGACTTTGCACATTGGACATGTCATGCCTCGGCGCTTCCATCCGTCGGTCTGGTGAGGATGACGTTGTCGTTTTGGTGCTTACACTTGGAAGTTTTCGTCGGTGGATGGACTTGCAAGTGCTTTGGCTCCATGGAACGTGGCGACGTTCACATTAGCTCCCGGCGAAGTGTTTTCATCACAAAAATACAATGCACTCGATGAATTGAGACCGACATTGCGTGAAAATGTCACGAAGCGATTGAAGACCGCTTACGCTTTGGCGCAGTCTCCTGAGGATTAACAAATACAGAGCGATTTTATATGTACTATGATATATAACCTGTAGACAGAGGACATGGGTTGACGACATGAAGTTGAATGCAAATCACATTCAAAGCCTGCTTGGCTCGAAAAGTAGATATTTATATCCTGCTAAAATGTATATTTGTTCTTACCCATGATAAACTATATATTGTTTCCACAATTGAACTGTTAAAATTAATATTTTCAAGAATCGGCGATGACGGCTCGTAGAATCGACACCAAAGAGATCCACAGGCGTTGGCACACAAAAACCAAAGGACACAAGCAGCAAAGTAGCACAGCGTAGTGCAGAATAAACCTCACAAACTCGACTTCTGTACGACAGCTTTGTTCGCAGTCTCCACTGCGTTAGGGTGAAGATTTTGGATGGGATTCAGTATGTCTCTTGTAATCTCGTTCATATGCGGCATATCTTGTGACAAAATAGATAAAAATGCCAATAGTATTTATTTTATCTTTCTCTATTTGACATACTTCGTTTAGATAGATTGCTTCTGTTTATTAAAATGAACGAAATTACGGCAATAAAAATGTCGAAATGTTTTGAATTTTTGAGAGAACTAATATGAATTAGTCGTTTAATTTGAAAAAACACAAATTATTTTGAAATTTCTTGTCTGTCCCGATTTGACTTGATCTTTGTATATATAAAAATACGACTAATTTTAATTCGTAATTTCTTTGTAGCATATGTTGTATGAGTCAAAAGCGTGAATTTTATAATATTCTTTTATAAAAATATTGCGATATTTTGACAAATTAGTTCGACACATTTGACATAGTCGATTGTGATGTTCATTTTCTTCTCCTCAGCACATATAATAGATAAATGAGGTGCACAATTTTTATTCAAAGCTAACAGGACTAATTTGAAGTTGTCAGCTAACTGGACCAAATTGCAAGCAAAAAATTTCGTCCGTTTTCATTGATTTTCGTTTGTAATTCATCAATTTGCACAGATTTGTGTTTTCATCTTCATTCCACTGAAATATATTCCGTTTTTGCCGACAACACTATGGTGCATTCCGAAAAGCAGGAATCCAAATACTTGCATCGAATTAGATATTAGTAGTGCGCTCGGAATTGTCCTGATGGTATTCATTTGGCTCGATTTCTTGCTGGATGTATTTTTACAGTGAATTCTCCCCGATTAACCAATTAATTTTAGATAATAATTGTCATTGGATAACTATTTACTTTAAATTATCGAAATAAATTTCCGTCACTTCTCTGAAGCATATTCATCTCATAACTCGCAAATACAGGAGCTTGTTGATGGTATTGTGAAGGTCAATATGCCAAGAATCTTGAAGGAATTTGGTGCAGTTCGATAGAATGAGTAAAATCATGTGAAAGCAAAGCCTCCATGGTTATGTATTCCAGAAATTGACGATTATGCATTTATTCATATTTGAAGTTATTAATGATTCTTATGCCGCAAGGAGACTGCGCCTAAAGCGTAAGCGGTCTACAATAAGCTCGATTATCACCCTTCAAGGAATGTAAAGACACTGGTGTTAGATTATTGCTTTTAGCAGCCTATCACAACCCCCAGCTCAATCACAAACAGTGAATTTAACAAGAACAGCTCTAATAACGTTAGTCTACTAGTCGCGTGTGGAAAATCACGAGTTTCCACCGGCCGGACGCAGCAGCTTGCAGGGGCACCAAAAACAGATCAGATACTCCTGATAAAAAAACATAGCTATTTAAAAAATTAGTTCAATAGTTATTTAGTCCAACTATTACTTCGATAAAGTACATAAAATAGAATAGTAAACTTATTTCAATTAAGTTAAACATTTAATCTTGACGTCACTTGATAAAGTAAATTTTGAATTTAATTAAGCGAATGGGACATAAGCACCACCCAAATCTTCACCCTGACGCAGTCATGAGACTGCGAATTTTTGAAATAGCTATGTTTTTTTAGCATAAGTATCTGATCTGATTTGGTTTTTTCTGCACTTGCAAGCTGAAGGTGCGTCCGACAGGGAGAAACTCGTGATTTTCCACCCGCGACTAGTAGACTAGAGCTGTTCTCGTTAAATTCACTGTTTGTGATTGCACTAGAGGTTCTACTTATGCCTTTTGGTTTTTGTGTGCCTGTGGATCTCTTTGATGTCGATTCTACATCGCCGATTCTTGAAAATATTAATGTTAACAGTTCACTTGTGGAAACAAAATATATTATATCATAGGTAAGAACAAATATACATTTTAGCAGGATATAAACATCTACTTTTCGACCCCAGAAAAAGGAAGCGGGCTTTGAATGTGATTTGCATTCAACTTCATGTCGTCAACCCATGTCCTCTGTTTACAGGATATATATCATAGTACATACAAAATCGCTCTGTATGTGATACAGACAACTCACAGTTGTGGGACTCGCAGCTTGAGAACAATCACATTTGAAGGCAACAATTTTCTCGGACCAAAATAAGGTATACAAAAACCAAGTATATATTTTTTACATCACAATTGGTGGACTGAAGAGCACAAGAACAGTGACGAGGTGATCAATTTGATCTACCCAAGGACATTTTCTATATAATTCGTAGGTTTGGGATAGAGATTTGGAGTCAAAACTCTCCTCCGAACACCACGCAGCATGCTATAATCGTCATTCCTTTATGGCGTGTACAATAATCACCTTTATGCAGAGTGCAATGTTGTTCTATGCACACTTTGTCACCGGATTTGCGTCTGCAATGCATCAATCCAGCTTTTCAAAATTAGTGAAGACTAACACAAAATACTTTCACCATGATTCAGAGAGTATTTAAGCTTATAAAGATCACAAGCTTCGACTTGAGTTCAAATGCACGCCCCAGTCTTCCTGGTCCATCACTCTTGCCAAGGAGAGAGTGTTGGTACCCCCATTGTCAATAGCCCTGTAGCCCTAAAGTCTTAATATCCCTAAATATCACCTATACTATAAACAAGTCGTGTTCTTAAGAGGAGAGGTTGAATCCAAGAACAGCCCTGTGGTTGAGGGACAAATCGTGTTCTCCAACTGTGAGTTGTCTGTAGTCCTCAGGAGACTGCGCCAAAGCTTAAGCGGCCTTCAATATACAATATTTTGCAGATATATATTTCGGAACTATATGGAGTTTTCTCGGTCATGACTGCAATCATAGTTCATTTTTGGTCGTTTTATGACCAGGATAAAATATTCTGTTATTTTCATTTTTCTTTCACAATAGGACGCCGAAAAGCTTGTTTTCAAACTTAAATCAGGCATCACATGACATGTAAACGTTGTAATGACCGCACTAGCAGTCGAGATGGCTCTCATCATGGAGTATGATAGTCTTGACCTTGGCAGGAGTGATGACAACGAGTGTTTGTATTAGCTTAAAATTAGTACGATGACCAGAGTTAAATATATCTCGAATATTTATACGGAAATAGCCAATTTGGAAAATATATCTCTGATATTTATTTTCTTGGTCATGACCCTGGTCATGACCGCAAAATTTATATTTTGTCATGCCATTCAAACAACGACAGCCATTCATAAATACTCTTTCAAAATCGAAGAAAAAGCACGCAAAAAACTCCAAAATTCGGTCGAATTTTACAATTTCGGGATAAAAATTGAGTGGTTACCACTCACCAAGCAACGATGACCATTCAAATAGTCTTTCGATAACTTCAATCGTGAATTCATTTTCGACTTTTGTCAATGGCACCAAAATCTACCTACTCTGTTGAAGGCAAAGAGCTTGCAATGATTTTCCTCCTACGTGACTCGCCCACTGGCGACACCTGGACATGCAAATGCGGAAAGGTGCGTGTGCAATCAAGCTCGGGGTATTCCAACTTAACTGGGCACATTCATCGTCCCACCCCGAGTACATAACTCTTCGCCCCAATGACCCCTCTAACGAGCTGACTGTGCTCAACATGCTTGTCTCCCCAACGACACGTAAAATCTATAGATGGCTCCAATGGGTTTCTACTTCCCTTTTGCCATTTTCCTTTGTTGAAAATGATATGACGAAAAGATTCACTAATTTGAGTCCAATCTGCGGAGTACATGCATTTGGTCAACCAAGCACTTGAGAAGAAGATAGCCTCCCTACTACCGTCAAAATTTGCTTTAATCTTTGATGGTTGGTCCTCAGCGTCATCTCATTTTGTTGCCATTTTTGTGAGTTTTCCATCCTCTGACCCTATTGGCTATAAAAAATTTGCTTGGATTTTCACCAATCAACGGCGAGACAAGTTTGGATGCAAGAGCTCATATTGATTATGCGGATTACGTTTTGGAATTATACGGAAAAACTTGTTGGCGACAATTGCTCGACGAATGGCGCGCTGGTGTTCCACTTGTGGGCTGTGCAAGCCACCGTTTCAACCTCTTTGTTATGGACTATTTAAGTCAATTCGAAGACGTTCTTACACTAATTAATGCTCTTATGAAGAAGCTACGTGGTCTCATCCTCGCGGCGAAACTTCGGTGCCACACATCCCTACAGCCAAAAACGCGACAGCAAACTCGATGGAGTTCATGCTACGACATGGTCAAACGCTTTGGTGAGCTTCGTTGTTACCTCGTCGAATTGGGAGACGCCACCGTTGACTCGATGATGCCCACGGTGGCGCAGCGCCGTGAGCTGGAGCGACTGGAGCTTGTGATGAAGCAACTGCAAGAGGTCACCTTGTACCTACAGGATGAGGATGTCAATATGAGTGATGTGCGCCGCGTCTTCGATGCCGTCATCGCGAGTATCCGTCAGCGGCAGGCAACCAGCGCGACCATCGTCCAAAATCAAAATTTCGAAAATGGCGTTGTCAAGATTTTGAGCCAATCAGAGGCAAGTATGAGTGATGATGAGTGCCAGAAAAAAAAAATGCTTGTCATTTGTTGAACGATTCGTCTGCAATTGTGGAAAGCAACGACAGCACGTCCTTAGTCCAACGATACAAGCGCCGCAAGACAAACACAGGTAAGTATTGTGATTGCCGATTTATTCGGCCTACATCAAACATCTGCGAGCGCTTTTTCTCATCAGCAAACTTTGCACTTAGCGATCGCCGCCTCGTGGCAAAAACAGAAATGAATCTTCAAGAGAATTTAAAGCCCAAATGTTTCTCTACGCTAACAAGGAATTCTGGGGTTTAGCAGACGTGTCTGAGGCCCTCCGTACCGACCAGGGCGCTACGTGATTCAGCCAGCAGGTGTTAACACCGATGAATACATTTTGTATATTTTCACAAGAGTTATTCATGTAATTACTCAACCTGCTCGTCTTGGTGAAAGTTACTCGTCGGCCATGCCCGAGAAAAGTTATTTATCGAGGCGGCGTTGGTTTTGAGTAAGTTTCATCCTCCGTCTTCGGCTGAAAGTAAGTCTGAAGTTTATATTTTGGTCGCAGCAGTCCTGATGCCTTTTCACTTTTCTCTTGGTACGACGAAAGGACACAACGGCTTCCAGACAGAGTATAGACCGTCAATCTCGATGAAAATGACGGACACACTAGCATGGACCTCTTTCCTTCCCAGCGATTGATCCAGGATGTCGAGTGGAGGGCCAAGGAAGGACAGATGACGTTTCGTTGGAATTGTCTGAACTTGGATTATGGATAAGAAATGCACATCTGAGTCCTTCACACCTACGCGTCCCCAGCGCGCAGACCAATCTGATGTCTTGAATACTTGATTAGATGCAGGATGACGAGGCATTTATACGCGTTGTGTTGGCGCATCTCTCCGTCGCCACTGAATTTCATAACGCTGTCCACTAGGTGACATTCGATAATTCTGGCTTGCCGCTACGTGGAACGGACAGTCGACAAAATGAAAGCGAGGGAGCAGTTCGGTGGTGCTGGATAGCAAGGATAACGCAGCGCGCTCAAGCTGCTGACATGTGGCTAGCTCCATACTGTCAATTCAGTGACAGGATCGATTTCTTCCGACTCGCAAAGACGAGACGACTGACTTGAGCTCTGAGACTTTTCATTGTCTGCTGAATTGCACAAAGCAGAATAGTCGGTCGTTGGTAAGTCTCTTCTTTACAGTGCTTTCGATCGTCATTGTCGCTTCCTGGCCACACATTGTTGTAACGCCCTGTCTCTGGATCGTTACTACACATGATCCCACATGACTGGACACCATTTCACGCATCGCACGTCAACGCAGTGTGCTCAAACCGAGGAAGAGCAAAGCGCGGACAGAACAGAGAGAAGACAGTCAATTAGAAAGCTGAGATAGCGAAACAGCCAGCTCGATGCAAGATGCCCCAAGAAACTATTGAGTCTGTTGAAAGCTTCTCGAGTACAGTAGTTGATGGAGCTCTTTATGAAGAAACTCAAGATTACTTCTGACAATGCCATGTGTGCGTCCAAGGTCAAGGCACTTGTCTTCGTTGTCATTTCGATGGCACTCGATCTCCACAGGATCGAGCTGTATTTTGACAATGTTGACGTCAGACAGGTCATGTGTGATGAGAAGAGACAGCTAAGTGTGAACGACCAGCATACGCTTGAATCAATAGTCGCGGGTATTGTACAGTATGACTAACCAAGTAAAGTAAGAGTTCACAGCTGCAACAAGGAGAGCTGGAAGAGTCACTGCGTTTCCTTTCCTTATAGTACCAGCTCAATGGGTGAGATTGGCCACGATTTTGTGGCGGCTCTCCACGACGCTATCTGCTGAGCTAACGTCGATTATAGAATATGTGTCGTACTATAAGAGCATCCGTACCAGTTTGCTAAATCGGATTGCTAAAGTCAAATTTGGCAATCGAAGTGAAAAAACTTGAAAAAATCAAGTCTTTAACAGTTTGCCGTTTGCTATACCGGGTGGCTATTTGGTAAATCTGGTCGGTTTGCCAAATAAACGAACATACAGACGAGGATTTTCGACTGCGTTTCAGAATGAGTAAGGCTGTTTTTCGTCGAGTACTCGACACTGTCACGTCTAACAAGGACTACTGTAAAATACCTAATAGTCTGCCATGCGGTGTACGTGGACCGACATGTAAGGGTGGCGCTCTATTAGATTTTCCTCTCTGAATTAATATCAACTGAGGACCCAATAATATAAATTTTTGAGGGTATTATCAAATGAAGGATAATGATTTTCTGAAACCTTCAGAGCAAGCTTGCGTGGTCATATCACTTGGATTCTTCCTAGCCATCGAGATTGAGACCAAACAAGAAGTCCTTTGATGCGGTGACCATGTTGGCAGCGACCCAAAGCGTTCATCAAGTGTACTAATTAGTATTTGACGCCTGGGTAATAGGGCTTCCTTAATAAATGAACTCCATAATACATTAGTTCTTGACACGGATTTCTGGGAAAGGAAACATTTTAATGTTTCCCTTCGCAGAAATGTTGTTAATTATTAAAAAAACTCAACAACATTTGTGACCTTATCTTTCGTCGACGACACTGAAGGCTCAAAGACTATATCCATCTCTTTAGTGTTTCATTGTTCTAAGGAATGAAATACTACGTAGTACTTCAGAAGTACGTATTTCTACCTATTAAATGAATATTATTTACCTGGCATGAAATACACGAGCCCAAATCGACAGGTGCGAAAGGAACTTTTCAACGACACAGAAAAGCTATGTCCGCTGTGTGAACCAGTAAAGGCGATGAGTTGGGCTTTGTAAAGCATGAATCAAGCTTTAGCGAAGTACTACGACTTGACCAATACAATGACATTGTATTTGCTTCATACCTTAAAAATGTAAAATTATCTTCAAGTATCATTTGCCATAGTATATCGAATTGAAAAGGTAGTTGTCCTATCACCTGGTGGTCAATTTGGTGCTGGCGGTCTATTAGGTATTTTACAGTACTTCACACCCAAGGTGAATGCTGCTCGAAAGCCAGGTGTACCCCCACTAATCAAAGTCACTGCGGCTTTAAGAATGCTTGCCTATGGCGGTGCGGCTGACGCATTAGATGAAAACCTTGAGCTGAGTGAAGCTACGTCGCTAAAGTCTTTGAAGAATTTATGCGAAACAGTGATCACAACCTTTGGCGATGAATATCTGCGTGATCCCAGAGCTGATGATATTGAAAGTCTACTCTATATGAATGAGAAGAGAGGCTTTAGCGGAGAGTCGAATATCCTCCTCACTTGGGCCACTTGGGCCCATGCCGTTAGAACCTCGTACTTTTCTTAAGCACGCCACGTACTTTGATACATCGTGAGAGATTATGTGAAAGCGCGAAGACAGATTTAGAGCAGTACGGTCTTCCGATGCCGTTTGATTGTTAGACTGGCGCATGTCGAAGGATTCTTTGACTCTATTGTAAAATGAATCATTTGATTGATACATTTCTGTCGCACTGTCAGTGCTGACCTGAATCCATGCCTGGCACAAAGTAATGTCTCCAAAATTGGAGTAGTTGGGACCGCGACGACCGCTCGACATGGGAGTTTCAACTTTCTATCCCTCGAAGAGATGACATTAAACTTCGAAAACCTAAGTTTGATTGCTATTTCTCATGCCAAATTTAGCAACGGATTTGGCGGCACTACTCCAATTGAACCCCCGTCAACATTTTAAACACATTTTATACAGGATAAAATTATCCGGATTATACAGGTTTATTGAGTTGGGGGCACTACTTTACTTTAACCCCCGGTTGCTGTTTTAAACACAACAACTCAGCACAGAGTGAATAATACATCCGGATAATTATCCGGATACATATCGCACCTCAGCCACCAATTTATCCGGATATTATCCGGATACTCCAAAGTGGAGTTTGACTACCCATTTCTGCCAAAAACACACACAACCACAAAATTTTAATAATGAAATTTGTATACCAGGTTACTTCATTCCCCGTGAAAGTCGGCCAGTATTGGAGTCATTTGGCATTTCACTTCGCTATCTTCCAAGGTTTCAACCAGCAGCGTCATGTATGAGTTGGCAGATCTATCCGATTACACGTTCAAGGCGGTGATGAATGCCACAAGTACTGAACGCACAACCATTGAATGGTGTATGAAGGTATGATATCTACTGTATTTCGTCTATTCTACTGCAACGTATAGGTTGGCTTAATACGTAATAGAATGATATGATGTGTCTGCTTGGGTGACATGAAGTTGTCCGCTGACCTGATGCGCTGGCGTTGTCCTCGGAACGGCTGTGATTCAGAGCGGAGTGTGAGGCAAAATACTCCTTTCCTTGGCTCAAATCTGCCCATGTCATCGATTATCCGACTACTGGGCTACTATGAAGCCATCACGACAGGCGATAGAAGATCTTGCTTTGTCGTCGAAAACGGCGACCTCGTGGTTTAATTTTTGCCATGGAATCTGCTCGAAGGAAATGAGGGCATGCAATGTAAAGGTACCTCTTTGATTTGATACTTCAATATGTATTAAGTTTGACAATGTATTAGATTGGAGGAGTTGGTTCGGTGGTCGAGATTGACGAGACGTCTCTGAAGAAAAAATCCAAATATGGGCAAGGGACTCAGCACGACGACCGTTGGCTCTTTGGTGGTGTTGACAGAACGACCAACAAGTGGTTTGGCGTGCTGGTTTACAACGACAGAACAAAGCGGACTCTCATGCCCATCATCGAGAAACACATTGCCGAAGGTAACTATTTTGACCGTTTATAATTATCTGATAAACTATTAGGAACGACTATTGTGTCCTACAAATTTGCGTCGTACGTATCGGCCAACGAGCGCCATACTCTTGCCAACACGCCATCGCTTCGGCACATGAGGTATACCCACATGTGGGTCAACCATTCGAACAACTTTGTCAATCCAGACAATGGTGCCCACACCCAGCGAATCGAAGGGGTGTGGGAAGTGCGCATCAAACAATACCTTAAAGCAATGCGAGGATTGAGAGGTGAGCAGTTGCAATCTTACCTCGACATGTTCATGTGGCGCAATTGGTACTTTCCAGCAAATGCAATAGGTATCATGTATTTCAAGCGATTAGTCATAGCTTTGTGTAAATATCCATAATACATTCGTCTTCTTGGTTCTGCTTCTGCGAGAGGTCAAAATGACACTTTGGCATTCCTATGTATCCGGATAATTAATTGGATGCATTATTCACTCAGTGCTGAGTTGTTGTGTTTAAAACAGCAACCGGGGGCTAAAGTAAAGTTGTGCCGAGTTGGGTCCATGTTCATCCGGATAATATTCGAATGATTGTCTCAAAATTGAGCCACAACTCCAGTTTGTCCCCCGTTTCTAGCACATTCCACAGCCAAGCACAAAAAAAAACATTTGAATTTTGTATACCACTCCATTTCAACCCCCGTAAATGTGGGCCTGTCAGTAGTTTGCCACCACTTTGCAATTCATCACGGAGTGCCTGGATGTCTGTTGCCAAGTCGTGAGCCGGCCATCTGGGCATGGCAAAATGCGTCGTTCAAGCCAACGTTGCTATCTGTAAGCGCTTTTGTCCTGACGTTGATCATTTTAATCTTATTTACAGGAAAATCTTTGTGCAGCGACATACGTCACGATAGTAGGAAGAACTATCGAGCCGCACCGTCATCTCAGGAATACTGAGATTTCAAGAAACACAAGCCTCAAGCGAAGGACAGCGAATGCTCAACATCTAGAGAGAGCACGTTATTGTAGGTAGAACTAAGACTTAGTACAATCTTTTGTTCTCTTCTCTTGTGTTGTATGTGCGAGCGTGATGTCGATTCCTATCAAAAAACCTGTATAATCCGGATAATTTTATCCGGTATAAAATGTGTTTAAAATGTTGACGGGGGTTTAATTGGAGTACTGTAGTGCCGTTCGTTTGACCCCCACACTTCCCCGGTAATGATCCAGCACTCCAAGGCACGACATGAACACTTCCTCGTCATCGTCATATTCATTCACGAGCTCATTGAAGTTCATTGAGGGGTTTGCTCGACTCATGCCTTAACAGTTGACTCGAAAAGATACTATAATGATACGTAGATAATGTGCGTGCAGTTACAAACGGTTTAGTAATTGGTAATTGAAACCCCTCTTGAGCTAAATTTACCAAGCCGATTTGTCTATCACATTTAGCAATAGCAATAGCAAACTGGTAGGGATGCTCTGATACAGTGCTCACCTCAAGGAGCCCTTGTCATGCTTGAGCAATGTCACAATAAGACTCATGATGTCAACGTTGCTGGTTCAGCAATCCACTACCGATCGACCAAACTCTGGTGAAAATGCACTATGACAAATCAAACGCTGTTGCATTTCGCCTCCATGTGCAATGTTGTCAGTTGGAGGTCAGCAGCACCACGATCTATCCCACACAGAATTGTGGACGCCGCCGCCTCCTTCTTGAGCTGCCGACACACATCTCTCTATTCCTCATCTGGCGCTAAGACTTTGGCTTAGTACACCATCGCTGCAACTGTGACAGCACCAATGATGGGAACGAGAAAGCTCTTTCTCGCCAACAATACATTGAATATTGACAATGATTGATTGCCGAAAGACTGGGGGGCACAAGCAATTAATAATCTTTACCCCTGCCATGGGGTATGGCAGTCCATTATACGGCTGACAAATAGCTGCGCTCTCTTTGTGGGGGTGCGGCCAACGCGTACAAAAGCATCGACAACTCGTCATGGTCGATAATTATGGCCAGCACTATGGATGACAGATTGTGAAATGTGTCTCAATTCAATATTCACTGAACTTCGTGAGAGCCACAAGCTGGATTTCAAGTTGTTTTCTCCATTGTTACAGAGCGCACGATTGAGACAGAGCAAGGCAAGGCATATAGCGCCACTCATTTGCCAACTATCTCATTTATTGTTGAATGGATATTTCAATCTGGCTACAGAAGGGTTCAAGGTGCGAGTCTTCCGAGGATATCTCGACATGGACGCAACGCGTACATTGTATCAACCTAGCTAGGTCCATCCTCATTTTCACGACTTTTCAACTGAGATGCCAGGTACCAATATTGTGCAATGCTGAGCGAGACAACGCAATATTCGGCTCTGCCTCATCTTACGTTCGATAAATAATAAACAAGTAACTATTAATTAAGGAAAGGAGATGTATTTAGTGTTACTTCTTCCACACATGCCTTTGAATGCTTTGACAAATTCCTGCCATAAACATTGCATCTTCCACCTTTGGTCGGAAGCACCAAGACCTCCAGAGATATTCATCAATCAGCTCTGGGATCATTTCCTTCATAACGCCGCGCATTACCTTCATGTGCCGCTTGACTTTGATTTCCCAATAGCCTTCAGTTGTCTGGGTATGAGCTCCATTTTTAGGATTCACGAAATTCTCTGAGTGATTCACCCATTGACGAGAATAATTCATGTCACGAAGGATAGGGTTATTGACCAGATTATGTCGATCACTCGAAGACGCATAAGAAGAAAACTTATCAGAAATGATCAGAGTGCCAGGGTTAATGTGCTCTCTAATTAATTCTAATAGCGTCTTCTTCGTACGGTCGCCGTAGACAATTCAGCCGAACCACTGCTTCGTCGCACGATCCACTCCCCCAAAGAGCCAACAGTCGGGATAATGTCGGCCGCGGTTGTACTTTGACTTCTTTTTTCATCGATCTCCACAATTGCACACGTTTCATTTGATCCGGACAACGAAAAAGACGCATCAGCGGCTCTCCGTGCAACTCAAGCTTATCTCCTGAAGCATGGTTTCAAACGAGGAGCTCAAAGTGGTTCGTATGGATTGAGCAAAGACATCATCGTCAAACGAGATAGGTATACTACAATTATAAAGCTTTGATAATATAGTGTAGATATGTACATTTCATCGCGAAATCCATCATAGATGTGCCCAAGAGAACTATCGTCTACTTAGACGAATCGTTCATACATCATCACTATTCTCGGCACAATGATAGCACCTATCATCAAAATGACGACAAATCTCTCGCTCGCAAGCCTAAACACAAAGGAAGACGATTATGCTTCATTGCTGGGATTGTCGAAGACGGACCTGAAAATTCATGTTTGGTGGGATTGGAAATGTTTGAAGGAGGCCGGAAACAACCAAAAGACTATCATGGCATGTTTACGCATGATTTCTTTGTTGCATGGTTTGAATCTGTACTGGACGAGTTGGAAAGTCTAAACAAGTACAATGTCATATTCGTCATGGACAATGCAAAATATCACCGAAAGAAGCCATGTGGTACTCCCAATGGGTCTATGAAGAAAACTGATATGATTGATGCTTGTACGTCGTATGGTCTTGCCGTCGATCCCAGATCATCAAAGGCTGTCGTTTGGAACACCCTCAAGAGCTACTTGGACTTGAATGTTAAGGCCGAGATTGAGACCATGGCCATACATCGCAATCATTCGGTGGCTTGGACGCCACCATATCATTCCGATATGCAACCTATCGAGCTTGTTTGGTCAGACGTCAAGGGAAAAGTCGGACGTCAATACACTGCAGAAACGACATTCGAGGATGTCCGACGCCGTCTTGAACAAGCCTTCGATACTCTTTCAAGTCAAACCATCTACAATTGTATTGCTCATACAGAGAAGAAAATTGCCGAGATGAACAAGTACCTGGAAGCTCTTGACGCGGCTGATGAACCTGTGTCTGATGGCGAAGATTGGAGTGGAAGTGAGATCACCTCCGATGACGAACCTAAAAGTTTATAGATTTTTAAATTTATATTTTTGATCATACAATTATGAAGGTTTTCTTTTTATACAACAGCTGTACGATGCTCTCCTGAACATTGTGAAAGCTGATATATTTTTTTAATAAAATAAAAAGCGTCGTGGATGCATTGTGGTTTCGCTAGAAATTTCCCAATTTATATTCGTTTTTTTATTAATCTCCAATCGCGCCAGTACATTCGTTGAATGAAAATTTGAACAGTACTTTCTCTCATGGGAACTGTACTTTCTTTAAAATTTTATTTCGCCAATCACAATCACTGAAAATATTTATTAGCCAATGGCGTCGATTGGTGAATCGATCCGCCGGCGTGATTCGATTGAATGGGGTCTGGAAAATTCGTATCAAATCAACAATACAAAGAACAAGTCAAATGAGGACAAACAACTTCATCTTCACCCTGACGAGACTGCGAATTTCAGATTATGCGCACACTGTTCTGTGTAATTGTTGGTCAGGGAAGACCGTTTCCTGTGAAGATTGCTCTCGATGAGACCGTGGGAGAGCTCAAGGACATGATCAAGGTCAAGAAAAACAAGAATATAACTTGTGATGCTGACGAGTTGGAGCTTTATTTGGCGTTGACGGATCCTGAGTCGTGGATGTCTGACGAAGACCCTAACTCGCAAGTCCTTTCTCAACCCGCTGGAGGAAACTCAGTCAATCCGTCGTGGTTGTCTGTCACAGCACCTGAATTCCAAGTCCTTTCCCAACCTGCCGAAGGAAACAGTGTTATGCCATTGTTTGTCAATGCTGAAAGAAAAATGCTGGACACCGAGAAGCTTTCCAAGTACTTTTCCGGTGGACGTTACCCAGATTATTGCGACGACAACAAAATTCATGTGGTGGTGGTGGTTCCAGCGAAGACTGGCCAATGGAGCGCACAGGAATTGTCCACGATAGACCCTCAGGTTCAATCAAAAGTTTGGAAGTCTGTTGTCAGAATCACTATCAAGGACTCGTTTGGCCCGATTGACGTTTCAACAGCTTTGGTAGTAGATCGGACGTCGACGCACGTATATCTGCTGGCCAACTTGCACCTGTTTCTTGGCGAAGAATATATGAATATCTTGAGTCCTGGCTTCAACAGAGAAACTGAACTATATTTGAAACTACACCCTGGAAAGAAGGCAAATGCAAAGCGAAAGAAGGAAACTACTGGTGACTCCTGTTCGTCCACTCGAAGGCCAAAACGTCTCGATCTTGTACTAGTAATTGAGCAACTCTGGCATTATCAAACAGCATTGAAAGAAGTCTGCAAGGTCAGGTTTTCAAGTGACATCTGCTGGGATTGCTCAGCACATTTTGATTTTGCGATATTGAAAATTCCTACACCTCCAAATGTCGAACTCGACCTCGTCCCACGTGAGATGGACACTGATGTCCTTTACACAATGTCTGTACACATATTTGGAATTCCAGGCAATCTTGAAGTTGGCGAATTTGACCACCATTGCGCCATTATCCCAGCTGAAGTAACCGGTTTGAGTCGGTATCAAATGACTCTCTCTGCGTTGTCAACACCTGGTCTGTCTGGAAGTGCTATTGTGTGCACCAAGAGGGAAGTATTGTTGGATACCTTGGTGGTGCCTTTGATGGATCCAAAAAAACGAGCAATATCAATCATACGGTTTTACTCTGCTTGGAATTCCCAAAAGCTTGGCGTCTTGGCTACCGAGGACGAAGAAGAAACGAAAGACGAGGCGTAGTTGAGCAAACTAATCATGTTTGATTGTCTGGTGACAGTGTCTTGAGGGAAAAGGTGAATACTAGTATGTCTTGTTTCCATTTGGTGCAGGATTCTAACATCTTAAAGCACATGCATTTTTGTTGTTGTCTACAATGTCTTAAAAAGTCGAAAATCACCGATGTCATGGTGCTTCAAATAGCATTCTTTATCCCAGACCGGAAAATGTATTTAACTTTCATAACAGCGCTACACATGCCAAGGTACTCGAGACATAGGAAGGCGTCTGGCGTTTGCATTTAGTTGGGCATTGAAATAGAAACTACTACGTAGTACTGCTTTTCAAGGCAGTGTAGAACTGTCACATGTGTCGCCAATCCATATCTCCCACAGAGGGATAAGACGACAAAACAAATCCTGCCCCAAAAAGAAAAGAAGATATATTCACTTATTCCCTCAACACAGTCACCAGACAATCAAACATGATTTCGCTTGCTCAACTGCGCTTCATCTGTCGATTCTTCTTCTTTCTGGGAGGGTAGTCAGAGGGCAAGTATGGGGGAATTCCATGCAGAGTGTAAGCATATGATTGACACTGCTCGTTTTTTGATGATCCATCAGATCCACCACCAAAGTATCCAACAGGAGTCCCCCTGTTGGTATACACAATCGCGCACCCAGATAGACCAAGTGCGGATTGCGTAGAGAGAATCATTTGATTCCAATCCATACCAGTTACTTTAGCCGAGACGATGGCGCCAGAGTGGTCAAAATTTTCATCTTCAAAATTTTCTGGAAATCCAAATAGGTGTACAGGCATTGGAGCGTAGACACCGAAGGTCATCTCACATCGGACGAGATTGAGTTGGACATTTGGAGGTGTAGGAATTTTCAAGATCGCAAAATCAAAAGTAGCTGAACAATTCCAGCAGATGTCACTTGAAAACTTGACGGTGCAGACTTCTTTCAATGCTTCTTCATCAGGAAAGAGTTGCTCGATTACAACTTCGATACTGTCATACGAAACAAATGCCATTGATTTCGAGTTGATGAACCGGAGTCACCAGTAGTTTCCTTCTTTCGCTTTGCATTTGCCTTCTTTCCAGGGTGTAGTTTCAAATATAGTTCAGTTTCTCTGTTGAAGCCAGGACTCAAGATATTCATATATTCTTCGCCAAGAAACAGGTGCAAGTTGGCCAGCAGATATACGTGCGTCGACGTCCGATCTACTACCAAAGCTGTTGAAACGTCAATCGGGCCAAACGAGTCCTTGATAGTGATTCTGACAACAGACTTCCAAACTTTTGATTGAACCTGAGGGTCTATCGTGGACAATTCCTGTGCGCTCCATTGGCCAGTCTTCGCTGGAACCACCACCACCACATGAATTTTGTTGTCGTCGCAATAATCTGGGTAACGTCCACCGGAAAAGTACTTGGAAAGCTTCTCGGTGTCCAGCATTTTTCTTTCAGCATTGACAAACAATGGCATAACACTGTTTCCTTCGGCAGGTTGGGAAAGGACTTGGAATTCAGGTGCTGTGACAGACAACCACGACGGATTGACTGAGTTTCCTCCAGCGGGTTGAGAAAGGACTTGCGAGTTAGGGTCTTCGTCAGACATCCACGACTCAGGATCCGTCAACGCCAAATAAAGCTCCAACTCGTCAGCATCACAAGTTATATTCTTGTTTTTCTTGACCTTGATCATGTCCTTGAGCTCTCCCACGGTCTCATCGAGAGCAATCTTCACAGGAAACGGTCTTCCCTGACCGATGACGACGCAGAAGAGCTTGAGCATATTTGGAAATGCACGTTGGTTGAGAACTCACTTTGAAATTTAGTACAGTCATACCTCCCCTTAAAAATATTAATTATAAAAGGATATTCATCAAGAAGAGGATTGCTAAAGTATCAAGTTTAGGAGGTTTCATTTAAAGAGGAAAAAGTATCATTCTCCGGAATTTGTGGGTGATTTTATCAAGAGCATTTGTGGGACAAATTGTCCCAAATTTTCAAGAAAATCAAAATTTTCTTGTCAGTTGTTTTCATACATTTTCATGATCACATATAATTTTTACGTGTGGGACAGAGTCCCACACTATAAATTTATAGGGTTTTGACGATCTGTTGTGAAAGTGCCAAAATGACAGCTCCGACCGAGGAACACTGTTCTTGTGAAGCAAACTTCCAGAGCTAGGAGCTAAGACTAATGCTTATACAGTTTGAGTAAGCTTTAAGTCCATAATTGAAGATAGCCCAGATTTGATCTGGGTAACACCATTCATGAATGAACCACCGCAGAGACACTGGTGTTACATCATTGTTTATCATGTTAAGAGTCTATTTAACATAGTAAGCTCATCTTAGGGGCGCGTGCTACATCTAGATCAGTGCAAGTTACGATAATTTGCAGCTCAAACACGCTCGCTAAGGCGTTCAGACGTCTTTACTAGGCAAGTAGAACATGAAAGCACAGCTTATCCTTCCTTAATGTTAACGCTGTTATAAAGGTGCTAAAAGCTCTTTGATCCCATTTTACTATCTATGGTGAGTAGTTCGTAGGTCGCCTCGAAGTGAGGCACTTTGAAGAGGGCTTGTAGACATCATCACTTGAGAGTCAAAGCAACTTAAGTGTTTTACTTTGCAGTTTTATGCCTTCAATACATGCGTTTTATTGTTCCAACGATTGTCCCACAATTTCCGTCTATGAGGCATCCTTCGCCGGATTCGAATATTTAACGTCAGTGCTTTGAGCTGTGAAGATGTATGGATTCGTATGGAGTTTGTCATAAATTGGCCGTTCGGCCTATCTTGATGTTTGTGTACTTATGATATCCGGACATTTTATCCGGATCTTTGACCTTAATAACGTTTAGTATTTAATAGGTTCAACCCAAAAATCAGTAGGTTTAACCTATTGCAGTCTACTGATTTCCCTCTCAGTTTTAAACGGGTGATATTTATCGAGTTTCACAAGTCATTTAGTAATTGAATGAATATAAATGTTTAGAGGTGACTCTCACTATCAGCTCTTCCATACTGAATTCAAATTTTTGAAAGTACTCTATATTTTGATAATATTAATTTGTAAAAATTATCAATTGTGGGCCGTTTAAAAGTGAGAGGGAAATCAGTACGTTCTAAATTTATAATAAAACTATGTGAGATCAAATTGGTCAGAATGCAGTCTACAGCTGATGCGCACCATTGTGCATTATTCAGTCTGAGGATACCTCCGCGGAAAACCGTGGTTCGTTGGGTAAGCTTGCAAAATGCATGATGACTTGGGATTGTAGCCGTGAGGTGAGGTGAGGTGTGAAGGATTAGCATGGGGCCCCGGGCGAATGCCTGGAGGCAGTACGCCCTTTTATTATACATATAATTTTAGGAAATGACTATTTCCCCCCCATTTTGGCTATTCCCCCCCCCTAAAATTCATTTTTGATACATTTTTGCCCAGCATTTCCGACTCTTTGGGGCATGACTGTGAGCTCCTGCGATGATGCCCATAACTTTGGCGCATTTGAAGTGTTAGCAGTAGTCAAGGGCTCTAAAATGGCGGTCGATTTTGGGGAAGCCAGGGCAAAAAATGTATAAAAATGAATTTTAGGGGGGGAAATAGCCAAAATGGGGGGAATAGTCATTTCATTATTTTACCTCATACACTGTAAGGGTGACAAGTTATATTTCACACTTATCAAACTGTCGAATCAGCTCGTACATTTCCTCGTCAAGGATTTTCGTGTGTCTCCAACAATTCGCAACGGAAACATTTTCGACTAGTCCCCATGCCGCTTTTGCCCATTTCATAGCCTGTAACACATCAACCTCAAAAATTTGACCAACCTCACCTCGCACAATTTCTTTCTCCGCATCATTTGATAACAATTCATCCAATTGCCGAACGACGTACTTGTCCTTCAAGTCGTCGATTTTTGAGTTCAACATTCGAATGACTCCAGCATCCTGAGGGCAAAGCTGAAGGTAAGCAGTTGTTCCAGGGGGTACAGTATTGTGTGTCAAGGAGTCCACTCCCAATTCAGCTGATCCAAATTCTTAAATTGTGAGATTATTTGGATTGATCACTTGTTTCTCTTCCGAGCCTTCACAGAAAAGAAAGTACTAACTTGTGATCGGAAATCGTATCTCGGTTGAGATATTCCATCATTTTAACCAATAAATTCAAAGTTTCTGTTTTATTTTTGATTTAATTGGATATTAGTGACTAGGCTAGTGCGCCTTTTCCTGAAAATATTTTCGAGTTTTAACGGATTAAACGAAGCTCTACTAAATCAACTGTTTTGATTGGATTGAAAACTGGCCCCAAACTTCAATATTAATCATGCTGTGTTTGTCCTCCAAATTTTAAATTTTGCTGTCTGTTCCTATGGTGCATCTGCCCACTGATGCTGTCAAGCGATGGTCACGACCAACGATCGCCCAAAAGTTGTGGGCTGTGTCGGTTCTGGAAAAGTGGCCAACCATCACCAGATACTCTTCCACAAGTCTTAACAAGTGGACACGCGAAAACAGTATGTTCGCGGGTTTTGAGCGGTCAAAGACCCGCAAAAAACATTGGACTTACTGGCTCGAAGGCCATTATTCCTGATGCTTACGTCATGGCCGTATACATCAGAGATATTCGTCGACAAGAAATGGCTCTTATAGCCGCTCATATGAATAGCTATTTAAGAGTTAAACATAATAGAGTGTTTGCGCATAATGTGATTATAATATAAAATTGGTTATAGCTATGTATTTTCATAGGTACCTGCAATAATGCATTTTCTATAATCGTTAGATTATAATCATCCCAAAAATTCATCGAAAAATTATATTTGTGGATCATGATGTGAAAGAAAAAAAGTTCCTTGTTTGGATGTTGACCATGTCAAGACCTTGAAGCAAAAAAACGAGCGTGGTGGGCAAGGAACGTGCTGACATCAGGTTAACGAATAGAAAGGGTGAGCACATTCGTCGTATGTTAGAGCACCTAGAATGCACCATCTTCATTCGAACGAAATACCTGGCACTGTGCTTGAAGGAAGACGATCAGACCTGGGGAAAATAACTTGAAATAACGTAACTTCACGAATTTTTGCCCAACACAAATATTTGCTCTGGTCCAATTTCACATTCATCTTTATTTAATTTCGTCCAATCAAATCATTCCAAATTTGAATTGGCTCAATAACTGGCTAAAAGTAATATTCCCGCGTTTTACGCAGAGCCTATGAACCTTGATTGAATGCCAATTTTGGCTATGCGCTACACCAACCACTCAAAAGAAGAGAAGGCCGAAGCCATTGCACGGCGAAGACAAGAAACAAGTCGCGAAGGACTTGAATTTTGCAAAACGCACCTTGGATCACTTGCTATCCACTTACTACAGTGGAGGTTCTCTGGAGCCCAAGAGACGTGGTGCACAACGAAATTTCCAATGGAGTGCGAAAATTACATTGCAACGTGGATCACTTGCTATCCACTTACTACAGTGGAGGTTCTCTGGAGCCCAAGAGACGTGGTGCACCAACGAAATTTCCAATGGAGTGCGAAAATTACATTGCAACGTGGATCATTGCAATGCAACGTGATGGTGTACCGGTTGACCGCTCGAACGCCTTGATTAAAGCAAGAGAGATCTGCAAAAATCTCGGGATAACTGCAGTTTGTGATAGCTGGTTCGCTCGATTCCTCCGGCGCCAACCTGACACAACGTTTCGCCAGGCTCAAGTACTTTCCCGAGCTAGAAACAATGCTCAACCGGACGATCTTTACCATCTGTACAAAACCATGTTGACGCTTGTCGTCGGCTTCAACTTAAAGTCCAGCCAAGTTTACAACATGGACGAAACTGGTTTCCACACGCGTAAGTTGTCCAAGCGCGTTCTAGCCCTTCGTGGTTCCAAGTCCGTCCATTCAAAAGCCGACTCGACTTCCTTTCACATGTCCATTATTGCCTGTGCAAGTGCAAGTGGTCATGTCATACCCCCCACTTTCATTCTCCCAGGGAAGCGCATTAATGAGACAATAGCAGGCGAATGCACGTAGACGCCACCCTCACAACAAGCAAAAGTGGCTTCATCAACGCGCCGATATTTGTTGAGTGGTTGAAGCATTTCGACGATTCGATTCCCTTGATCGTTCGGCGCCCTGTTGTCTTGGTTTGCGATGGCTATTTGTCTCACTTTTCGCACCATGACGTCATGCGAACTCTTGATGAACGACAATTGTACCTGGTTTGCCTTCCCGCCAAGGCTACCCACTTGGTTCAACCACTGGACGTTGCTGTGTTTGCCCCGTACAAGAAAGAACTTGCTCGATTGAAGAGAAAATTCCTACTTGAGAGCGGCGCGCCAACTATCCCGAAACATGTTGCTGTTCGTCTGTCGTGTCAAGCATGAAAGTCAAGAATGTCGGGGGAGAATGCTCGCTCTGGATTCGCAACGTGCCGTTTGTTCCCACCAAGCTTGGAAGCCATGCAAGAGCGATTCGAAGGATTTCATGACGAGGCTCTGTTGTACAGCTCAGTTCCCGAGCGAGATGCATCGTGGTTGAGGCGAAAAGAGATCGTTCAAAATGAGATCTTAACTTTGCCTGTTGTAGGAACCAATACACCGAGAAACGCAAAACAGTTGATGTTGCCGGTCGTCTCTTGACACCAGACATGGTCCAGGCTATGTTGCAGTCAAAGAAGAGAGAGAGTAGACGTAAGATTACATGACTTGAAAGTTAATGAATCGCAGTTCTGTGATGCGGTGTTTGTCTTCTGGAGGGTTGTCGAGGTAAACCCCCCTCCTGGATTCAATGGTGTCGATTTTGCCATCAGAGCACTTTCGTTGATTTCAGTCCAAATTATGGAGCCAATCAATGAGCGTCAACTTGTGTTACAATGGGTGTGAACTTGAATCATATTATACACTGCGATGTTAGACTTTCGCAATTAAAAATTAAATGTCTTACTTGATGAATAAAAATATACATCGGATCAATAATTTCTATATTTTAATCAAATTAAAATCTGGCAAAAATTTGCGCCAAATGAAATCACCCTCTTCAATATTAAAAAACAAGATATCAAGTATTCCTTTGCGACATATCAAGTGGCGTTGCAACCATTGAGAATTCAGATAAACCTCTATATTTTGGTCCCAAATTCATCATACAAACCCACGTAGTTCGCAAACCGCAGGATGACCCAGAAGTATGCATTTTGGGCAAAAAATCGTGATTTTACGTTAAAATATTTCAATATGTATCATGAAAATATTTTATTTCTTATCATTTCAGAAACAATTAATTTATTTAATTTTTGAGAACAGTGTCTATGTATAGTCTACAATTTCTAATATAAATTACACTTTGAAGGGATGACGAAACATTGAAAAAACAATTAAATGGACACGTTTAGAGGCAAATTGATGGTCCTTTTGAATGAAAGGCTCAGGGCACTTGATCATTGCCTGCTATTCAAATCAATGGATCAGGCCTGAAGAGAGAAAGAATGGTTGTGATCACTCGTCATAAGACACCAGTTGAATAGCTACATATCTACTTTTGCTGTGAATAAAATGTCTGCCGCCAAAGCCTGGAAAGGCAATTGCATTATTGCACTTTACAAAGAAATATCCGAAAAGCGACTTGTACGTCTGCGTTTGCAGCCTTGAACGTCTTCAACGAGGCAGCGACTGCACTTCTCTTGTGCAACATATTACAACCCAACATCCCGAATACCGATAAACTGAAAACAAGTCAACAATTATGGATGCCTTTTTATCTATAATAGTTCGCGACATACATGGATGGCTGCGATGGACGGTGATATCTATGCTGCCATTCTGCTTCTGTGAGAACAAACTGACTGCTATATATTGTGTGTTCTACTCAAAATTTCCTCCGGTGGTTGGTTGAACCAACCACCAGCGAATCGCCGGACCTCCAAAAATATCAATTTTAGGTGGTTAATTTGACCCTTGATTGAAGGCTTGTTCAGGATGGTACCCGAATCGACGAAGCTTTGTGGCTGCGCTGGCGAGATCAGTCACCTCTCCACTTGTTTTCGACTCAACGTGAAGAGCGCTGAGTAATGCGGAATGCTCTTTGAGGCGGGCTCAGTGTCATCGAAAGTAAGTGCGACCTGCGGCTTTTTTTCACTCCAGTTTTCAGCCAATCAATTGATACTAAAATTATTTTTAGCCAATCATGTCTTCCGCTTGATTTTATGGCGATTTTTCCAATACTCCAAGCTCAATCCAATTTCTCGAACACTTTGGTCACATATTTACAGCGTGTGATTCAACATGTTGAAAAAAATTATCTATCATTTTTGACGGGTGGACAATGGGTCAAACCCATTACTTGGCTGTGTTTGCGTCTTTTCTGATGAGTCTGCTTGGGACTACCGGTTTGCCCTTCTTGGCTTATCACTATTGGAGAATGATGATTCATTGAATGCCCAGGAGCACATTGATTATCTTACTTATGTTCTGGCGCTTTTTGGAAAGTCGTGGTCGAATGTCTGTGTCTTGATTGGCGATAATTGTTCGACCAATCGATCGATTGCGTAAAAACGCGAACACGTTTTATTGGCTGTGCCAGCCACCGATTCTGGCATTGTGAAGATCCTTGGTCAAAGAACGCAAGATTTGAGCGGCGTTGAGCGCGATGCCAAGAGTGTCTTTGTTGTGCTGTCTGATGCTGAGGGATCGTCACTGCCAAAGTGTTTGTCGATTGTGGAACGGGCTAAGAAGCGCCAAAAGGTGCAAAAGGTGTACAAGGACTTGCGCTACATGCTACCCATCTCGAACGCATGTGAGCGCCTTTTCTCAATGTGTAACTATGCTTTCAATGACCGCAGGATGTCTACTCTACCCATCAATGTCGAAGATCAAATGTTTTTGCATTAAAAGAAGACCTTTTTGCCGTGTAATCAGTGATTTACCGAATTTATTGTAGATTTAAGTATACAAGACGACTATTTCCACGTGCGACTTTTTCTAAGGAAAATATAAATTAATAGAGAATATATTATTTTATACAGGAATAATGTTTGAAAGGAATATAGTGGTTTCTGTAGTAGAATTCGAAAATGCACTGTCATGATCTGTAAATCAATCAATTGTACTGATTGACAGGCAATAAAGCAGACCTGTCAAGACAAGATTGCACTGATTGACAGGCAATAAAAAAGACTTGTCCAGCCTAAATGACTTTGTATCAATGCTCATTTTCCATTTTGCAACCAAAATCACGTTCTTCGTCTACTGTTTACGGTATTTTCTCTGTGGCAAAGTCCAATCCAGGAAAAAGGACGGGAGCAATGGGTCAACGATGTTCTTGTTGATGGATTACAAAGGTCATCCTTTCCCTTGGTAGACTAGGCGTTAAGAACAGTGTTATGGACGAATTGGAATTATTTGATTAGCAACTTTCTCATGTTTTAATAAATAATTTGAATTCCTTGCGTTAAGAGAAGTAGAAACAATTCCATTGCTTTTAATTGTCCAATTAAAAGTCTAAACAATACAGATTTCAATAGAATTCGGATTTGCTTCACCTCGCGACCTAAAGTGTTCACTTGCCCACTTCTTTGAGCTTGAAGGATACCATGGTACTCAGCAGTAATGAACTTTCCACCGACAATAATTGTTTTTCTGAGTCCACGTTTCTTTTTCTTGGGGGGAGCACCAAGATTCTCATGAAAACTGATATCGGAGTGTACGCTGAGGAATGTTGTACTTCACTGCTGCAGTTCGTATGGTCTTTGTCATGTCGATGACATCCTCGATCGCCGACGTCAGGTCATCTACACTGTACTGCGTTCTTGGCGGCATCTTTTGAACTGGAACCATACTTTTCCCTCCAAAAATCTCCACAAGTATAATTTTGTTGGAGGGAAATATTTCATCCAATAGATTATGCTTTCGATTGTGATTGGTCAATCTAGCACAGCAAATCACTGATCGCTCTCGTTACTTCATGTTTGCGAAACGCTTGCAGTGTGCAGTCATATTGTATTGTAGTATAGTACACAGATCCTACAATTTTATACTATACTATCTGTTTGCGAAACCTCTCTAATGCCTTGGACACGTCATAAAAATTGTTAGCATTGTAGTGTTGACCAAGCTGAAGAGCCAAACAAGCTCGAAAAAAAAGTGTTTGTTTAAGCTAGAAGACACTTGAATGATTAATGTAAGAAAACTTAGATACATTTATCCAATCAGATCTACGTAAAAAATGTTCTCACGCGTCCATCACAATAGCAGGTGCCAATCCAAATTATAGATCCAAAATATACGTCGTTTTTTCTACCAATCAGCCTTTCTATAGATTTTTTGCAATTGACACCACCAATCATCAATTCGTTGTCGAAAGAAGACCAACATGACCAAGACTTCCGAACGAAGCAAGTATGTGAGAGGTCTGGCACGCGCATTGCTTGGTCGATTTGAATTGTTCCAATTATTGTCCTTTCAGTGAAATGTGGACTTGGCAGGTCATTGGCCAAATCGCATAGCAATCGACTATGCTAAATTTAATGTGAAATATTGTATATTATACAAAGTTAAGTACAATTTCTTCCTAACAATGGTACCTGCATCCCAGAATACCGTCATGCATGATTTCTACGCCCAATACAACCTCGCTATGAAGCGTCAAGACGCCGCGCGTATCTTCCGCGAGTCAGCGTCCATCATGGCCTTTCCCCACGGCCTTTCCCCAAGTCATATAATGAAGGTGACTTGATTGGTCAACATATTGAAAATACTGATATATGATTGGCTAGTCGATTGTTAGTCGATTATAGCAAGTCGATTCGATTCGACAGCCCAGTCCAATTTGGAATCGAATGCATAATACGATATGCATACAGAATCCAAGACAACAACGAGGATGACATCGATCAATAGTTGCTTCGATGCATAGAATTACTTTGTGAAACGAGAAACGTCGTGGTGCGCACATGTTTGCCCAGGTAAGCACCTCGGTGGATATTCTATGTCAGTTGTTCACAACCTGCGGCCAGATTTATGCCCTCTTGGCTCTCCTGTGGTGACGTTTCTTGGCTTGCTTCGTCAGCTATTCTTGGCCTCAACGAAAAGACCAAACCTATAAAATTCTGGTTATCACACAACCAATCGGGATGGCGTGAAAAGGTTGTTTTTGTGGAAGACGCCGTCCAATCATGATTTATCACTTTCCTATACAAACAACCTACTACAGTCCGCGCCAAATTTTTAAGGCCACCCAAGTTTTGTCCATAAGTTTTGACCCAGCGCGAATTTTGGGATGCTGTTTAGATATGCTCTTCACTATGGCATGGCCAAAACGTGATTTGTATCAAAACACAAGAATAACGCGTTTATAGACATTTATTCGCAGATATGCGCAGAAGGTCACTTTGATACAACGACATATTTAAGGCCGCCCTTCCCACATACTAATTACTATATTAAAGTGAGTGAATGTCAGGGAAAATCGTGGGGAGAGAAGAACAGCTCGGAGAGGACACCGCGGATTGCAGGAAGCCGCGCTTCCTATGAATGCCATCCATAGCCAAGATCATTCAACGCTCACGACGTTGTATCCAAACTGCACTCAGACTGCACTCAAACCACGTCATAAACCTGGCCCAAAGGCAACAGTGACTGCGGTAGATCCAAGGAAGTGATCACGAACCTCCAATGGTGAAATGACTGCAAGCCAATTTCATGCTCATTTCATCTTTCACATTCATTTATTTCAATACGGTTTTAAATATCAAAACTGATCAGCTTTCTATGTATCACTGACCAAAATCGACTTTTTGAGTTGTATTTTCGTCAAAATGTGTCATCTTTGGTCAACAGCACAGAAAATATGCTGTCGATATTAGAGAGGTTGCGAAAATGGACTTTCTCTTGTTTTGTCGATTCGCTAGAAATTTCCCAATTTAGATTCGTTTTTTGTATCAATCTCCAATCGCGCCAATACATTCGATGAATGAAAATTAGAACAGTACTTTCTCTCATGGGAACTGTACTTTCTTTAAAATTTTATTCCGCCAATCACAATCACTCAAAATATTTATTAGCCAATGGCGTCGATTGGTGAATCGATCTGCCGGCGTGATTCGATTGAACAGGGTCTGGAAATTCGTATCAAAGCAACAATAATTTCCTCCAATTTTTTACAAGAATTTTTCTTGTTGCAAGCGTTTGCGTAAAGTAGAAATTTCTTCAAGCTGTAGTCACTCCTGATCCTCACAATCAGAGAGTGTACTACGAACGTTGTTGAGTGTCTCCAGTGAAAAAATTGTGTGTATATTTGGTTTTCCACTTCACACTGTGGCAAGTTGAGAAGCACACCTTGATGAATCATGCCAGTGCTGTGTGTCAGTCAGGAAAGGACTGCCTGGTACTTTTTTCCTATTGGTCGATGCAGCTTCCTGGATGCTGATTGGATGATTCTTCAAGAAAATATTTTTGCTTGACAGTGAAGTTCGCATTTTGGCACTCCTCCAAATCAACCCCACTAACTGTTTTAAACCCTCATACAAATTCTATATGAAGAGGTGTTTCAAATATTCCATACAAATTCTCTGTACAACTTGCATGTGTTGATCTGCTGACAGTTTGGAGCGCTGTCAACAGCTGCTTTGATACAACTGAGTCCTCATAGGATTGCGCGCGTAACACACAGGGTTTCCGGTGGGTTGGGGTCAGGTCTCTCTTGAAAATCACGTTTTGGCTCAGGCCTTACGGATACACTTCGCCACTTTTTCCACCGAGTCGTTAATTCAAAAAACATTTGAATTTTAATAAATTCTGTAAAAAAATATGGGGTTCGAATAGAGTGGTGACATACTATTATTGTTTTGACCAAAATGTGGAGCTGTGGGCGGAATGGTGGAATCGACGACGAATCAACACGGATGAGAAATATCTTGCTTTAATTATAATATGTTTTATTTCCGTCAAAGCTCCCTCATATAAGAAGTGGCAACATGATTCACGCCATGGTGAAAAGTGAGCACGCTTCCAAAGGCACCATTGCCCATGCGTTGTTTGCGTATTACTACATTGGAATGAAGAGATCTGACATCGCGCATGTGTTTACCAAGTCAGTTTCCACCATATCGAATTGGATCAACAAATACGAACAGGACACTTCGACCGCAAGGATAGCCAACGAACAGCAAAATTCACCGATGGGCATCGTATATGGATCATTCGCCTGTACGAGCGACAACCAATGACATATCTGGATGAAGCAAAGCATGCGTTTGAGGTCCACTTCAAACGTCGGATCTCAATCTCAACTGTCTGGTCGATTATACACAAACATGGTCTCACGTGGAATGTTTTGGAGCGACGGTCAATGCAAATCCGAATGGCAGATGTCACTCGATACTTCCACGAGCTGAACAGCATTGACTGGTCCTACGCTAACATTCAATTTCTAGACGAAGTTAGCTTCGACTCAAAAGGGATGATTAGGAAGAATTGTTACGCGATGAAAGGCAAAAAACTTTGCTTCAGAGGTGAATTCATACGTCGTCCAAATGTCTTGTCTCTGTGGTCTTGTAGATATCGATGGGCTTGCTCATCGGAATTGGATTGAAAGCATACCGACCCATTTTGATGGCTAAATAGTGGTCAAAATCGACCAGCGTCGGTTGCTCGTCCGCTACGGACCATTGTCGAGGGTCGTTTGTGTGTGACGCTTTATTTTTCATGAAGCGAGAGCAGTGGTTGAAGATGTCTGATCGAATAGCTGGCCAATTCTCCCCTTCAAAGATGTGTGGTGGAGCTCGTGTTCCACTGCTGTCGCGTGCGCATAGTGTCTTTTTCACAAGAATGTCGACTTTCAACGTGAAGAGACCTGCTGCGACCGGTGCCGTATTCGCTGGAGGTGCCGTAAGCACTGGAGGTGATGCTTGTGGAGATGATCGCGTGTTGTAGTGGCGCTGGGGTGTGCTCATTGTCCACTCTGCAATCAAACAATGAACTCGAATTACTCCCCAAGAACAAAGCAATCTCATTGGCTGATTCTAAAATTTTCCTCAAACTTGATTGGCTGCCGATTCGCCGGCGATTGTCTTCTGCTCATTCGATTGAACACCCCACTCCAATTTGTAATCGAAATGACAATATTAGTATTGCTAGAAACACCTCTTCATATAGATTTGTATGGGGGTTTAAAACAGTTAGTGGGGTTATTCTGGGGTTTTATCCACCATTTGCGACATTTTTTTCTTGTGAAGTTCTTACAAGAAAAAGTCAATTTTCGCAACCTCTCTATTACTGTAAAATGTGTGTCAAAATCTCGTAAAATAATTCGCAGTGGGTGAAATGATACAGCCAAAAAATTGGGTGGCCTTATGAATGTTTCCTGGGGTGTACACTGTATTTAGAATTGACACCTGCAAATGAATACAGCTGTACACTGTATGCATTCAAATCCCTAGATCTATTGTCAGCAATACTACAGCGATCTGGGAAATATAAGACCAGCGGCGGCTCTTCGGTGATTGGTCAGTTTCAAACTCAAGTTGAAGTCATGGACCTGCGAAATATTTTATCCTATTAAATTGTATATTGGTGTCGTCTCAAGAACAAGAACTTTGTATTTAAAGCTATCATTAAAGTTTATGAACTGTGAAAGTAACTAGAATACCTACGATATTGCAAAATGCCATGCATTCAATGAAAAGTCATAGCAGTCATAGATAAAGTGAAAACCTCTATAATTTAATATTTACTGTATCCATTTCGAGGATGTGTTGCGGAACAATCCCAACACGATGAACCAACACTGTATTGAATTAGTTAGCCTTAGGCAACGCTTTCCTAAAACTAGACCTAATTGTTTCAGGAGTGATAACATTCCAGGCTACAATCGCTCTTTTTATTGTTGCCATCCTCTTTTCTTTGGCCGTACGTTGAGTGGTTGTCTCAGCAAGCCACATTCTCCGCAAAGTACTTTTGAATGGGCCCATGACACCTACATCCAAGGGTTGCAACACAGATGTGCGATTTTCCTTGGTGCTTGTCCAGGCCTCCTAAAATTCGCGATTTCCTGAAAATTGAATGTCAAATCGCGAAACAAAAAATAACGAAATCGCGAATTTAAGCTGGGTTGAAAATGCCACTTTGTGGTGCCCCCCGCCACTTGTAGGCATTGCTTTCAACTTCTATGGCGCGCCCTGCGTCATTTGCAGTTGTATTTTTCGTCAGAGCTCATTAAATGTAAACTGGATTTGAATTGATTCTATTCTGAGCTTAATGTGATCCATCCAGTTCACTGGTTTCAGGAATTCATTAGCCTGACATCGAATTCAGACAGCTTGCAAGGATGGCCGTCAAGTTCCAGAAGAAACATGACTTGCAGTACGCTCTGCAAATTGATGAGCGCGATGACAAGGGAAATGTCACCTCCGTTGTTTGCAAACTGTGTAAGTACTTCGGTCGTGAACAAGACTGATCTGACAAGCGCAAACGGTCGCGCACAGAATATGTGAAGACGTTCTCGGATTTTTCAATGCTAAAATGGAAAAAGGACGAGTTCCGTTCTTCGATACTCGATTTGTCGCTTGATGGCATATTCCTGGCGAAGCAATTAGATTCACTGATGAACGTTTAGTGCTAAGGTGCTTCTTATAGCGATATCGCAAATCTAATAGTCATGACATCGCGAATTTAGACTATTTTCTTTAAATTCGCGATTTCGCAAACTTTAGGAGGCCGTCACTTTATGGCCATGAAATGATGGCTGGCATCCTGCCAATTATATTTCCTGTTATAATTTATAATATCAACTATGAAGGTTCTATTGTAGGGTAGGGTTAGTTGCTGGTCTTATATTTCCCAGATCTCTGTACACCTTTGCCCATCCAACTTGAGACTATTCCTCAGTCAACTTGGAAATAAATATTTTCGAAATTGTGTCAAAAATTAAATGAATATAATGTATTCAATGTGAGAATATCCTCATTCATGTTGGGACGTAAAGTCAGTTCCCATACTGCATGTCAACCATTCGAAGCGCTCTAACAACATTGGTTTGGCAATGCAAGGCTTCTCTCATGACAAGTGACTTAGTAATGAGACTCATTGATTCCTCACCGGCAACTTGTAGAAGGTTCATTCGACTTTCAAGAAACGAAGCAAATTGCCGACGGTCGAACATTTGTTGAGTATGGGTGGCAAGGTAGCGCTTGATTCCAGACTTCAACACACTGAAACAGTGCTCAATAGGGTTGAGCATTGGAGAATAGGGACCCAGTCGCAGCAGTACCAAGTCGGCATGAGGAGAACAACGAGACTCGGCCTGGCTATGCGCCGGAGCATTGTCGAGTACGACGACGACATTCTTGTTCACGTAATTCGATTCCCATGATTCAAACGACTTGACAGCCTTGTAGATCGCATCAACAAACGAAGCATTTTCGTCCATTTTGATGCTTCCACGGCAGAAGCGACGACAAGCCACGCCATCTTCACTTGAAACGGCAAGCTGGAGCTGCAAGTTGGGTCCATGTGAAGCTGGCAGGATTGTCGTGGCTCTCTGACCGCGCTTGGAACGCCCTTGGTTTCGCTTGCAGTATAGATTGTAGTTTGTCTCGTCATAATACACAACATAGTCCCCATTGCGTTGGTGTTCAATAAGTTTTTCGGCGAATTGACGGCGTTTCTATTTGTTGGCTTGATTGTTGCAAGCTTCCGCCTCTATTCTTGTTTGTTTGACAGTTTATAACATTCCAATAAGGTGTCGGCTTATTGTTTGAGTTGATATGTCAACGCTTGGAAACTCACTCTTGAGGAAGATTTTCATTTGTCCTAGAGTAAACAAGCAATTTTCGTTCAAGTAGCGCTCTAGGGCGTCTCTCATATGCTCGGTTACCTTGGTTTGGTGTGGCCCACCTCGAGGTAAACATGCAGCTCGGTTGCTGCTTATGACCCTGTAAGCTGTGGCTAACGGAACACAGTTGTGTTTCGCAATAAGCTTCCAGTCGGGGTCTCCATGATTGTACGCATCGAGAACCCTCTGTTTTTCCTCTTCTGAGGGCGTGCGCTTAGCAGACTTTGGCATCAAGGGTGATTGAAAAGTGACTTAATTGGTTGTGCTGACTACAGTGACTACCTCTCTGAAGTGAATTATTGGCGCCCAAAGTTCCCGCCCATTGCACCAAATCTCATTTTGGATGTGGCATTTCTCACTTTGATTTCATCCTTCTCATTTATTACCTCTCAATTAAATGTGAAATAGATTTTGAATTATCTATTTTCAAGTTGACTGTGGTTTTGTCTCAAGTTGGACGGGCAAAGGTGTAGTACTCAAGTTGCCAAGCTGTCGAAATGTCACAAAGCGACAACCAAACATCAAAACTGTCGTTGCAGCCTCTGGTTGATGGTTTGTTGCCACTGGAGATCTGGCGGTACAAGGCCGCTTTCAGCTGCAATTTTGTTTTGCGATGGGCTATCAGTAGTCATGGCGACCATAGAGTTCAAAGCGCAGTGAGTACAAACCGAGCTGAATTTTATCTGCTTCCTTAGGACCAGTTCCAAGTAAACGAAAAATCAGACGCAGCCAATCAAAATCGCTCCCGTCTGATAGAATTTCCATTTTGACTTTATCAGGTCAGAGAGGTCATAATCGTCTGATAGAGGATGACACTCCTATTATTGGTTGAAAGAGTTTCTCATTTCCGCCTATTATACACACGGCAAGACTGCGAACTGGCAGTCTTCGCAATGAGCTCTTCCATTGCTGTTACAGCCGCAGCAATAGCCGCCGCCGCCGCTTGTGTGGCGACTTTGGATGGACGAAGTTTTCGATCAGGTTCTGTTCAAACGTACTCGTTCAGAACCGACACATGGACGACTATAAAGAACGACGAGTCGGCAAGCGATTGTTTTAAGCGAAATCTGCGTTGCTCAAAGCGCGTATTTGAAATCATCGTGGGTCTTGTGAAAGACAAGTGGAATGACATTCACGAAAGCATTCACCACAATGCTTTATTTGGAATATCCGACCGTGTTGCCATAACTATTCACTATCTTACTCACACCGATGGATACGACCAAACTGCTTCGGTGTTTGGAACAAGTAAAACTCGAGCCTACGTCTACGTTAATCAAGTTGTCGCTGTCTTGAACGTTTGCTATCTCCATGATGTTATACGAATGCCATCCAAAAAAGACGAATGGGATGAAGTTTGCACCGAGTTTGAAGCCCTCTGTGGGTTTCCCAATGTTTATGGTGCGATTGATGGGAGTTTGATTCACATCAAGCGTTTTGCAGATTTCGATGGATGGTATTGTAGAAAGGGGTTCCCCGCTTTCAACATGCAAGGTGTTGTTGATGCGCGTCTCAGGTTTAGATCGTATTCATTGCGATCTGGTTCCCAGAACGATAAAGCCGTTTTCAACAATTCTCAATTTGGTAAGAAATGTCATCGCATTGTTCCTCCGGGTGGCTGCTTTTTGGGCGATGCTGGCTATAAGTTGTTTAAGCATATCATCACGCCATATCCGATCGTTTTTGAAATGCCCGACGACGAGTCTCATTTCAATTTGGTTCACAGCAGGACGAGGATGGTTGTAGAGCAAGCGTTTGGATTGTGGAAGAATACATTTCGTATTTTCAAGACAGACTCCTCTACTACATGGTACGCCAGAGCAAATGGCACACCTCATTCAAGCAACGCTGGTTTTACACAACTGGTTTATTGATTTCAAGCTGGACACTGATGGCTTAAAGATACCAAAGAAGAAAAAATGGATGCACGTCGGAGGAGATTTAGTTTACCCAGACGAAATCAATTTGATTGACGGTCCAAGAGCGAGAGCGTCACGAGATACAATCAATGATTACTTGTATGATTATGTAGTTGTCGATTAACAATGTTAACATGAACTTAAATTGTATATTGCTTCACATATCTAAACTCCATGAGAATCTACATCTACATCACTGCAATTTGTCTTTCATAAATTGCAATAGCTGCTCTTGAACGTTGTTGGCTTTATCTTGCGTTTGTTTGGTTTCAACCAACAATGTGGCTATGTTCGCAAGCTGCTTGTTTGTTTCTTCAATCATATTGTGCAAGGGTTTTATCACGTCATCATTGTTTGAAGACATCGACGCTGCGTCAACGAGACCCTTGGCTAGAGTATTGCCAAGTGAGACCAATCCATTGGCCACATCGTTTTTGTTTTGTTTTCTTGGCTCGCGTTGCTTCCTTTGTTGTTTTATCACTTCTTGTATTTGTCGTTTCCTTGTTTTATTTTCAGTCGAAGATTCGCTTTCTTCACTTAAATCATGATCGCTCTCCAATGCTGATCCAATTTCATCACCAAACTCAAGATCGCCAAGCCCCTTCTTGCCACCAAAATATTGAACAAGATCGTCCCAATAGCTCGGCAACGAAATTGAAATGTCCGTATCATTCCCAGTCTTTTCAAACGACGTCTTGATCCTTACGTACTCTCGACGTAAGTTATGCATCTTATTCTTAAGAGAAACAGATCCTATCTGTGACCAAGTATGTTAAGGAGCATGATCACGCCGTCGAATATATACCTTTTTGTCGATGAGAATGTTGAATTTCAGAGTGAGCTTCTCCCAAAGGACTGAACGCTGAGCGTGGCTTGTACATTGCTGGAATCGAGCTCTGAAAAAGGACCATCATAGCTCGAGCAATGTTCGGACCATTACATCCGTGTAAACGACGTTTGTTCCAGCCTTCGAGGAAGCATTGTGGGCCATTGAATTCGACAAAGCTGGTTCCATCGGCACACTGAGAGTGCCACCATCACAAAGTCTATCGATCTTGGCTTGCATGGAGGTCACTTGGTCTTGTAGTTCCTTCTTTGTTGGCGTCTTGCCTTGTCTTCGACTTGTAGGCATCGTTCGCTTTGGAATTTCTGGCTCTGACGACATGAGATTAAACACAACCAATCATAGCACATTATATATTGGCCAATGACATGACAGACAAACTATCAGAGGCATTTTACTTGGAACTGATTTTGCGTCTCTTTTCAATTTTACTTGGAACTGGCCCTTACTACTGTAGAATCAACAAGGCGACAATCTCCTCTATTGATCTCATGGTGTATTGAAAAGCTTGATGAGTTCTGCCTATGCTAAGGGCCAGTTCCAAGTAAACAAAAATCAAACGCAGCCAATCAAAATCGCTCCCGTCTGATAGAATTTCCACTTTTGTCAGGGACCTCATAATCGTCTGATAGTGCGACGCGCGACATTCTGCACACATAATTGGTTGAAAAGGTCTCTTCTTTCAACCAATATTTCCTGTTGGCCTTCCTCAATCGCAATGATTGCGCTTACAGCAACTGCAATTGCTGTAGCTACTGCTTCGACCACGGATGGACGGAGCTTCTGTGTCAAGCTTGGCTTGCATGATCAGGACTTGCTGCTGGAGTTCCTTTTTGGTCGGAGCTATTACTCCTCCTCTTCGACTGCCATCCATCTCTACCACAATGTTTTAAAATGAATAATATGCAGCCAATAACCAAGCGAGAAGCTATTGACCAATTAGATAACACTTCTATATTGGACCTCTTATCAGAGAAAATCGACATGGAACTGATTTGGCGTCAAATTTCACTTTTACCGGTACTTGAAACTGGCCCTAAATATTAATAGAAGACAATTCGTCCGATGTTGGACGCTTTCGATGATTTCATGTGCCCATGAATGTGCTCGACATGGTGTTGGGGCTTTCATGGGCGCTCTCTACTCTGACTTGGTCTTTTTCCTCTTGGATTTCTTCACCTTCGCTTTGTCTCGCAAGTAAGGAAAGAGTCGCTCTTGGTAGGCAAAATGCTGGAGCATTGTAATCGTCGCCGCTTCACAGTCGAGATCTTGAGCAGGAACGACTCGACTAGTTCGTACTCGCGGCAACTTGGCAGCAGCTTTTCGAAGTGCCAAATGAGCTGGCAGTGGTTTTCCATGACAGCTCAATAGCACCGCGACGTAGTCTTCCTCTAATTCACTTGTACTTGACGGCATGGCGCAAATCTCATCGACCATTATGTCGCTGTTCTTCTCATCATCTTCAGTAAAATCCAAGACCAGCGAGGCTGGAGCTAAGAGTTTTTTTAAGGCTTCGCCATCCGTCCATTTGCCACTTGGAGCTGTCTGCATCAGCGCTTGCAGGATTTGAAACTCGCAAGGTGCAGCTTGATGCTGCTCTGACATGGAGCGAACCAGCGCGTCCTGCTCGAGGGAGACGACGGCTCCATCTTGGAAGAGGAACGCCAGAGCCATTTTGACATCGCTCGCATCGGATCGCATCAAATGCGACCGCCATAGCGTCACAACTGTCACACGGACAATGTTCCAAAGCGGGGATTGCCGCACGGCCAAGTCGGTGGACAGTGTCGTGTGGTTGAGGGGAATGCTGCAAAAGACATGCAACGTCTGAGCCACAGAGCGCTCTCGTTTGCCGCTTTCTTCGATCGCTTTGCTCTCAGTGGAGGAGGAATTACTACCAGCGGTCACCTGGTACTGCAGTGCACGTCCAAGCATGCCGCGCGCTTGATGAAACGCTACCACAGAAAGGATCTTGCTTGTAAACTCAGCGACAGGGCCAAGTCGGACGCCAGTGAGAGGAATATCTTGCGCAGCGCAAACAGAGCGAAGGATCTTGTGCTCGGAAGGATGCATATCTCGCACGGCGCCAAGAAAGAGCACGACGTGGAGATTTGGGTCAGCCGGTGGCAACTCGGGTGGATCGAAGCAAGGCAGTTCAGAATCGCATGACTCGTGGAGAAAGCCAGCAATGATGGACGAAGAGGAGGATGTTTTCTGAAGAAGATCAGTAAAGATGGACGCAAGAGGCGATTCGGATGACTTTGGTGTTGCTGTGGCCGCCCACGAGTGCCAAATTTGAACAAGAGCTTTCTTGTTGGTTTTGCGCAAGACAACGTCGGCTTTGCTGTTGAGTCCATGCTTGCGGAGAAAGTCAATCGAGGAATTGGCCTGAATATGTTCAAGGACTTGTCGTTTGCTCTCCATGTGTTGCACTGCATTGGCATCGTTTGCCCCTTGGCCAGTTGAAGCAGTTCGAACGACTCGACAAGTCCACGGCGAGGAGGACGAAGATTTGGAGGAGTTGGTGGAGGTAGCATCTTTCCAAGCAGAGAGAATATTCTGTTCCGTCGGTAATGTGGTGCTTGACGGCGACTTTGTCATGTGAATCCGTGTCCAGTCTTCATCATGGATTAAAACCAGCTCTCGGCTCGTACAGTGCGCTGAATATGGGCCATGCAAAAACGCAGAGACGCATCGGACGAGAGCATCGCGTCGATTCCACCATTGGCTTTCATCTCGGTTTGGTTTGTACGATCCAGAATCGCCGCCGCGTCCTTTGCACAGAAGGACAACCTTGAGATGGCTCATCCAACTCCAATCAAAATGCTCCCAGTTTAGAAGATCGTAGCAGTGCAAGTGCCTCATTTTAAAGACATCCACAGTCAACATTACCTCGTTTTAATGACATTTAAGTTCAATCTAAACCTTAAATTTATCAAATTTAAAATATATGTCACTAAAATCAGGTAAAACATGCCATTCCCTGCAACCATGTTCAAGTGACAAACCTGAGCAAGACAGGCATTGGACGTCGGGATGACAATCTTTGGGCGTACTGCACGCCAGACAGCCTCGATCTTCAAGCCAGGATGCATATCTTTTCGGCCCAATGCATTTTGGTATCCACTGGTGGTTACTGCATGCTCAAATCTGTCTCTAGCTCCACTGTATGGTCCTTGCCTCATCCAAGCGCAATGAGAACGTTGAGCAACCATCCGTGTGACGCTCTGCTCTTCATCAGCTTTCCGTCCATCCCCTTCTTCGACCGTGAGCATGTAGAGACCAAGCATCAGCGAAGGACAATTTCGTCGTTGAAGGCTCCAGTTGGGGCTCTCAAGGGCAGGCTTTGCGTTCCCTTGAGCAGTTCCCCCGTCGGGACGATGCATGCAGTGCATTGGAGACATGGATGTACGTACAAGTAAATAAGTAAAGTTAGACTGGACAACATGTACAAACAGCAAATGCATCATTCAAACTTGAAGACGAATTCCCACACTTCGCAGTTGAGCACGCCAAAGTTGCACCGACGCGCCAAACTTCTACGATGCATCCAAGTGAGCCCTCGCAGCTTGAAGAGTGACTTACCGATTGTTAAATGTCATCGTGGGGGAGCTTGTGCCTTGAGACATATCGTGGTTTAATGCCCACGCAAAGCCGCCTCTACAATGCAAAATGTAAGAAATAGCGAGGGGGAAAGGGCTCTCTACCCGCCGCCCATTGCGATGGTCTCTCCGTCGGCAAACATAATGAGCGAGTTCTTGCGCGACCATGGAAAGAATTCAAACTTGTCGACGCATGTAAAGACAAAGGACTCGCCGTTTCCATGGTACAACCCCGAGGGCGTCCATGCGCCCATGGCAAAGCCACCAAAAATGTCGCCGTCGTCGGTCTCGACGATCACGAGCGAGGCATCATGGCTGCGCACGCGGCGATAGAGAGTGTGTAGCGACGCCCCATGCTGGGCCAAGCTGTAGGAGAGTTTCCAATTCTTGTGGCGGTAGCGATACGGCAAACATGCTTCAAGCTAAGGAAGCAGTGAGGACATCGCGATCATGGGGCGGACGAACCTTGGGCACGAGGTATTTGGAGATCTTTGGGTCCGAGAGGATGTCATTCGGTCCGCCGCCGATCAATTGCGGAAGCGAAGGTTCTTCATAAGCCATCTTGTTGCACAAAGATACGGGCATTTCAGACATGGAGCGGTGTAACACGTGCGGTTTCTTCTTGACGTCGGCGCTCATGGCGGCGTTTTCTGCTGGAAGTGGGTGCACCTTTGGTTCATCTTCAGGCTCCATCGATGAAACACTGGCTGTATCTGGCTGGAGCGACTGGGATCGCGTCTGTTTCGTTGGCGATTTCGTTCGAGCAGTTCGTTTCGGCGCCGTCGATCGTCGAGCTCTGCAGCAGATTAGACACTGACATGGGAGTTACGGACGTACAAGACGAGATTGCGCTCGACGTTTGTCGGGTCGTAATCGCTCCACGGCGTGTGCATCATGAGGAAATAGGACGGTCCGGGCGTGATATCCGAGATGAGTACCATCGTGGGTTCTTCTCTCAGCAAGATTCAAAGTGGTGGTTGCTTGACATGTTGAGCATGTGGTCATTCAACCCACAGGTGAAAATTTCGGGGAAAGTGTGTCGAGGCACAATTTTGTTTTAAATTATTTTAAAACACCATTTTAACATTTAAAATGTATTTTAAGTACTAATCATTCAAACCACGTGGTATCTCGGTACAGTGTATCATGTCTGGCAATCCACAGACGCTGCTCGGGATGGCTTCACGTTGTAGGTTCAGCCCGCGTGCAGCTGCGTGTCAAGTGGATGTCCATTGTCAAGGCTAGACTCGTCGCAGGAAGCAATCATTGTCGTTTTCTTTTGAGTTCATCTCGGGACTGTGAAGAAAATGCTCCCCAAAGTCTGGAAACATCCCATACGGAAACTTCAACTTGAATATGTCGACCAGATAAACAAAATCAACCTTAAAGATCGTTCTTATCGCCTTGTCTTTGGGTCAAATTGATTGGAAAATGCTTCTGGAGCGTGGACGTGAGATGTTGGAGAAGCCACTTACGCATGGAGCATCTTTGTCGCTGCGATGCTCGACCAATGCAGTTCCCACTCGACATGTCGCTCTTTGTCAATGAAGGAATGAATGGGTTTGCTCTCGTCGTGGGTTTGGATACTGTATGCTACGTCAACCACGTGTCTCGGGCGCTGAACGCTGCACAAACAGACACAGCTCTACAATTTCCTGGATCAGGGTCTGTCTGGACGGGCGATTTCCGAGGGGTGGCGAGATTTCCACCCCAATCGACAACCTTGTATAACCAACATGGGAGGAAACATTGCATTAGGTACACGAGCCAGGCCGCCGCCGCCGCCGCAATGGCCGGCATTACGCCATCGGTTCGTCTTCACTTTCAGTCGCGGCGTTGGATCCTGCTGTCCGTGGTCTCGTTTCCATCGGGTCCATCGTGTCCATGATCGTATCGTTGAGATTCGCAATATCATTGTCCTGCATCGATCAGCACTCGAGATTGTACGGCCGTCCATTGTACCTGGCCACCAAACTTTTGGAGAAAGTCTTGTCGTAGCTTTTCATGTGCTGGAATCGGCTTGGTGAAGCGAAGACTCGACCCTGGCTCGTTCTGGTACATGTTTTCAAGCGATCGTTCAACGCACGCATCGACTTGTTCGACGTATGCTTCTGGATGACGACGAAACCTACGCGACGATATCAATGAGATGAAGATTTGTGCAGGAGGAATACTACATGTCGAGCGCTTTGTTGTTGGCCACACGCCGCAAGTCGGATGAAAACTCTTTCGTGTAGAAAATACTCTTCATGTAGACCAAGACGGACACAATGTAGTGGAGGTCTGGATCCCACGTGGGGAATTTCGGCAGCAGATCCAATTCATTCGACTAACGCAACATCGTTCAGGTAGACGGGAAGGTGCAAGGCGCACCTCAGGATAGACAAACGGATGAAAGACCTTGGTGAAGAAAGTCACTTTGGGATACGTGCCAATTCCATTGTATCTAGAGCAGAGAACTCATGCAAACAGTGAGGAAGAAGGTGCGTACGATTCAGGGATGCGAATAGAGAACTTGAAGATGCCGTGGCGGTACAAACCTTGGTGAATAAAGATCACGCCATGCCACAACCGTGGCTCGTCAAAATTTGGCAGCACGTAGATTCCACTCGGGACATGCTGTTTCATGTGCTTGTATTCGATCATTAGACCGTAATCCTTCATCGTCTGCGAGCGATACTTCTGCAGCTCCGACAACTGCTCTTCATTTGCCGCTTGCCTGTCGCCCATGGCGTCGTTGTCTTCTTCACGAACGGTGCGGGGTTTTTATCCGGAATCATCCGGATACACAAATTCATCGACAATTCCTGCAAGTTTCCGCATAAACCTGCAATAACTAATATATTGCATTATACAGCAAACTGACTTGGAGCTGAATTTGTCGAGTTGCTTATTGATTCAACACTCGATTCGCGGCTGTCCTAATGAAGATCTTCCGAGACGGAAGGATCTCTATCCTACAGACAAGTCTATATATGAAATTTGCTGAAATATTCCTTAAGAAATGTACTTTGGAATGGAAATGTTGGAAGCCATGTTTTCAGCTTATGAGAAGTTATTGCATACTTCAATGTCCACATACTTAAGGCAGAAGTGAGCTGGCGAGAGTCTTTTCGACTAGTCGACGTTCCATCTAAGAGTTCACAGGGGTGCAGAAAAGAGATTTCAAGGACCCTTACAAGTTGTTCCGGATAAGATTCGTTGTATCAATATATAGAGATTTCTATTCTGAATTGTCCGGATAATTTGGAATATTAATTGATAGGGTATTGATATTGTGATTGGCTATCGGAATTTGGTTGGTCGAGTTGGAGATCATCCAAGATGAAGTTCGAGGAGTGCCAACCTCCGCTATGCGCGGAAGTCCTAGCCGGCATTGCGGAGCTAGGTTTTACTGAGATGACGCCTGTGCAATCTGCGACGATTCCTCTATTTTTGACAAACAAGGATGTCGCGGTGGACGCATCGACGGGTAGTGGCAAAACGCTTGCATTTGTCATTCCAATCGTTGAAATGATCCGACGCCGCATCTTTGCCACGCAGGATGACACTGCTGCGAATGTATTGACCACGAAGAAAGCCACTCAATTGATGTCCATGGTATTGTCACCCACGCGCGAACTTGCTCGTCAAATCTACGATCAAGCTCAAATGTTTTTCACTCGAGTCTTGCCCAACGAAGTCCGTGTTCATCTGTTCGTTGGTGGTACTAGCGTCGACGATGATATGAATGCTCTCCGTGAAGCAAAGGGTCTTGTGAGTGTTATTGTCGGCACACCTGGTCGTATTGAAGATGTTTTGAACCGAGTTGCGACGCTGGATTTGGTCGATTTCAAGGAATTTGAAGTGCTCATTCTCGATGAAGCCGACACGCTCTTGGACATGGGTTTCGACGTGAGCATCACGAATATCTTGTCTCATATGCCCAAGCAACGCCGCACGGGCCTTTTCTCTGCCACGCAAACCCAGGAAGTCAAGGCTCTTGCACGAGCTGGTCTTCGAAATCCCGCTACAGTCTCTGTCCAATTGGCAACCGACACCAAGACGCCATCGACGTTGACGAATTTCTACGCCCCCGTCGAGTACGATGCAAAGTTGTCGACGCTACTCCATTTTGTCAAGGAACACCCTGAATCCAAGCACATTGTTTTCTTTTCGACCTGTGCGTCCGTCGATTTCTTCGGCGCGCTGCTTAGCCATCTCCTGACCGACGTCATGCCAATTGTCACCTTGCACGGGAAGATGCAGCCCAAGAAACGCAATTCCCACTACGATTCGTATGTGCCTCTGCGCCATGGACTCTTGGTCTGCACGGACATTGTTGCTCGTGGTATTGATTTGCCCGACGTGGATTGGATTATTCAGTTTGATCCGCCGCAAGATCCCAACTTTTTCGTGCACCGCGTCGGTCGTACAGCACGTGCTGGTCGGTCTGGCTCGGCGCTGACGTTTCTGTCGGCAAACGAAGACGCCTATGTGAACTTCCTTCGCATTCGCAAAGTTCCCCTGGAAGAAATGAAGCTCGACGTGGCTGACAAGGACACAGACGCCGTCTTGGATCAAGTCAAAGAGCTTCAACTAGCCGATCGCGACGTGCTTGAGAAAGGCACCAAGGCATTCATTTCATTTGTTCGCTCGTACAAGGAACACCAGTGTCAGTTTATCTTCCGGTTCAAAGATTTGGACTTAGCCAAAGTCGCCCGAGGCTTTTGCTTGTTCCAGCTCCCCAAGATCAATGAGTTGCGAGCCTTGGACAACATCAAATTCACCGCACCGGACATTGGCGTCAAGATTGTCGATATTCCATACAAGGACAAAGCGCGAGAGAAGCAGCGACAGAGGAAACTCGAGGAAATCGCCCAAGCGCATCAAGCTGAAAAGGCCGAGCGCTTTGAGAAGAAACAGAAGCGCAAAGCTGAAAGCCAAGCAGACCAACCGCGTCGCCGTGAAAAGAAGAAGGGTTTGCATCAACAGATTGTCGAGGAATGGGATGAGCTTGAGAAGGAAGAGCATTTGTACAAAAAGTTTAAACGAGGCAAGATCACCAAGGAAGAGTACGAAGCGGCGCTCAACGAATCGGACGGCGAAGACAAGCAAGCCAAGAAATTTGCCAAGAAGGAACAAATCAAGAAGAAAAGCAGCGAGGAGAAAGCCAATGCTGCCAAGCGAGAAGAACGAATTCGTGCGCGGAAAAAGGCTGCCCATCTCCAGAAGAAACAGCAAAAGATGCGTCGACGAGCTTAATTTACAATCAAATTTTCGTTTCCACCTAGAGAAATCGGCTTGGAGGCGTCCAGGACGACTCTCCCGTGCGAGTGTTGTAATAGTATACAAGACCAGTCGTAGGATCCACAAGGACTGGAAAGAGTTGACTGGCCAACGCACGTAGACGGCGTCGTGCAAGGCGTTGGCGAAATAATCCTTGCAATTTCATCGCGGCTTCATTCATGCCCATTTTGCGCTTGTGCGGTGCAATGATCATTTCTTTCGCCCATTGTGCCATGCTATGCGCTTGGGGATACGTTGCCATATCGTATTTAGCTAGCATGTCATCAAGGAGGATTTTGGCTTGTGGCATTCCAGCCGTCTTCTTGTCAATCGCACCTGAAAAAGCAGATTCAAAAGATTCCTCGTGTCGACTATACCGAGGAGACAAAGCAAGCCAACGACATGGGCACCAGCTACTTGCAACTCGATGTCTTGTGGAAATCCTTTCATGGCTGACAGTACGGATTTAAATCCCCCTGCTTGAACAACATGGCATGCCGCGCGATTATTCATGGATGTTTTGCCTAGGAATATCGTGAATGCGGGTGACATTTGAAGTCGGTGCAACCTTCCAAAGCAAACGCAGCCAGAGCTTTGCATCCTAAGCGTTGAACGTGCCCATTCATTTCGTACTTTGACATCCATGCTACTACTTCTTCAGGAGTGTTCTTCGCCTTCGAGTCAGTCAAATATGATGTCGACGAGGTAGCTACACGATCGACAATAGTTGTGAACCCAAATTTATGCAGATTGAATATACCTGCTGACGTACGCATCACTGGACTTGTTGACGAGTAAGATCCCCACCCCCCAGCATTGCGTGCGCGGACCCGAAAGCAATAGCCAGTATCTGAAGCCAATCCTGTAGCCACCATTGTCTGAGGAGGTGGCTGGTTGTTGTACAAGACGTCTTCGAGGGTATAGACTTGTTTCGTTGATACCATGGACCATTTCTTCAAGATGACTAAGGTTTTCTTTGGACGATGGCCAACTTACCTCAAAGGCAGCGCGGCCAGCACCACATATTTCTAATTGATAGCCCAAAATGGGAGTATCGCTGTGGGCGGGTGGCATCTTCCAAGCCACTTGAAGCGACGACAAGGATGCACTAATAAAATGTGGAGTGGACGGTGCATCGGTGGGAACATCTAGGAATAGGTGAGGCCATCGTAAGCGAGACAACAGTACTTGGGACTTTTCCAACGAGGAAATCCAACGGGAGATCATCAGTGATCACATGAGGAGTTTGTTCGATGGCAGACACAGCAGCAGCTTCTTCGAATTGAATCGACAAGATGCCGCCTTTGGCTTGAATTGCTTCTTTCGCTCGAGATGCAGCGCGGTACGCATCGAACTGGACACGTGAAATCACGAAGTTGCAAATATCTCTGGCGTGCAGGTATGGAAACTTGAAATCATCTTCAGTCCAGTTTTTGAAGTTATCCAGAGCCCCTGGAGAGGCCCCACCGCCGCGAAAAGCATCTGCGAGACGACGCAAAAAGAGTGCACAATCGGGAGGTTGCGACACTGCAACTTGAGTGCGCGGGAGGCACGCTTCCAAGATGAGAACTGGTAATGCTTCGGGACCCTGGGGTGTTGACTTGCTCTTTTCTTTCCTTAGTTGCAGCATTGCATCCAGCAGTTTGCGGCCGAACTCTTGATTTACACGCCCTTGGATAACCGTTGGGATGGACGTAGGTGAAGTGACTGGAAGAACATTTTGCGTGTGGCACACATCAAAGGTAAGCAGTTGATGGGCTGCAGGGATGCCTAGGAATCAAATTATCACGATGCATTTGTTGCATGGTAACTTACGATTGAGTGCAGCGGCTAGGACTTGATCATGAAGAGAGGTAACGACGAGCTCTTCGACAGACGTCACCCGAGACTCTGGAAAGAGAAAGAAAGTGCCCATGTGTGTCCCCTGCACAACTCTGACTCCATGCGACTAGAATTACAGTGAGGCAGCTCCAAGATGTGTTCCTCTCAGACGTACCACAAACACAAGAAGGAATGTTGTGTGGCTCTCATCTAAGTGTTCAAATGTCGCCAATTCTTCCTGGAATTGGACTAGCGTTGGATTGATCAGCAGCTTGGAACGAGTGGAATAGAATCCCGCGACATTGCAGAGGACCTGATGAAGTGCCGTTGCGGCTGAGCGAAAGGCTGGGTCGAGCGGTGGCAAGTGTTGAAATTGCGTCGAGACTGCCACAAGTGCAACAAAACGACTCGCAGGAGCCAAATGGAGAGCTGTGGACGTGATAGGTGGGAGTTCGAAATCTCGAAGCGTCTTTCGTTTGCTAGGTGCCTGTTGTTCTTGCACCGATACGACCGTCGGCTCTTCAATCCGTATCAACGCTGCGCTTTTCGCCTGCGCAGCGAGTTCGCGCTCGACGACCTTGGCAGCTTTGGCTCGATAAAGCTTTCTTTTGTGCAGGAGATCATGGAGGACTTTCTGCACCTCCTTGTCCTGGACGTCGTCACTATACGTTGTCTCGTCGTCGTCTTGCATATCTTTTGAAACGGGCGACGTCCCACGTTGCAGGCATTACATCTATCGGAACACATGAGCGGTCTGCACTCCAACTTGGCGTCGCCGCATGCGAATCTAATGAGATTCAGCTCCCCACCCATGCAACACATGGTTGCTCCGCTTCAACATTTGTCTGGTCGTTCTGACACCAGATCAGACCCAATCAGCAAGGAGGAAATCGCACTCTGCTCTTCTTCACGATCTACACCTCTTCACATCGCTAAACCAACGCTCTCCTCTTTCCATCGTCCATAATTTGCGTCGACTGGTCGTGTCTGTCCCGTCCCGTCTGCCCTTGCTAGTTTGATTTCTGTAATCGAATTTCGAAGTCCAGCGTTGGATCGGGATTCCACCAATAAAAATTCAAAGAACCCGATCCAAACCGAAGTTCAAAGTGCGACACAGCGAAAATAAAAAAGGGAAGTTCGATGATGTGCATCCAGGAAAGAAAATCCACGCTCTCTCCCGCCACCAAAAAAGACTATTTATTTCCATGATGTATTCAATTGCCTGTCTATCCCGAGCTTGCACGGTGAAATTTCAAGACAAGATATATACTCGCGAGGGGTATAATTATTTCGTCGAGTCGTACAAGGGACGTAGAACATGGTTGGCTCGTTCATTCTACGACGGCGACGACGGTGGATGGTAAATTACGGTAGTTCTCTACACCACACCACGTGTATCTTGGATAATCAAGCTCTAGTCAGTATCATGACCGACGAAGTTATGTGCGTGAGTCACACGCTGAGCAAATCAAAAAGCGATCCAACCGCGCGCGCAGATCTTTCTTGCACGCCCATTGGTCTATTTGGCTTGAATGGTTGCGGGATGTATTTTTAAACCTGGTCTAGGGTTTCGGGATCGTTTTTTGGTGATTAATCTTGCAATTTGTATGAAAATTTCAGCTTGGATCGCATTTTTTGAATCGAGATCTGCTTGACGTGAAAGATTTAAAAAATATCTCGGTGGTGTGGAGAGGAGTGAACGGTGTGGACGTACGACATTGTACTGTCTCGTACGACAACTTTTATTTAATATTTGTAGAAAAGAGATGAAATCCGAACTGGAATGTACTATTGTACGATGCTTATTTTTAAAAGCCAGTAAAAAGTCGACATCGTCGCTAATAATAAAAGAGACAGCAGTTTGCAAATTTTCAGCAAAGAAGCGCAGGAACGATCCAAGGTAAGAAGACCCGCACGAATGCGAAAAGACGACGAGATATAGCTCATCACAGTGCGCATAGAGTGGCGTTGTGGTTGATTCATCGCCAGTTGTCAGTCGTTTGAAGAATACTGCGAGAAAGTACAGTCTGGGACGCCGACGAAGCGATGGAACACAAAATGGATGTGGTGGCTGCATGGGAACAGACCGCGAACTACGAGTCGAAAGAAAACAGGAAATCCACGTTCAACGAAACATCAGTAAAACCACCGATGGAATCCACACCGTCGAATGCATATTATAAACAAATGGTCGCACACGAGGTAGCATTTCACAAGATGTCGTGGGCATGACATGGGCATGTCAATGATGTAGGAACATCCATGGCGCGGAAAAACTGCGTTTGGATTTGCCACCATCTTAAATCGAAATGGAGACCATGAATTGGGTGCGTCTCCCGTGGGAATGAGCTTGCCACCTCTCCAAGCATATCCCATGACGGCAATGGACAAGAAAGCACCACATGGACGACCGACTCCGATTGCACCATTAGGCGAGAGTGTAGACCTCTCGTCACTACCAGGTCGATCGCTCAAGCTCAAAATCAAAAAGAAGCACATTGATATCACACCTTCGTTTCAAACACCAATTGCACCGTCGTCGTCTGGAGCCAGAAAGCTGCCACTTGCACCTGCACCACCACTTGATGAAGACGATGACGATTCGGGCGATGATGTTGACGAAGGCGCTGTCTCTTCCAATGGCACAGCAATCCGCGGAGGTCGCTGGACGTCTGAAGAGCATGAACGTTTCCTCAGCGGCTTCCGCTTGCATGGACACAAGTGGAAGCGAGTCCAAATGGTTGTACGGAGCCGCACTGTTACGCAAGTGCGGACACATGCGCAGAAATACTTGCTCAAACTTCAAAAGATCTCTGGTGAGCCCCGAACATCATCATCGGGCGAGGCAAATTACATGACATCTTTTGGAAGTGGTGCAACATCTCCGACACAGAGTATGCAAAGCGCTAACGACGACTTGGACTCCGCGCCGTTGGACGACACTCAACCTGTGTCGCCTGATGTTGCCGGGCCAGGTCAAGATATGCATGTGAGCCCATCGAAGCTCAAAAGATCGTCGACGCCTCCATCCAAGAAGAATAAACCACCGCTTAAGAAAGTACGACGTGCCCCCAAACCCGAGTCAGCATTCATTGAAGAAGCTGCGTATGCTCTCTGCTCACTTATGACACATCAAGTCATTGAAGACTTAGAAATGACAGACCAAGAAGAGGCCGAAGAGGACGTCTCGCCCGCAGCCCCATCATCACCTCAACAACAACCACACCAACACAAGAAGCGATACCTGTGTCGAAAGTGTCGTGTTCCCAAGAAAGGCCACGTCTGTGATGTTGGGAATGACGATGAGGTGCTGGAAGACGTGGATGAAAAGGCCGGCAAGGACTTGCAACCTTTGGCTGCTTACTGGAACAATGTCAACGATTTTGTTGGCCAAAACATTCTGCGCTGCTTGGGCCCAAACTCATGGGCCCGAGGAACCATTGACCGAGTCGTGGCTGCCGATGGCGAGTCTGGCCGAGAAGATCAAATTCACATTGTGTATTCCGAAGACACAGAAGGACGAAACGAATGGCTCTCAAAAGCAGACGCGATTGAGTGCGTCGCCATTGAATCTGCTGGACGCTTCCAAACGTTTCCAACTGCCACCTCATCAGCTGGCGAAAATGATCGAGAGTTATCACCTTGAGATAGAAAATATTAGAGATGTATTCATGTAGAAATAGAAACAACATATAGAGTCTATTGTCTACTTGGCTTATGACCATGCAATGCTCCGTCTGGACAAATTCGTCTTGCATTCGTACACTTGTGCAGCGTCCGCATCGTCGAAGTGGACTTTGCTGGCTTGTGCCAATTTCTCTCGTTGTCTTTCACACAGGGCTTCAATCTCTTTAAGCTCGTCAGCGATCTCTTGCCGTCGCATGGAATTTGCCTCAAGATCCAAGGCCTACATCAAAATCAAGACATGAATTCCGACGAAGCCCTTGTGATACCTTACTGAGAGAGGCATATGCAAGTTCAAGCTCGCCGAAATTGAACTGGCAATGGGCTAATGTGGCGTATGCATCGCCCCATGTTGGGCATAGTTCTGTTGCTCGTGTTGCAGCCTAGAGTTTCATGTGAATGACTCAATTGCGGGCAGGTTCACTACCTGAATGCCGAGGAAATATTCGTCGGTGGCCATGTAAGCTTGGGCAATGAGTTCACACAGGACACCGTCATTTGGATCAAATGTCAGGCCCTGCTGCCACCGTTCTATAGCAGCCCGGAAGCGACCTACACTGGTCATAAGCATGTATGTTTTCAACATGGGGATCTCACCAGCTTCTGCTAATGTGTTGCCCTCTGCTTGAAGTCGTTTGACTTTTTGGGCCGTGTCTTCCAGTGTTATCAGGACAGGCGGCGCAGGTTTCTGCTCGTCCATGTCAGCATATTCATACTCTGTCATGGATTCCAACTGCGACGCCGATAGAAAGCATGAAGGCGAGGCTTCAGGTCTGGTTAGCTTTCGCCGCTTCGTCCCGAACCGCAGCGCCATCTTGAAATGCAAGCACTTTGAACGCATCTAATTGGTAAAATTACAGCCAATCAAAATGATGATTGCGTCATCAATTGACAGGGTCCCAGAATGACGTAATCAAATTTTGATTGGACATAAAATGACTAATCAAATGAGTATGTCACTATTACAGCTTTCTGATTGGTCATAATTTGACCAATTAATTCGACCGATTTGGTAAAAACGGACCAATCAAATGCCGACAATGGTTGGCTGACATAAAACAAATCGCCATGAAGCTCGATGTCTCTGGCATGCGCTACCTGACGAAGGAGCACTTCAAGGTGCTTACTGCCGTCGAACTTGGGATGAAAAACCATGAGATTGTGCCTGTGGAATTGATTTCCTCAATCGCGAAGCTTCGACATGGCGGTGTTGGCAAGATATTGAGTCATTTGCTGCGCAACAAGTTGATTGCACACGACGGCACGACGTACGATGGATTCAAGCTCACGTACATGGGCTACGATTTCTTGGCACTCAAGGTATTCATGAAGCATGGACACATCTCAGGTCTAGGACGTCAAATCGGCGTCGGTAAAGAATCCGACATTTACATGGCTGTACAACCCGACGGTACCCAAGTCGCGATCAAATTCCATCGACTTGGTCGTACGTCCTTCCGCGCTGTCAAAAACGTACGCCAAGTTGAATCTTCTTGAGTTTACTAAAGTCGTGTTGATTAGAAACGCGACTACCTCAAACATCGCAAGCATGTCAACTGGTTCTATATGTCCAAGCTCTCAGCCGTCAAGGAATTCGCCTTCATGACAGTATATTGCCAACTTGGATCTTGTTTCTCAATTGATAATCTTACATAGGCTCTCCATGCCCGTGGATTTCCCACGCCGACGCCGATTGACCAGAATCGCCACGCAATCGTCATGAGCTTGGTCGAAGGCTTTCCACTCAACGCGTTTCGCCAAATGGAAGATGCCAAGGTAAGCCAGATTTATACTTGGCGCATCTTATTTTGAGGCGATAGGATGCCTATGACTCGTGCATGAACATCGTCGTGCGTTTGGCCGAATGTGGGCTAGTCCACTGCGATTTCAACGAATTCAATATTATGATTGACGAGACCAACAAAATTACCATGATCGATTTTCCCCAAATGATTTCCACAAGTCATATCAATGCTGAAGAGTAAGTTACTGCCGTTCGTTTGATAGAGCACTCATCTCTTTCGGCTAGGCTCTTTAATCGCGACGTGAATGGGCTCGTGAAGTTCTTCTCGAGGCTTCAGAAAGGAGCCTATGTCCCTGATGAAGTGCCGCAACTAAAAGATATCGTTCGAGATGTCAATGTGACTTTGGATGCGGAAGTCCAAGCCAGTGGGTACACGGAAGCTATCGCTCGGGAGTTCGACCAAGTGCCAATTGAAGAGGGCGATGAAGAAGACGAGGGAGAAGGACACGACGACGAGGACGTCGACGCAAATGAAGGCGACGAAGACGACGAAATCGACCCTGAAATGGCTAAAGAGCTTCAAGAACGCATAAATGCCTTGGGGGTTTCGTCACCCCGCCAGGATGACAATGACGAAGATGACCAAGACGACGACGATGAAGATGACGAAGAAGAGGACATGGAAAGCGTCCTATCGTATGCATCATCATCGAATGAGCACGTGCGACGACAGGTCAAGAAGAGTCTGGCCAAGCAGCAAAAGTCTCGGCGGTCAACGCGCAACGCATCCAAGTTGAGCGTCAAGGGCAAACTTGTCCACAAAGAGCACTTTTAAAATAAAAACACTTGGCGCAAGTTAAGAAAGTTGTTGTCTATTGGATCGCACACGATGCGCTCTGCGCTGCGGGGTCGCCCAGTTCCTTCATGGCTTTCACGACTGCATTGTGTTTCCCGGCCATGGCCAAGTCGAATGCAAGTTTGCCGTCCTTGTCTTTTAACGTCGAGTCAGCTTTGCGCTCCATGAGCAGCCGCACGACTTCGACTTTGCCCGCTTCCGCTGCCCCCATGAGCGATGTCATGCCACTTGTCGTGACTGCGTCGACGGTTGCGCCTTTGTCCAACAATATAATCGCTGCTTCTTTGTGGCCGCTTATACATGCCCAATGCAGCGGCGTGCGTCCACTCTTGTCAGGCTACGCAAAGAGTCAATGGACAAGTCCACGGTCAACGAAAGTACGTACACAATTGACTTCTGCACCTCGCTCGATCAAAATCGTGCATAGCTCGGCGTGGTTGCCGCCTGCTGCACGATGCAACGCACGTCGGTCAGCTGCACCAGGCGCATTGACATCCATCGATGGATCTTCCAGGATCTGCAGCACCGCGTTTTTGTCGCCATTATGCGCAGCTTTGTGTAGCGGCGTATCGGACGGCATCCGCACGACACGAGATGAAGAATGAAACGACTTGTCGGCTTAATATATATTGTAACTGCTCTTCGGATCCATCTTAACTGGTTGTGCCAGTTACAGAAAGGGGTGAAGGGGTTTAGGGGTTGATTACATGAAGGAGTGCAGGGGTTTACGGGTTTAGGAGTGGAGGGGTACAGGGGCTTAATGTAACTGCGAGAATCAGTTACACAAACGTTGTAACTGTTTGATGCGCCTCCAGCAAATCTGTGTGCGGTATTACCCGCCTGGCTTGCGACTCAAAGCCCGCCGTGCGAATGGAGAAGAGCACGTCAAGACGCTGGATCTGCTTGGGCTGGGGCCAGAGAAGAACGTGCGGTTGCTCGTCGCACAACTCATTGAGAAGGAGTCGCTGCTGACCAAAGCACACACACACCGACTCTACGACATCCTCCACGCTTTGATCGACCGACAGTGCCCACGAGATGATGAATGGGCACTCGCCAAGACATTCCAAGCACATAATCAACCGATGACCAACTTTGCCATTTCGAAAACCGTCTCACTCGTGGCCACGACGAGCTACGACAAGACAGCCAAGCTCTGGCGTCCGTCGTCATCAACCACGTCATCGTCTTCGCAAGATGACAAGCGAGTCCTTCGTGGCCACGACGGTGTGGTCTACAGCATTGCACTCAATACTCCATATGCAACAATCGCAGCAACAGGCTCGTTTGACAAGACGTGTCGGCTCTGGGACACTGCGACTGGAGCTTGCAAGCACGTCTTGTCTGGTCATTCTGGTGAAATTGTCCACGTCGGGTTTAGTCCAAGCGGCGCTCACGTTGGAAGCTGCTCCATGGATTGCACGGCTACGATCTGGGACGTCTCGACCGGCCAAGCCACTTGGGATCTCACTGGTCACACCGCTGAAGTGTCCTCTCTCGCATTCGACCGAGCAAATACTTCGCTCATGGCCACCGGTGCGTCTCCAGCGCCGAGTCTGGTCTCTCCAACAGTGCTGTCTCCATGTAGGCTCATGCGATACGAGTGTGCGGCTGTGGGATGCTCGCTACGGCGCGTGCTTTCGGTCGTTGCAAGGCCATGCTGATGACATTGCGACCACTTCATTCAACTACGCGGGGAATCTCGTCTTGACTGCTTCCTCCGACGGCACCGCCAACGTCCGCGGTGTCTCCATGCCTCGATTATACTCATCTGCCGACTAGGTCTGGGACGTCGCGTCGGGGAAAGCGGTGTTTCAGCTGCGAGACCACGTCGGTCAAGTCACAGACGCGTGCTTCACAGCGACAGGATCGCTCATGGCCACAGCAGGCGTCGATGGGCACATCTACATCTACGACACACTCACAGCTCAGCGACGGTGTCAACTTTTAGGCCATGATGGCGAAGTACGCCGCCCGGGCATGACGATGGAATCGACTGACGCATGGCTGTAGGTGATGCAGATTGGGTTTAGCCGACAAGGAAGCCGTCTCGTGAGTGCTGGCGTCGATACGACTGCGCGTGTGTGGAATGTACAGACAGGAGAATGCCTGCAAGTCCTCCATGGCCACAACGATCACGTCGTGAGCGCGCAGTTTGCGTACGATGGATCGATGATCGTGACGGGAGGCAAAGACAACATGGTGCGCATGTGGGCGGCCGACAAGACCTGTTAGGTGATTAGTGACGACAACTCTCGTGCCTAATAGATAAAGTGGAATGGTTAGCAGCAGCCTTTGGTCTTGGTCGATTCGGCGCCGCCGTTTTTCTTGCCCAAGTTGACAACCAAATCGTTCTTCTTGTGCGGTCCTCCGCCTTCTTCCATGAGTCTGCTCTTGACTTCGTTGGCAATTTCAAAGAAACCGCCCTCGACATTGATGTTGTTCTTCGCCGATGTTTCGAAAAACTTGACGCCATATTCATCCGCGAGTGCTTGACCTTCTTCCGTGCTCACGACTTTGTCGTCGAGCATATCGCATTTGTTGCCGACCAAAATCTTGTTGACATGGACGTCGGCGTGCTGTTGAATTTGGCCGACCCAGTTGCGAATGCTGTTGAACGACGCGCGATCCGTCACGTCGTAGACGAGCAAAATGCCTTGTGCACCGCGGAAATACGACGTTGTGATCGTTCGAAAGCGCTCTTGTCCTGCGGTATCCCAAATCTACACCGCACATTGATCAGCTGTTTGTCATGGGACGGATCGCACCTGGAGTTTGATCTTCTTGCCGTCCAATTCAATGTTCTTCACTTTGAAATCAATCCCAATTGTCGTGATGAACGTTGGCGAGAACGAATCGTTGGCATATCGCAGCAGCAAGCATGTTTTCCCCACGCCTACAGCAAGAAACCCATCAATTCTCGTCGGATTTTCACCGCGGAAACGGCATACCGCTGTCTCCAATCATGAGGAGCTTGATCTGCATGTCGAATGGGTTCTCATTGCGCGCCATGATCCTACAAGACGCCTCCGTCAGACTCGATTCTCGCGACGGCGCCAGCTCAGACTTGTTCCTACCGTCCAAAACAGGAAAATGAAAAGCGATCCTATACAAATTCGCAGTCATTTTGAAACTCCTGCCACTAATAATAGCCCATACATTAAATTTTATCTTGAAATTTGTATACTTTTCCGAATCGAATTCTGATTGGTTGAATCTTTCAGTCCCATTATTAGTTACAGAATGCCCCGTCGCCGCCGCCGACCGCAGTCGGACAAGTCGCGATGCGCATGGATTTCTTAAGAATCGTCGTGTAATTCTGCATTTCAATGAGCTTATCTTGTAGCTTATCGTTTCTACTCCATATGTAGCTATTTATGGCCATCCAGGACTGCCTTTAGGCTGCGATAGATGGATTTTTCGGTGACGACCAAAGTGGAACGACGACTATCAGAACTTGATGAAGCTAGCGCGCGCTAGTCTCGAGAATCGCTGAGAAGCAACTTTATGCGACGTCGACATGCTGCATGGGGTGATGAGAATGTTCTCTCTGGAACGTAGCCGGCGGGGGTTTCAACCTCCAAAGATCTCGGCATGAGGAGGATGGAGGTACCGCCGGAACAAGCTGATGGATGCCAACTAAAACGCCGCATGCGACGCTACAACCTGTCCGTTGGAGAAGACAGTGAGAGAGGACTCAATTATGATTACATCCACCGAGAGAGAGATGGAGGCCTACATCTTTGCCGCGCAAAAGCATTCGCCGGTGCAGCCGCTGACGGTCGGATTCACCGTGAGGACGCACACGCCTTTGGAATCGACGGAGCCTGAGATGCTGTAGCGCTTGCGTCCATCAGGAGCTGGCGATGGATTGCCGGCAGGGTATGGACAATCGTTGTACGAAATGGTGCAGTCCTTGTAGACGTTGAAGTTGTAGCAGTAGTTGTCCACGGACTTGCCCTCCCACGCGCACGTGCCAGCGTATGCGCATTTGGCAAAGACGTTCTCCTGGACGCCAAGCGTGTACTTGCCGCTGAACGGCCCGAGCGTGTCGGATGCACCGACGGTGAGGTCGTGCGAGCTGTACCCTGGAGGGAAATACGTGACTGTCTTGGTCGTGTAGATGCAGTTCTGCTGGATGTTGTTCACGATCTTGATCGAGCCGCCCCAGAGACCAGAGCCATTGTCGTTGAACTTTGGCGCTGTCGTCGTCGGCGCCAATGTCGTGGGCGGCAATGTAGTCGTCGTTGGGGCTGGAGTCGTTGTGGTTGGAGCTGGTGTAGTCGTCGTCGGCGCTGGTGTCGTCGTCGTGGGCTCTGGAGTTGGTTCAGGTGTTGTTGTGGCGTTGGGAGTCGGAGCTGGCGTGGTGATTGGCGCGTCGGTCGAGTTGGTCGAGTTGGGTGCAATGGTTGCCGATTCAAGAGCAGATCCCGATGTCGGCTCTGGAGTGGTGGGTGTGTAGGCAGAATCCACCGAGTTGCCGACAATCACATCAGAGAGTACATCAGGCGCAAGAGTCGTTTCCGTCGTCGCCGCCACTGTCGTGTTGGGAGTCGCCTGTCGTCAAGAGTGAGATATAGCCGGGTGGACCATCATGTGTTACCGGTTGAAGCGCCGATCCCGTGGTGGCGTCTGCAGTCTTGCCACCGGCGACGAGGGCAACAACACCTGCAATTGCAACAACGAGGAGAACGCCGCATCCAATGAGGAGTTTGCGTTTCTTGGCGAGGAGCATCTTGAGTGTCGACATGTCTTCCTTTTCATCCAACATGGCCAAGTTCGTCGATCGAAGTTCATCGTACGCGACAATCGCTTGAGGTTGTTGGCCTGGAGTAGCGCCTGCGAGCGGTGTTTCCGCCGGCATCGAGGCGTGTGTATTCATCGCAGCGAGACGTGAATGGGAAATGCAAGCGGCATGGGAAGGTTGCGCGGGTTACACACTCGTTCCATACGGGTTCATACCGCTGTTTTTGGTCCCTCCCCCAACCCGGGGGTGCCCCCAAAACCCAGCTACTATCCACATTCTTTCCCATCTAATTCTGGTCAGGAAAGTCACACACAGCCAACGCAGTCGACGGGATGAAACGACGCGTGGATGTCTCCAAGCATCTCCTTCTATTGCTGCTCAAAGCGTCAAACCATCAAGAGAAAGAATGGACCAAGTCGGAATCGACACCTCAAACCCCCAAACCCCCAAACCTGCCTCTACATGCTAATCACCTAAACCTATCACTGACCGCTGTGTCACACGGTGTCACAAACCCCTTCACCCCATGTGGAGTAAACCCCTGGTAGAACCCCTTCAACCCCAGTCTGGAGAAACCCCTGGTGGAACCCCTACACCCCTCATTTGTTAGGATGATGGCAATGAATGGCCGCGCCACCACTAGAGTGCGGACGGACTCGTAAAGATATCGCGACTGAAGTAGCGGTAGTCGCTGAGTAGACGAAGACTGAAGGCGTAGTTTCTTATTATCTCGTAAAGGAAACCGATTTGGTTTCGCAACGAGACGAGCAAATGAAGCCAGAAGGTTTTCATCGGACGGAGATGGCAGGTTGAGATGGTCTCCATGGATCGATTAAAGGCATGTTGGAGCCGTCAAAAGCGTTCTGCTGCGAGAACTTCATGAGTCGACATGGCATTCCCGGAAGGATGCAGTGATCAACTCTCACATCGCAGCCAATCAAAATATTTTGCCGTCGAAAGGATGCTCTCGCAGCTTGTACGATGGCATGGCTGGCCTCCTCTTGCAAGTCGCGCGTTTGCGTCCAAGCCAAAGAAACCTGTCGTGCTCACCAACTTTATACGAGTGCGTGACCTCGCCAAGAAGCTCAAAATCTCAGCGGACGCTGTGGTCAAGCACGCTTGCACGAAGCACTACCACAAATACTACATGACACACGACAACATCAAGTACAAGTTTGACACGCTCAAGCAAGTCGTCTTGCCTCTTGACGTCGCCGCTCGCATCGCGTCGCATTTCGACGTCCCTGCCGTGTACGATCCGATTGAAATGCCCGACCTTCATGACAGAACGCCACGAGCTCCCCGGCCGCCTGTGATTGCCGTCATGGGCCACGTCGACCACGGCAAGACGACATTGATGGACTCTTTGCGCGGCACTGACATCGCCAAGCATGAAGTCGAAGGCATTACGCAAAAGATCCATGTCTGCGATACCGAGCTCGCTCCTGGCGTGCCAGCCACCTTCCTCGACACGCCTGGCCATTTCCATTTCACAAGAATGCGTAACAACGCTGCCGGCGTCGCGGACGTCGTCGTGCTCGTCGTTGCCGCCGACGAAGGATGTCAACTCCAGACCGAGGAATCAATCGGCTGCATTGAAGAGCTCGACGTTCCTAGCGTCGTGTGCATCAACAAGATGGATCTCGTCTCCTCTTCCAAGCTAGCTCTCGAGCGGTACAGCGCCGTCCATTGCCACCATGTTGACGTCTTCTTGTAGCGTCACTGAGCAAGTGCGCGAGTTTGTCGCGATGGAAACAAGTCCCGTCGTGCCGATTTCAGCCAAGACAAGTCTCAACTTGGACACGCTCAAGGAAACACTCCTCGATGTCTTGCAGGATGTCCGCTTGGAAGCGTATCATGGCGACGACGGCGGCCAAGGTAACTCTTCCAACGACTAGCAGGCAGCTCATGCGATGCCTAGGCACAGCTTTGGAAGTCGTGGCGTCGACGGGTCTCGGCACCGTCCTGCGCATTCTCGTAAGTTGAGAGACAAAATGGAGCCAACCTGGAGCGGTCTTGTAGGTTCTGCATGGCGTCGTTCGACCGGGCGATCATTTTATCTGCGGGATGATCCACGGCGTGGTGAAGACGATCCGTCGCGCGAATGGCGACGTCGTCGTGGACGGCGCAACGCCTGGCCATGTCGTCGACGTTACATTCAAAAACTTGTCGAGGCACAAGGATGCTCCGCTCGAATTTGGCTTTCACGTCCTCGACAAGGAGCGCTGCGAAGCTTACATTGAACAGAGGTAGCTCCCTCGCGCCGTCCGCTTCTCATCAATTCCATGGCTAGAGAGATGGCAAATGACTTTGCCGCGTCCGTCGATCCGGCTGACATGCCGCAGGACGACCAAGAGGAACTGCCGCTCAAGGGATTCCAAGGCACGCCGATTGTCGTCAAAGCCGACACGGCGGGATCCCTCACGAGTTTGCTCGACACGATCGACGAGATGCCAGGCATCCACACGGCCCACGTCGGTCTTGGCCCCGTGACTGTCAACGACATTGAGCGTGGCTGCACGATCTTTGGTTTCAATGTCAAAGTCCACGCGAGGGAGAGGAAACTCGCCGCGGAACGCAATGTGCCGATCGTCTTGCGGCCGACGATCCATCAACTTCTCGAAGAGATCAGCCTCGTCCAAGACGTTGAAGAGTAAGAAAGAGGTATCGATTAAGCAGGATGAACAACCATGAAGAGGACAAAGCACATGCAGACGATGGCATTCCACACCAAGACGTCGTAGACCACGGGGTGGACGCCAGTGTAGGGAAGACCATACAAGACGCAGAGGAAACACGCAAAGGTGTATAATGGACTTGCCCATGCTGGAAAGCGACGACGAGGGCTCTCTGATGGCTCGACAAGATCCTTCTCTGGAGTCGTCGACGTGTCTGAAAGAGATGCGAGCTCCGAGATGTCTTCAGAAGTTGCGGCGGTTGTCGTTACAGATACGCCGCCGCTGCTGCTGAAAGGTAGTGGAGTTCGTTTCTCGAGGGCTTTCTTGACTTGGAGCATGAGAAACGCTTGGTCGAGCATGGCTTTGTTCTGGACAAAGTACGGGATTGACCCCTTCAGATCGGTCTTGAGCATGTAGGTGACGTGGGATCCAGTCCCGTGCGGCGTGATTTTCCATCCCGCCAGGTGAACTTCGGCGCGGACGTAGCCGGATTTGGGCGGCATTTTTGGATCCGCGATGGCTTTCCCGATGATGGCAATCGACCCGTCTTCGTCGATAGGTCGCCAATGCACGAGATTGACAAAATCCCGCGATGAGACCATAAGGATGGCCTTCGTGGCAAAGTATTCCACGACGGTGTGGCGGTCGTAAGTTCGCAAACGGATGCTCGATGCGCAATTCACATCAAACTCTGTCTTGTGGCTTGCTTCAAAGATGTAGTCCAAGAGCATTCGTGGTGGGAAGGGGAGCGTGCCGATACCCAAGATGGCCATGAGCTTGCCGTCTGCCTTGCTATACCCCTTCACGCCTTGCCTTTTGCTATGGAAGTCCCATTGCGACAAATCGTCCATGGCATCCAGCATGTTTTTCAACGCAAGGTCCATATTGGCGGCGAATTGTTGGGGAATTTCGAACAAGGGCGTCTTCACTGAAGGTGCCGCCGTCGTGGTCGCCCCTTGAGACCTCGCTGTCGCCGGCATATCGCTCGAAAACGACGATCTTGTAACGCTGGACGATCGTTCCCGACTCCCCGTGAACGAGAGGCGCAAGCTGGACAAGCGGAATTTCCTGCGCTTTTCGCCGTCCGGCTCCGACATAGACGCCCGTGCCGCCGAGGTCATCTCTTCTGTCGACTGTGGAACTGAAGCCCAAGTTCTGGTCGATTGACATGAGAAACTTCATCAACCTCAACAACTCCAAGCCATGGTCGCCATGAACCTTCAACTTTATTCTCGCGGAATAATTCGTCGGAAAACCACAAAATTCATTTTTAAATTAGTTTTGTGGTTTTCCGACGAATTATTCCGAATATTAAAATATTCCAGAAAATTCAAAATTCAATAATTTCTTAAATGTTTTTATTATTGTCGTTTGGGTCCAAATTTGAGATGTTTTGATAATGTTTCAAATATTTGACGCACACACTATTTAAAGTTTACGCAAACATTTTCTTATATTGCCCTCCATCGTGACTTTTAAATAGTGTAATTTCAAACGTTTTAAATGTTTGAAAACATGTTCGAAACATTCAATTTCTTTTCACTTGAAATTTGTATGAGTCAATTTGCTTGCGTCAAAATTTATACCGCACGACTCCAGTTTTTTATTAAAACCACAATATATTGTCTTTTCCGCCTAAATTTGGACTCTGCAGGCGACACTCCAAACCGCTTTGGAACGTATTATGTGCAAAATATATTGTCCACAATATACTATACAATTCATAGTACATTCGATTTCTGCGTCACAAGAATGATCCTCCGCCACGTCCAGCACAAGCATGCGTCGAAGAATACCATCATGCACGCCCTCTTCATCTACTACTTTCTCGGGGCCAAGCGCGTAGTCATCGCACGGCTGTTCCACAAGTCTATGTCAACCATTTCCAGCTGGATTGAGCGTTATGAGAATACGTCCGACTACGACCGCAAAGTGGCAGCAGTCGTGGGCTCATTCAGCGACGAGCACAAAAACTGGGTCGTGAGCAACTACAAGGCAAACCCTGTCGTGTACCTGGACGAAGGCAAGCGAGCCTTTGAAACGCACTTCAAGAAGTACATCTCGGTGACCACTGTTTGGCGGATCATACACAGCTTTGGCCTTACGTGGAAGGTGCTGGAGCGACGTGCTATGCAAGTTCGTCAAGACGATGTTTTTCGCTTTTTCAACGAACTTGCCTCGATCGACTGGGCGCACCAAAACCTCGTCTTTCTTGACGAAGTGAGCTTTGACTCGCGTGGTATGTTGCGCAAGCGTGGGTACTCAATGCAGGGTGAGAAACTATGCTTCCGGGGCGAGTTTGATCGAAAGCCACGGGTTTCGTTGCTTTGTTTCATCGACGTCAAAGGCGTGGCACAGGTATTCGACACCCTTGGAACCTTTGATCGCCATGCCTTTGTCGAATGTTGTGCTGTTCACGCCAAGAGTTGTTCACAGTATCCTGGACGAAGCTCGGTGTGGATCCTGGACGGCGCCAGCATCCATTGTCACCCGGACATTGTGCACTATCTACGATCGGTTGGAATTGTACCTATTTTCCTGCCTGCGTACTGTCCGTTTTTCAATCCAATCGAGTACATTTTTGGCATTGTGAAAAAGCTGTTCCGGCGCAAGTATAAAGAGAACTCGAAGAAGGATTTGCTAGCTTTCATTCTTGGCGTCATGCAGCATTTCCGAAGCTACGACATGTCTGGCATCTACAAGCACTGCGGCTACTCAATTCAAGGTCGTTTTGATCCGGGGAAGCAATTGTCGAGTGTGCACTCGACAAATAGATCCACTCTCAACGACACCCTCCTTGGGTTCACTGACTTCAATGAGACTACAGCAGATGAATAAGTCATCAAAATGAATCGTATTTTGTGTTTATGAGATTTTGCTTCTTCATGATCAACATCGTTCGTGTTTGGCATTGATTCCAGCAAACCCACAATTCCATCAACAGGATTTTGTGGTCGAACTTGTCTTTCCATGCTTTCAATCACAGATTGCTTGGATTTCAACGCTTCCAAGCAGGATTGAAGTCGTAATGTCAGGTCCGATGATTCTCGGTGAAGAGCAGCAACATCCTCAATGCATGCAGTCACCACATCACGAGTCAAAGACAGACTTTGTTGAAAGGATTCATTTCGAACCTGCGCCCCATTTGGCATGGATTGAAACAAGTGGATCAATTGGACCGGTGGGTGGGTGGCAATCAGGCTTTCATGCTCGTGACTTGGTCGCCTCTAAATGTTGGCTGCCCACATTCTCCATGTAGCCTCGTAAGCGGTGTAAACATCACCCCACTTGCTCTTGAGGGCAGAGACTGTCTCCTGATGCAATACTTCAGCGGCTGCCCCAGCACGATCTTGAGCCTGGGGCGAGACACACTGTAGCTGGAATTCTTGTAGATCGGCAACTGAATTGATGTTGTTGCCCCACTTGAAGACAGAGACGTTGAATGTTTGTTGGACATGGTCGGCTAAGTACTGCTGGGCATTGCTGGCGCTTACTGGCCTGAAGTGATTGCGCCCAGTCTTGATGGACACATAGCTGTCGAAGTCGGCAATTGTCGGCTCTTGTGTCGACACGGACCACTCACGTGGGTTCGAGACGTGACTTGCCAATGAACTCAAGTGAGGACGCACGAAGTTGAAGATGCAATGTTGAGCTTCTTCCCACGAGTCTCCTTCAAACACTTGGGGCTGAAGGCGCTTGCCGTTGTGATCGCGACCATAAACCGTTTCCTTGACGACAATATCTGCACGCATTTGGTACCGAGGTGCGTGGCTGCGGCTGGATTGGCTGGTTGCTTCTCGTTGGACTTGAGGCGGCGACTGAGATGAGCGCGTTTGGTATCGATGCGTGGGGGCGTATTGGTACGGTTCAGCATCTCAGTGAACATGTTGGAATGCCAAGCGACAGGTCTAAGTGACTGCACTTGCAGACAGGGTAGATGGATGAACTTGATTGACTAGAAATGTTTTGCTTTGGGACGATTTGATTGGCTTAGGAGGTTTATTAGGAGATTCTGTTACGCGATTCTCTTGAGCAGCCAGCTCCAGTGTTGAATGGATTAGACAATATTAAAATTAATTAATTTGGTCATTTCGTCGGTGAGGTGGGATATTTCCCATCATAAATGTAATGTACTATTAAATAGTACTACTCTCTGGTCCATAATATCAGCAACATTTGGGGTATAATTGGTGGATTAAGGCTTTTCTACAATAAAATCGATGCTGATTGGTTTATAAAACAGAGCAGAAAAAGAGCTTTGATTGGACACTTTTTGATCTTCAAATGGAGTTCTGGTTGTGAAATGACAGAAATGTAAAAATTCCAAAAATTTGACGACCCGTAGATTATGATGTGCGCCATCAAATAGACGAAGCTTAGACTTATGAGAGAGAGTAATTAAGTAAAGCACACTTTGTACTACATTGTGGTCAAGCTAGAATTGACGCTCGGAAACACAATACGTTCATCACAGCACAAACGCTGTTAAATGGTAAGGTTTGAGTTTCTCAAGCTCTATTTAATCATCAGACAGGAACCCTGTCAGATCTACGGGTTGTATACCGTCTATGTGAAGCTAAATAGATCTCTTAACAGCTCCAACAACCAGCTATTGACGACAATCTTGCTCTCATCAACTACGTTGGCACTAAATAGTGCCCAGCGTCACAAATGATATATACAAAAAACAAATGTGTCAAATACTGTGTAATCCAAATGTTGCTCATAATGCGGACCAGAGTAGTATACAGTAACTTTGACTGGGAGTGCGGACATTGTACATGTTGTGTACGAGTCGAACGGACGTCGGCTGCGATCTTGGTATCCATGACAGCTACACTGTACGAGAGAGATCTCGCGACGACACTCGCTCGACTGCAGCTCTGAGGGGAAGGAGGAATTTGAAATAAATGGGGTTTCAACGAATTATTTACTAAAATTCAATGAAATTTTGTTCTTTTCACTTGATATTTGTATACTGGGCATGTAAATTTCGGGCGAAATTCGGGGGGAATTATTGGGGGGGTCGGTTTAGACTTTGGGGGCGTCGAGTTGACGTGGCGTCTCGACGTACGAGCGCAGGTTCTTTGAGAAGATGGCGACGTCTGAAGCACGAGCTAGGCGCGGGTCGATGGAAATATCGAGGCGGACGACTGGCCGGGCCTCGATAGAATCGGTAGGTATCTTGGTGACGCCCCCAATGGCAATCAGCAAGGGGGCGGGAAGGTCTAGCACCATGTCGAGTGCTCCAAAGCCTTCTGTGGTAGAATTGACAATCACAGCTTGGCCAAACATGTTTGGCTTGACACCGAGCCAAGACATGCCAAAGCCGAGGGCCTGGCTAAGCCAAAAGACCAGCTTGAAGATACACTTGACGACAAACGCGGGCAAGACAGCGGCAGCGCTGTTGTACACCGCCATGAGTCGCGTTTGTCCTGTTTGCTGAGTCAACTCGTCGGCAAATTTGGAAAGGCTAGCAGTGCCACACGCAGCAAACTTGACAGCGCGACAAGGGTCATTCTCCACCAAGAAGGACACATCGACCGTGGCTGATGGATGCAACTTCCCAAAGACGACATGGCCATTCATTGTTGGGGACTGCTTGAGCGCTTGGGCAACCGCACGAAGAACGACATGCGTCATGGTGATCTTGTCCCCTTTGGATGCGATGTACTGGAGCGTGTTGGAGCAGTCCACGTCGATAGAGCCGTGAACACGCTGACCGTGATGCCAATGGGGACGGACATGAGCAGGACCCAAGTACACTTGCAACGCGACGTAAGCAACGACAGCCCAGACGACGACATCATGGAGGATTTCAAACGTCAGGTGAAGATTCACGACAGGTGGAATGTACAACGCCGCCAAGAAGAGGCTAGAATAGCAGACCAAGCTTGAGAAAGAGAGGTCTGACAGCGGCGCGCTGGCTTGGACTTGAGCTTCGACCCGAGTGGTGGATTTGGTCAATACGTCGTCCTTCTTTGGCTTCACAACATCCGGCGGAGTGGTCTTTCGAGGTGTGACGGCCGCTGGTACATCTTTGACTGAGGCTGTAGATTGCTTTCCTTTGTTCGTAACAGGAGCAGCAGCAAGAGGAGGACGCTTGCGCAAGACACTGGCCACCGTGAGGATAACGAAGGCTTGATCGACCACGATGCGATTTTGCACGAACGCTGGGATGGATCCTTTCAAGTCCATTTGGACCATGAAAGCGACGTCGACTCCACCAGTCGATTTGGGCACAATGCGCCATCCCGCGACATGAATCTCGCCTCGAACTGTCCATTTCTTGACGGGACAACGGTCATCAGTCGTAGCTTTGGCCACGACGACGATGGAATTGTCGGGGAGCACTCGCCAGTGGACAAGATTGACAAAGTCTCGTCCTGCGACGATCAAAACGGGCTTGGATTCGTAGTAGTCGATGGTCGTGTGAGCGTCCAAGGCATCCACCTGGTATGACTGAGCGCACATGGGATCATACTCGACCTTGCATTGCGTCGCCAACAAAAAGTCGAGCACCATGTTGACTGGAAAGTCCAAATGGCCAATGCCCAGCACAGTCGTGAGACTACCGCCGCCAATCTCGCTGCTGTCTTTGGAAAATGCACGAACGCCGGATTTCTCGGAGTGAAAAGTCCATTCGTCGTCGGCATGAGTCGCTGCATGCACGAGTTTGTCAATCGCGGCGTCAACTTCAGCGGCATATTGCGATGGGACTTCATAAACACCGGCGTCAACTTTGCAAGAGGACATTCGAGGCAATGGTCGAGGCGACACGGGCTCAAACATAGCTCGAAGCACATCCAGTTTGTGCGCTCTGGACACCACAACAGCGGCAGGAAGAACTTCATCGACGTGGATGACATACGTGACCTCGGCAGCGGTGTTGTCCAAGTTGGGAACGATATAATATGCTTCAAAGTACAACGAGGACATAGCTTGTGACCGCGTCAAGACCAGAATCGATCGATCGGACAGCGTGCGCCAGTGTCTCAACACGGCAAAATCGCGGCCATGGTGGGGGAAGACGGCTTTGAGCGTCAGGCGATGCAAGCTCGTGTGGCCGTCAATTGCTTCGACGAGGCAAGAGGGATCTTGCAATGGATCAAGAAGGACATCGAGAATTTCATGCGCAGGACGAGCCAGCGACAACTTGGACATGGCGGCGGTACGGGTCTTCTCGCAAAGATAGAGCTGCGTCGATTTCGCTGTCGCATGGTCGGTTTGAAGCGCCCATCGACCGTGGTCCAGGACAAATGATGCCATTTGAGTCACCATGGTGTCAATTGTTCCTGAAAACTGAGGCGGCACTGGAGATGGCTCAGTCCAAGTTTGGGGAATGTCGGGGGGACGCACGACGTGCTCTTTGAGAGGCAATGGCGGCGTTTCAGCGTCAGCGGGAAGGGTGAAGTGCGTGGCCACAGCTTGCATCCACTCGGTCGTGACGGAAGGCTCAGAAGTCGACCAGTGGATTTGAATTGATGGTTTGGAAGGATGCGAGAGGGCAAAGCTACAGCCAGGTTGGTCAGGCGTCGCAGTGACTGAGCAGCCAGAGAGCAAGATGACTCCTTTTGGGTTGCAGTCACGCTTGTGCTTGTAGTAAAAGAGCACTCCGTTGTCAATGACAACGTATCGAGTCTTCCATTCATTAGATTTGCTCCGCTTCAGCAAGTACCCCGCATGCGGCGTTGCCATAGCAGTCCAAGAAAGTCGTACGCGTCTAGTTGTCAATTGACAGCTCGAGTTGCATGAATATCCGACGTATCAAAATGGCTGCAGGTCACAAAAATAGACCGCTGCTGGAAATGGATCACCACTTGCAAGTATGAATGACTGTAACTGCTCGCATGGCGCTCCCAGTAACTTAAGAACACGGGGAGAGCATTGGACGCGATTCAAGTAGCTGCCAATCCACTGCAATCTTGAGAATAGTCTCCGTCATGCAGGCCATCGGGTTGATGAAAGAAATCGCGCATTGCTGGACGATAGCAGGGCCATCTTGGACTTTAAACAGAGCTGTGGATTCAGAGGACAGATCGAATAGAACTTGATATCGCGTGAATCACTTGAAAAGCATCACAAAGTTTCGCCAGTCCGTCGTCGCCGTCGGGATCGGCACCATTCTGAGCATCGTTTCATCGGAGAAAGCTCCATCAATGGGTTCCACTCGATGCTTACATCATTCTGCAAATAATGCGCTTCAATTTCATCAGAAGTTGCTCTCTCAAGCGCCATGTAGAGCTCAATCTAGCTCATCATTGCTCCGCCGGAAAGGACAACTGCATCCTTATTTGATCCTTCCACCATGCAAAAAGCTCAGTAAGGTACGATCACTCTCATTTTTTAAATTCGGCCGGCGCGCGCGAATCCCTCGAAATGGACGAGGACGACCTTCTCGGGCTCTTTGCGATAGGATGCGAACTGAGCGCACTACGACAAGAAAAAGAAGCGCTGCGTTGCTTCATGGTGCGTTTTTCTTGCATATCTTCTTGATAAAGCGATTTGTTGTAGGCGATTCGCCGCGGTGCCAGCAAAACAACGCACAAACTCTCGTCGGGAGAAAAGGAGATCCTGGACATCCACATCGCTGAATTGTACCTCAAGCTGGCGTTGGATGGACAGAGTAAAGCGTTGCCGACGTATACGCTCCCAGATGCTGCGAAAATGGTCCAACGCGTCCCTCAACAACCGTCGTTTGGTTCAACGCCAACGTCGCTTCCATTTCCACTTCATGAGGTTTGACGATGACACCCGGGATGGAAGTTGTAAATGATATGTATATTTTAGTGGTCAGTTCGACGCCTTCGATGCGAATGGATGCTCAAGATCTTGTGCGAACCACACGCCTACCGCAAACATGTTGATTTACTCTGTCAAGCTATACGCCAGTGCGAAGCAGAACAGCGCTTACAATCGTGGTTGAAATGGTTTCATTCTGCTCTACGACAACAACTCAAGCAAATCCACATCGCTTGTTGTGCAGGAAGCTCTCGGAATGTCTCGGTCTTTCGCGAATGCGCCATGCAAGCTTACGACGCGTTAGCTCCTTGCACGACTGACGAGGAATTCAAAGTATGTCAACTCCACGTCTCTTGTGTTGTGCTGAGGTCTTCTGTCTAGCTCTGGCTCTTAGACGTCCTCTGTCACTCCCTTCTTGAGCTCCCATCGTTGTCATCGGACGACACGACCAAGATCTTTGGCTTTTGTCATCAAGTGTCTTTGAACGCATCTCCACATCTCCGCGTCTACTTTCTCATACTCCATATCCTGCTTCATTTCCGCCGGGGCGACATTGTTCAAGCCGCGCCGCTAGTGGAAGAGCTGTCCAAGACTCTAACACCAGAACTGCAACGCTTGCCATCTTCTTGGCAGCATTTCCCTGCGCTCTTTCAGCTCCAAGTAGATGCCTACTACGACCCCAATGTCGCGCTTTCTCGAGCTCCCTCTCTGCTTGCATCCTTTGCCAAAGTGCCGCGAGACGAGCCGCCTTTCTTGTGGTTTGAAGCCCAACAGACCATTTGTCATCTCGTCGAAGCGCAAGGCCGCTACTCTGAGCTCGCTATCGTCACAGCCGAGCTACTCGAAGTCGTCAACAAGCCACGTGTTCGACAGAGCAGTCGTTTCCATTCAATGCGAATCACTACACATCTTCTCATCGCCAAGGTATTTCCACCTTGGTTCATTTCTTGACAAAGCATTTCCTCGAGTAGTATGCTCATGCGCTCAACTCGATGGATGAAACGATCAATCACGTCAATGCCGCATTTTCACTCATTCTTGCCGAGACACCGGAGTGGCCTCATCTCTCAGATGCGAATTTACTCCACATGATGGGTCTGCTTGACGTCGCAACGACCATTACGTGTCATCCGCTCCCAACATCTTTTGAAACTCCGGCAGACGCGGCGATCCATACCTATTTCCCGGCGGAGAATCTCCTCGAGTTTGCCGCGGGCATCCTTCGCGACACAAACCTCCGTCAGATCATCTACGATGGCACAAACAAGGAAGTTCGTGCCAAGGTAAGTGCAAATGCTTCAGAAACTTCGTCTTATGCGCCACGGGATTTATAGTACGACCTCTATCTATGCAAGTGGCTCTGGGGAACGCAATGCTTGGGTCTTGTCGGCGTTTATCCCGACATGGACAACCTACGTGGCTTCATGCTTTCAATGCTCCAAGATTGCTTGGAACTCTCGAGCGCATCAATCAATTGCAGCAACGTGACGGCTGAGATCATGGTCCTCTTTGGCCCCAAGCTGATTGAATTCGGTACGTCTCTCGGCCGTTGACAAGAGCGCGCTTACCAGAGGATAGGGAGATTGGACGAAGGCGAACGGACATTGACGAATGCACTCAAGATCGCCATGCACACAAAGAATCTCAAACTGCAACTACAGATCATGGTCGAAGTACACGCGTCGTGCGGGCGAAAGAACCAACCGAAGTCGCAAGCCATCGTGACGGACAAATATTTCAAGAAACTCGAGTCGCTCGCTCGTAAATTAGGGAGGGCGTTGGAGAATCGCGAGCTCCATGATCGACTGCTGGCATGGCAAATTCAGGATAGTTAACCTTACACGACCGTCTCTATCTACAGGCGAGACAACGTGGTGGTCGCTTGCGTCACAATCGCTTGCACGGGCACATTGTCGGCACGCATAGCTCTTGAGACCACTGAGCCCGACATTTCCGACTACAGATAGAGAGATATGAGGTAATTTGCTGCGAAGGATGGCTTTCCCACCATAAAGCGTAGCTCGTTCTGGAACGTGACAGTGAAATTGGCGACGAAGAGGTCGGCGATCTTCGCAAAGAGTTCGAGCGCTTGCTGCTTCACCATTCTGTTGACGTAATTCTTGAAGATGAGGTGCACTGGGTTGAAAATATCATTTTATAAAGGTTTATAAGAAACGAAGGGTTTGAGGGGTGCAAGGGTTTATATCGGCACGAGATTTCAACATGGAGCTACCGTCCTCATCGCTTGTGAGCTCGTGTTTTGTTGACTGCGCTGTAGCATGCACCTGCACATGCATGGGTTCTGCTATGGTTTTGGTGGAGGAGCCGATGCTAGCCAAATCGTTTTATCTGGAGACAGCGATGACGAGCCTCACGTCGACACTGCAAAACTCGACGGCTATCGATCGGTGCCATAACTCGAAGATTGATGAAAGAGGTCGACGAAAGTCCTCATTCCAACTGCCCATTGTGTCATGGACTCAATAACGTGGCGATGGGAAAAGTTTATAGTGCGCTTATGACACACGATGCAAATGCCATCTTGACACATTGGAATGCTATTGTTTGTGGTTGGAGCGCCAAAATGAAGGACAGAGCTATGACGGGTCAAAGCTCACTCAGAGGCCGATGATGACATTGCGCTACCGCCCATCCTTTAAAGCATGTAAATAAAGATTTATTCATCAAGGACGACAAGAAACTTTTCAGCGTACTCCTTCACGTTGAACATTTTTCGTTTCACCGTGTCTTGGACTTGGACAAGATGCGGCTGGAAGAGATGCAACCAAGTGGAACTGTTTGATGGAAACTCAGCCACGACTTCTTTCTTGGGCGACTCCATTGGCGAGATTTCAAGCGGTGTAACCAACTGCCAGTCGAGAGCACCGGCACCAGCAGGAATCAAGACGGAATCGCGCACCAAGTTCCAATTCGCCTCGATTTCTTCCACAGTAGTCTCAGGCGCACCGGTGCAGCATGGCAATGTGCACTCGATTTGCTCGACGTAGTTGGGGTCGAGTCCAAAATGCCCATAGAATTCGCTCCACTTTTCAACTGAAAAATCGAACGAGTCTGCGAATGCTTTCAAGCTGCCGTATGCAGTCCATCGCAGTTGGACCTACGCTAATATAAGCGCTAGGCAGGCTTGATGCAAACATACCTTGCCAGACATGCATAGCCCAGCAATTTCTGCTGCAGTCAACTCGCCACTGTACATAAGGAGGAAATCCGAAATTGTCAAGCCAACGTCCACTGCATTCGTATCAGGCGGTGGTCGAGACGCATATATGCGAACATCTAAGTCAGATTTGGAACGAGTTCGCCAAAATCGCATGCGTACTGGAGGTTGTGTCGACAGATCGGACACATACAACTTCACGTGTTGCATTGAAAAACGTGAAGACGACCTAGACAAAGCGAAAGCTCAGGATCACAAGACACGATTGTAGAGCGTTCTTACGACGCCTTTGAATCGCTTCGGCGTATCCAGAACTGCAAACTGCAGAAAGTTCATGAGCTCTTCGAGCTTGGCGCTCTGCCGCGCACAGACTCTAGTGCTCGGTATCATCTTTCTGAATGGGAATGAAAACTGGATCTACAGTATAAAATAAGGAAATTTAATTCAGTATACAAAATTCAAGATAAAGGTGCATATTATGAATTTTTCCACAGAATCGACTATTCTTGTTGATTATACGGATATGATTGGTTTATCCGGATAATGCCATCGAGTCCTCCACAAGGCCTCTCCTTGCCTCGTTTTCATCGATAAACTCGTGGAATTTCTATCACTGAAACTCTCAGCCAGATTCTCGGCTTTTCAAGCTTCATTAGGCGTGGCTTGACCTTCCTCCGAGAGTTTTCGTGAACTTGTATACAAATTGTAAGATACTTGACTGTTACGAATCCAGATTCCAAGAAAATATCCGGATAAGCTTTATCCGGATAGGGTAAGTCCGGATGTGCTTTCCGGATAACGAAAACATCTTTGAAGTGAAAGTCATGATGGACAAGTCGCCGAGCGCGGAATCGTTCCTTCTTCAAGCGATTCCAATGGATACGCTGAAGATTCCGAGAGGAGAATCGAGTCAAGTGACTATAAGAAGCGAAGAAGGAAGTGCGGTCGTGTGGCAGTTCTGTGTCGTTGCTCTGGATGTTGCATTTCGAGTGACTGTCAATGACATCGAAGTCGAAACATGGACAAAACGATACGACTCGACGCATGGCATCGTTGAAGGCACGCTGGATAACCTCACAGCAAGCTCACAAATTGTTTTGCATTGGGACAACTCGTATTCGTTACTGCGGACGAAAGAAGTGGGCTATCGAGTCATGAATGTGCCGCTCGCAACGTTGCATGCAGCTCGCGAAGCGGCGAACGAATATCAAATCCAGTACAATCATCCACTCCACACACGTGCACGAGCAGCTAGTGCAGCGTCACGCTCTCATATCCGTCCAACCGCGACGATCTCATACAGCACTTTGATTCAGTCCCTTGAAGTTGCTGTCGTCGACACTGTAGCTGTCTTTATGACTCAACCTGATGTACCGCTGCATGCTGGATCTGCGCGTTCGTTGGTACTAGCTCTTGAAGCCATCCTGCATCATGGCGTTCAGGTACAAGACCGTCCTTTTGTTCTTTACTCATCGTTGCCTTTCTAGGCCCGGTATAACATGGACGTGGACGAGTCCTACTTTCATTTTCTCGTCGAGACGCGCAATGTCCTTCGAGATGACAAGCAAGTTGTCGATGATGCTGAACTATTTACACCACCAAACTACATGCGATACCTGGGCTGGGGTCGAGCTCGCGCCTTTTTGTTCCTGGCACTGAATCGCAACGTCCTTCATCGCGCGCTCGATGTACAGCTTTCTCTCTTCCGAGCGGTATTAACGCTAATCTTGTAGAATCTCATCAAACGTCGGAGTCTCATCCAGCGGTATTACCACAGCGACGCTCTCTTGGCGCAGTACGACTTGGCCAAGAAAGCAATCTCTCAACTCACCGCGCTCTACGGCGTCAAGTTTCAACTCGTGCCGCTCCAAGATGACTTTGGCTTGACGGTCGACACGTTTCCACCCAACTTGTACCAAATGGCAGCGATGGACGCCTTCGTGACAAACCAAATCCAATTCGACAAGGGCGAGATCGCATTCTTCGTCGGTTCCGCTGCTCTTGATGACTTTACAACGATCCAAGATTGCACGCCGACGCGATATCTCTGCCTCTCAACACCAGTTGAAGCTATCAACGTGCCGTACGTTGTCGTCTCGAAATTTATCTCATGCGTTCTCACAGAAGAGGCGATGTTATCCGCATCCCCCTCGGCATGGACAACGATGCAAAGACTGTCGCGGTCGTGCAGTTTCAAGTCCCCGTCCACCGCGTCAACGTGCTCTTGGCAGACGAAAATTCACTCACAACTCCATGGACAGTCCAGGGAGCCGACGCGTGGGTCGAATGCGTCGTGCGGATTGAAAGTCCAATGCCAAACCTCCATCTAGTCTTCGACAACACGCACTCCATGGTACTCTTCTAGCTCTTCATCATGTATCACGCTGAGCCTGTAGCTCCGCGCTAAGAGCGTCCAATATCGCCTTTTCGTCACGTCGGCAGAGCGCTACTCAAGCGCTTGGACTGCTTGCAAGGACGTCGCGAACGTTATATGCTGGAAACAAGTCCTTCAGCAATCTCTAGACTCAAGTACAGCTCAAGCAGAAGCTCTCCAAGCGGAAGAGCTGCGCTTACTTGCTCCACCCGTGCCTCCAAAGCCAGACGATGGACTCACGGCGACGATTGCCGGTAAGAAACCTCTTCCAAGTAGACATCTAAATCCTCGCAAGACTCCATGTCGAATTGGCTCGGCGCGGTCTGGAGCGATGCGTCGTCCTGCGCTCAATGCGGCGATCCTTTGACGTTGTTTCGACGGCGGCAAGAGTGCTCGCTCTGTTATAAAGCGTTCTGTTTGAGCTGTTCTCGCCACACTTGGGCGTCCAAACCAGTCTGCGATCGGTGCTATCTCACCTCGTTGGACAAGAAAGTAAGTCGTCCATGATGATTTCCTCCTGGCGCTCATGCTTGGGGGATTCTAGAAAGCCCAAGTGGACCAAGAAGCAAGCGGAGGCAAGAATCCAGTATTGGAAGCGCTGCGAGTCAATCCAACGTACGACAAGTACTTCAAAATGTTGTCCTTTGGCGTCCCGCCGTCGGCCGTCGGGCAGAAAATGCAGCAGGACTACATTCCCCAAGACGTCGTTGATCTCTTTGTCCGCAGCCTGGAAGGGCCTTCGACGTCCGTGGAGCCTTCAACGAGGTTGCTTTCACAGCATCTGCTGAAGAGCTGACAAGTCGTTGTGCGTAGATCCAAGGCGACGACACGGCCTCAACTCCTCCGACGGCAAAGCACGCTGCGTAAAGTCCACTGGACGACGTTGGATACGTCCAAAGTCGACGTCGCCGCCACGATTTGGACGCGGCAAACCGACAAACGAAAGCATGCGCCAATTTCACTCTCTGGCCAAGATATGGATCGCGTGATTGCTTACTTTGGGGAGCAAGTTGGCCGCGCCGCGGTCAAGAAAGCGGGCACGAAGACTCACAGTGCATTGGACGCGAGACGCTCCAACAATATCAACATTGGGCTCAACCGATTCAAAGCAATTGGCGGTGCCACGGCCGTCTTGACGGCGCTCAATCGGTGCGACTTGAGCGTGCTCCCTGTCGAAATCCTCCAGACGCTGCAAGAAATCGGTCCGACGCCGGCAGAACTGAAGCGGTACTCGAATTTCCGCGGCTCTGTCTCCGTCCTCGACAGCGCCGAGCGCTTTCTCGTCGACATGGCCAAGATTTACCGCGTCCAGGAGAAGGTAAAGCACTCATGGGAGCTGTCAAGTGCTGAAAGATCGACGGTGTAGATCCATGTCTTGCTCTTTGTCGTGCAATATCCAACGGCGATTCACGAGCTCAACGAACGCTTGCGGGTCATATCGCTCGCTTGCCACCAAGTCTTGAGCAGCGAACGTCTTCCGCGCTACTTTGAGATCATCCTAGCGCTGGGCAATGTGCTCAATGAAGGCACAAGTCAAGCCGATGCGTCTGGCGTGACGCTGGCGTCCTTGCTCAAGGTTTTCTCCATCTTGTGTCTTCTATCTGACGTCTTTTTTTCGTGGCGTAGCTGTCGGAAACGCGGTCGACGGATCAAAGCATGACATTGCTGCAGTTTCTCCTGCTGCTCATTCATGTTTGCAGCAATTCCATGACATTCCTGACGGTTGTGGCGGTAGGAACGCGGCGAGATCGATTTGTTTCACGTCGTGGACGAGTTGGATGTCTTGGGCGATGCAAAACGCTACTCGAACGTGTTGTGCTCGTCGCAGTTTGCCCACTTGCAGAAGCAAACGAACCATTTGATGCATGAACTCCAAGAGGAAGAAACAAACGACCGCGTCCTCTTTGAGAAAGCCCAAGCAGCCGAGGCTAGAAAGCAGCGGATGGGATTGCAAACGGCGGCGCTGTCACTTCCAGGAAACGTGCCATTGAATGGAGAAAGCCAAGGTCGTCAAGCTCTTTTGGCTGCTATTCGACGGAAGAATGAGAGCGAGACGACCGACGACGACGGTGCGACGAGTTCAAAGCGCTCGGCGCTCTTGTCAGCGATACGAAAGCGCGCGGAGCCAGCTAGCGATGCCAAGGAGAACGCCGACGCTGCTACTGCACCAAGCCGACATATGGACAGATCCGCACTCTTTGCATCGATTCGAGCGATTCAAGCGCCATCTAAAGAGAAAAGCGGCGGCAATGAAGAGCCCGCTGAAGCAAGCTCGAGTCGCCATGCGCTGCTGGCGTCGATTCGATCCCCTCCACGTGACGCCCAGCCTCGAAACTACAGCGCTGCATTGATGGCTGCCATTCGACAGCGTCCAGCGACGACGGAAAGCTCCAACGACGGTGAAAACGCCGCTCGTGCCGCCAAGCCATCGCAAGAACGAGCGGCGATTTATTCCAAAGCAAACAATCCGTTCCTGACCGTCATGGAAGCCCACGCGACGAAAATCCAGCGGGAGATGGCTCTCCTCCATGAAAAGATGCTCTCGATGGGGGATCACTGGCACGACGTCGCGGTCTACTTGGGCGAATCGCCCGCGTCGTCCGAGTATGCGCTCGGTCTTCTCCATCGCTTCCTCCTCGACGTCCAAGTCGCCTACCGTCTCCTCGTCTCGAAAGGATTGATTCAGCCTTTGATCGCCGCGTCGCCGCTCCACGTTGGCGATCGTGTCGCGACGGTCTATGGCGCTGCGACTGTGCTTGCTCTGCGCCGCGACAAGCTTGACGTTGTCTTTCCATGGGCAGCCCAAGCTTTCCTCACTCCTGCCAGCATTCTTCGCCCTGGGGACCGCGTCTTATGCCGCCGATGGGGGCGCGCTATCGTCACCGACACGCGGTACGCCGACGGGTTGATCGAAGTCCGTTTTGGCTTTGGCTACGGCGTCGTCCAAGTCGATTCCATCGTCTCGATCGATCCGAAATTCGACGCGGTGGACCATTTACAGCACCACGATCCCGTCATGACGCCATTTGGCCCTGGAAGACTCGTTCAAGTGGCTTGTCGCGGCGCTCGACGCTGTGCAATCGTCCGTCTCACTCAAATCGGTGGCGCCTTGGCGTTCTTTCAACCCGACGTTGTCCATTTTGCCTACAACGAAGAGCTGCGGCGGCGACAACAATTTGGCGAGAAACACTCTTAAATAAGCGCCCAAGACGACGACGGACTGTCTAGTTGGTCGCGTCGCTGCTTGCTGAAGACGGCGTTGGCGAATTCCCAATCGGACGGACGTACGGCCTCGAATATGGCTTGGCGGTCGACAGCACGACGGCGGCATCGTGGTCTTGATCGAAATCCTCTGGCAGACGCGCGTACATGTCTTGGAATTTGCCACTCGTCGCGTTGACTTTGGGTCGAAACGTGCACGTCTTGGCCGCTTCGGCTTGGAGTTGCTTCTCGAGTTGCTTGCGCTTGGAATTGTACGTCTCGTGGTATTTGAACATCGTGTCGAAGACTTTGGTCGCGTCGCGCGCTTGTTGCTTCATGATTGTCGTCGATTTGGCGCAAATCGCGGGTCGAAATGTCATCTCGGCGTCGTTTTGAGCCTCGAGACGCTCGGCGGTCGTCCTCTGTGAAGAAGCGCCAGCGCTGCTTTTATCGCTGAAGAAGAGCACTTGCGTGTTGGTCAAGTGGCGGCACTGCGCCAGCGTCGCGTCCATGGACGTGTGAAAGTTGTCTTTGGCGATTGGAACCCAGCCACAAGTGTCAAAGAGACTCAGCGCGACGTGGCCAAGCTCGAGCGACAGCGCATCCATGTCAAGCAGCCGTGGATCGAGCACATTGTCGTCTTTGGCCACCGTCGCCGTGCTCGCGCTCGCGTCTTGCAGCAATCTACAGCAGGAAATCGCTCAAAATGCGTCCAAAAAAATTGGCGACGAACGTCAAGATGCGGTCAAAACTCTTGGCTTTGCGCTGCTTGAGATGCGTCCTCGACGCTTTCGACATGAAACTCTGGCTCCGCTCTTCCTTGAGCGACGTCATGTGCGCGTGGCGGAGCTGACGGTGGACTTGGTCGAATTCCCGACGACTATTGTACAAGAATTCCCCTACAAGACGCCGCTCGTGCCGCCAAAACATTCCAAAAATCACGTACCGATGGGCAATCCCGTGTCGTTCCTTGCAAATTGCGGCGAGCGGCCGGTCTCGGGCTTGAAATACGGCCGTCCCGTCGCTGGATCCTTGGCGGCGCTGTACTTGGCGTGGAGTTTCGCCCGCGTCGCCTCGAGCTTGTCGCGGTCTTGAATCGCCAACTTGTAAAAGAGCTCGTCGGGTTTGGCCGATGGCGGGACGAACGTATTGACGCCAATGTCGGGGCGGAACGGAAACTGCGCCATGTAGTTGTTCACTTGGATGTGATGGCGCTCGCGCCGGGCGTCGGCGTCGGCGTAGAGCGCGGCGTGCGGATTGGACGGCCGTTTGTCCTTGACGAGCTCTGTCGACGTCGGGTTGACTTGCGGCGTGAATGGATGGCGCTGAGCGTATTCCGCCTGCGCTGCTTGCTTATGCCGCTGCCGCCAGAAGACAAACTGGTCGTCCTGGCTTGGTTTCTTGGACTCCTTGGAGACGAGCGTCGGGTGAAACAGCGTTGGCTTTGGTTGTCCACAGATCGACGGCGGGGATGCTTGCGACGCTGCCGTCTTGGTGGCGCTCTTGCGTTTTATTGACGACTGCTGGAGGTTTGGCTTGCTGGCGGCAGATCTAAAACGCGATGAAAAGACGGCGATTGCATGGAAGAGAGTACTTGGAAGGCGACGCTTTCGACAGCTTTCCCTTGATGAAGGTATTTTGACACGTGGCGTCGACGATGCGGTTCATGAAGGCGCACTTTGGACACATCCAGTCCTTGTCGACGTCGAGAGGGCCGAGTGCGAGCTCTGCCGCGTGGTTTTCGTGCTGCTGCTGGCGCTTGGCGTGGTCCACAAGTGCTTCCCCGTGCAGTCGATCGCCGATCGAGCGATACTGGCCGTTCGTTCGGTTGGCCACGAGTTGTTTGGTTTTGTCGGCGAGGCGGACTTTGTTGTCGTGCAGCTCGCGCTCGACTTCGTCTTGTTTTTTCTTCTGCGCGCGCTCGAGCCATTCTCGTTGAGCGGCGGCGAGCGCGTACAATCGCTCCGACGCGACGGACGACGTCCTTGATGCTCTGGCCTTGCTGCCGAGTTGCTTGCCCCCGCCATGATCCAAAGACGAAGACGCGATGGACATCCGCCGACTACTCGCCGCTGCATTGGCTTTGTTTTTCTTGCCAAATTTGTCCAGCAGCGCATTGTAATGCCGCTCGGCTTGGTTTGACGACGGCGTCTTGCGGCCCAACGCGTCGCAAGTCGCGCTAGACGACGCGTCCATGCGCTGAATTTGGTCGTGAATATGCTGCACGAGCGTCGGGACGACGTCAGGCTCCAAGTTGTGCGCCGAGGCAAAGGCAGACGCGAGAGTTTCCGGGCTGTCGCCTTCATGGACGTGGATGGTTTCCGTCCGGCCGTCGCCAATGACGACTTCCATGATCAAGACCAAATCTGGCGACGATGTCGGCGACGACGACGACGACAACGGCAGCAGCGGCGGCTCTTTCTCCGTCGCGAGGCGCGTTGTGGCGGCGTCGACGGCGGATTGAATTTCCTCGCACAGTTTGTCCGACATGTCAAACGCGTCGAGGTTCCAATCGATGGCAATCAAGTCGTCGTCGTTGCCCTTGTCACGGCCATCCTAGCGCCGTGAGTGAGTCAAGATGACGAGCATGGATCTCCAAGTACGTCGTTGGATCTCTGGGGAAGCTCAACTTGGCCTCCATCGCCGCTACTGTCGTCCTACAACGCGGTTAGCATCGCAAGTGGCGTCATGACAACGAGTTGGTCTTTGTCGTGGAGACGCAAGACGTGCGAATCGAGAAAGATGGGCGACGTGGCGCTCACCTCGCTCTTTTCAGGCGACGATTCGACGATGCCATCATCTACACAAGACGACACTCTCAACGCGCTGTGGAAGAAAAGAGACGACGACGTACGCTTGGCCAGCCACTCTTGAAAGTCGACTGGGGCTGGACGAATGCGAGCTGGCTGTCCCGCGGCGGCGGCGGCGTCGCCAGCCATGAGTAAAGTCTCGTCGAGCGAGCTAATCTTGGTGTGTTGCCTTTTTTGGCGTTTCGCAACTTGTGAAACGACCCACCGCTCTGTCAAAAGGATGGCCATCTCGACCGCTCTCTCGGACATCATCGACTTGTTTGCCATCGCGTTTGAACACGTAAGGACGAGATGGAATTCCCCGCTGACGTCGTAACGTGTAGCATTCGCTGGTCGACCTTGTCTACGATGGACTCATGTACGCTGTTCTTATCGCTGCTTTCTGACGACTGCGTAGGTCGCGTCTGCTCTACTGGATGCTCTTTGGCTACGTCGTGAGCAGTCTCCCGATCGTCGTGTGGCATTTACACAAGTTTGACAAGCTCCATCGTCTCTCCACGACGACAGTCGCGATTGTCTCGGTCGTTCTTTGTGGATTTGGCTTGCTTTTTGTCGACACGCTCGTCAACAAGGTAGAGATTGCGAACGATACATGATGATGGAGAGACTTTGTAGATTTATTTGGTCCTTGGCGCCGTCGGCGGGGCATTTTGCACGTATCTCCATGGTGAAATTGTCCACTTGGTCGTACAATTCATCAAGGAACGCAAGCCCAAGCACGAATGACAGCTCTATAAAGTCTCTGGAATAAAGAAATCTGCAACGATTCCCAACTACTCTCCCCCCGGAGAGAACTTCCTCGGTCGATCTTTCCCCGCGCTCCATAGCGAATTCCCCCTCGTCGGGGGCCAGCAATTCATTGCAAAAATTGCAAATTTTAGCGTGGCGAGCATATGGGCAGCTCTTTCACAAGAGGAGGCCACTGTCCAAATGACGATGAACAAAAGGTAACTCGAGCTCTCGCTTGCTTTTCTAGCTCGTTCTACCCGTGGCGCAAACTCTGTGCTTGTCTTCTCCACACGAGTTGCAGTTGAAAGGACGACATCTCTCGGTCGTCTGGTTGCTGTTAGTTGGTGACGTCACGAAAATTCGAAAGCGTTCACTCGTCGACCTCTCGCCCTCTGTCGTGCCCCCGTTGGACTTGCCTTTCGACGCCACTCGACCTGTAAAAACAGCTCGAAATGAACCTCGCAGTTGACAACCACAAGAGCCACCACTTGGGTGCGCCACGCGAACCAACGAGGCCAACAAAATTCACTCTCGTCATGTCCATCCGGTGGCTGTAATGACCCGAATACATGCGACGTGGCTACGCCAATGCATCGCATTGGCTCTCGACATGAATCCACCTGGTGTTGGACGACTGGGTGGTTCCCATCCTTCCCGTTGCAGTCCAGCTCATCGAGGCCGCCTGTCGGGCGTTCCATCGACGGCAAAATCCAACAAATTCGAATCGTCCGCTCGATCCAACGGCCAAGTCTTCTTGCATGGCCATGAAGATTCGTCGTCGGGCCAACCTGTCAGCGCATTGTGACGACGGCGTGCAATCTGTTTTCCAAAGTTCAAGTTCAACATGAGACACAGCAAAGTGCACTTTGAGACGCGAGTATAAGTTCAAATTGACGTCGTGGTTGTACAAACCGGTGCAACTTGCAGAGCTTGGTCGCTTTGGAAAAGATCTTCGTGGTTGGCATTGTTGAAAAAAACCCACAGCCAGCAGCCAGCCCCCCCAACCAGCGAGCAATGTCGAGATTTTGCGTGATTCTGACGGAAGACGAGGCGCAGTGGAAGGAACGCACGTATGGCGATATGTTCATTGATGGACTCAAGCAAGAAGGCGACACGTGGACAGTGCTGAGCCCCGCGACGGGCGATTCCTTGGCCCATGTTTTGAACGAAGGGTACGACGGCATTGTCGTCACGGGGTCGCACTACAACGTCAGTGACAACATGCCGTGGTATGAACCATTGTGCAATATCATCCGCCACGCCGCCAAGACGGGCGCGCCGAGGATGTACGGCGGCTGCTTTGGCCATCAGATCATTGCGCACGCGCTGGGCGGCCAAGTGGGGAAGAACCCTCGCTTTGTCATGAAAGCCGAGACGATTCAACTCCTCCCCGCCTTCTCCAAACTCTTCTCGATTGACGCGACGTCCTTCAAGATCCTCGAAGTGCACGGCGACTGTGTCTTGACGCTGCCCCCCGAGGCGGAACTCCTCGGCCGATCCGAGTCGTGCTCGCATGAATCGTACGTCGCGGGGCCCAAGAAGAACATCTTGTGCTGCCAAGGCCATCCCGAGTTTGACGTCCAGTACTGCTTCAAGGAGCGTCTGTGGCACGAATTCGAGGACCGCCTGGGCGACAAGCGAGAAGAGTCCAAGCTGTCCTTTGACACATACACAGACCACGACGCGAAGCGCTTCTTGAAACTTATCTCGCAATTCCTACGACATAAATACAATTAATACAACAAAGAGATCAAAATCCTACCTCTCTCTCTCTCTCCTTGCGCTCTCCGGAGGCGTCGCGGCGACGAAAGCTCAACGTGTACCGCGTCCAGCTGTGTCTCATGTTGAACTTGAATTACGGCACTCAGAATGCGCAGTGGGACGGACACTCATGGGCGTCGTGACAAGTCATCCACGGCTAAAATCTTGACTGCTGTGCACTTCTCTCGAGGAATATAGGTTGATGCTGGCAGCGGATCCAAATGCGCTGGATTTTGCCGCCTGTCGAGTGCCAAACACGTCCCCCGTGAGGTGCGTCAAGGTAGATGGACAAAACGGGCAGGATGGGAACCACCCAGTCGTCCAACACCAGGTGGATTCATGTCGAGAGCCAATGCGATGCATTGGCGTAGCCACGTCGCATGTATTCGGGTCATTACAGCCACCGGATGGACGCCACGTCAGAATACAATGGTCGTTCTTGCGGCGCACCCAAATCACAGTTGCCTTGAAGAGAGGCGTCTTTACAGTTCGATAGCTGTGCTGAATCTAACATTCGAGTGCACGACAGAGGCAAGTGGGCGATCAGTGAACTCTTTCGAATTTTGTGACGTCAGGGACCAGCCAAAATCCAGCGAGAGATTCGACCAAGTCTTGAAAGCGAATGGACGACAGTGCACGGGGCTGCTTGGTGCAAAGGGTCGCTGGCAGAGAGGGCTGTGGTAGGAGAAGACAGAAGGAGATCACCTCCCCCTTTGTAGTGACAGCTCCCATGATACGTTAGCACTTTGCGTGGGGAGGATCCAGTGTGGCTGGAGGAGCACATGGACGCTAGCTGAGCCTGTCTTGGTGGCGTAGTTTGTCGTTGGCGGGCAGATGCCTTCGGAAGGTATCTTCACCAGACCACGCTCGCTCCCTGAGCACCCGTCGCAACACTGTAATCTTTTCCGCCTCCTCCATGCCGCTTGTATCTTCGCCCAGACGCTTCGCCATAGCGTCGAGATTCTCGACTCCAGCATCGGGAAGGTGCAACGATCCAAAGTTGACGAGTCGCGTACACGTATTCGCATCGTCGAGAGGCCGCAAGTCCATCCTACATGGGAAGATCAGGTCGAGATCAATGGTATGATGATGGAACCAGAGGAGGTCTTGCTGTTGGCGGAGAGGGACCTGGCTGAGGTCGTCCCCTTGGATTTGACGCAGGACAAAGACACATCGATCCGCTTCATAAAAGAGCGCTTGCACTGCACTCGAGATGCTGTTAGCCTCATCATCACGAGGAATGGACGCTTTGTACTGGAACAAAACGGTGTTTTCTGTCCATTCTATTGCCACCTACGCAGAAGCTTCAATGCAACTAAGAGCGGCATCGACTTACAAATTGAACGGGGCCGAAGGAAATGTCGTTCAAGTGATGGCGAAGAATGAAGCGAACGGTCTGCAAATGTGCCGGCCAAATGATCTGCGAGTACGACGCAAAGCTGATGCACATCTCAGTCACTTCAAGTCGAATGTAAAGATATCGTCGTCCAGACGTGCGCGTGGAAAGGCCTGGAATGCAGCGTCGGTGTTGTGATACATTTGCTGGGTCGCCCATTCCTTACAGTGCTTTCTGTGGAATGGATGTGCGCTCAATGCCACGTGCTGCCAAGGAATAAGAGTATTAGGAGAGACCTAGAAGGAAGTATTTAAATGACGAGATCTAGAGCTAACGCACCGGAATGCTCTCTGTCACCATGACCCATTGTTGCATTTCGCGCACGAGTTCCATCTGAACCTTGAAGCGTTCGACGAGAACATCGCGCTCTGCTTGGCATACCCGAGCTTCTCGTCGCAAGCGACAGGTAATCGTACGCCAGGAGAGTGTTAACTCGTCTTGGTTCACAGGATGAAAGTCGACCTTGTGTTGTACTTGCAGCGATTGCAATCGAGCTGTCAGTTCCTGTACCTCTGCAGAAAGGCGTTCAATCTCATCGCGATCTCTTTGTCGGTAGTTTCGCCTCTTGTTTCGAAAGTATTCGCGCTGATTCAGCGCATGCGTTGACGCCACGAGGTCTTTGCAGTTCGCATGCTTCAACTTGGTTGTCATCGAATTCTCCATCTTGACAACGAACAGTTCAGAAAACCCCTTCACCCCAAACTGTGATAAACCCTGCACCCCACACCTATTAATCCCTACACCCCTAACCCCCTGAACCCCATATTCCATCACAAGAGTTGCTTCCGACCGACGCGCACTTTTGCTGTGCGCCGCCACTTCTTCCGGCCGCAGAAACCATTGCTTTGCATCTTTTACGACAATGTAGAGTCTATTGCAGCCACCACGTAGAAGCTGTATCCGCGCAATGCTCCGCTTTATACCTGTGCTGAGGTCGAGCAGTGGAGCCGCACACTTTGGAATTCGCGCCATGGTGCACTGGTCGTTTGTCTTCTCAGCTCTCGTCGTGGCAAGCTTTGGTGTTGTGGTCTTGAGTCATTCGTGGATTGAATGCACGGACTATCGTCCGACTTCCGACGCGGACAAGATCAAGTGGAATCCAGCGAGTTGTCACGGTCGAGCGCGAGGCAGCGGACGTCAAACGGCGGCTGGATTTGGCGTTGACACTGGATTCAACTTTCAAGGCGACAAATGCAAAGATCCCTTCAAGGCGGATGAACCCGACGTGCCACGAGCTACGTATACGCCAGGCCAAGAAGTCTGTCTGGCGTATCCCGACAAGAACCACGTTGAAGACAAGAAGCGCCCGTATATGCCAGACCACGGTCTCGTCATTACGCGCACCAAAGTCGGCGACACGTCCGACACGTTCGACGGCCACACGTACGAGCACAAGAACGGCGCGCACGTGATGGGCCAAGCCGACTTCAAAGGCTTTCAGCACTGCCTTGGCTTTGACACGGACGCGAACCATGACAAAGCGCTTTGCACGGTCTGCTTCGACTTGGAGAAGGACTTGGCCCCTGGACGATACGCTTTCAAGTGGACATGGGCTTTCAACAACGACAACGACAAGTATTCCAACTGCTGGGATGCGACGGTGGCTGCTGGAGGTAGCGCCGGCAACGGTGGCGCTGGTGGCGGCAATAACTCGCCTTCCCCGTCATCGCCTTCTCCTGCTGGCTCTGGAGATAAGCTTGCCGACGTTCCTGACGCCAAGAAGACGCCAGACGCCGCGTATCCTTCCGCTCCGTCCAGTGCGCCAACTCCAGCTTTGTACAAGAACAACGACTTGTGCGAAAAGGCTCAAGCCATGACGAAAGCGCTCTGCTAGGCGCCGCGCATGTGTGTGTTCCAGCTCCGATCCAGCAAGATCGTCGAGCGCAATGTGTCTTCTAATACAATGTCTATCATGATGACAAGGATTGCATGAAGAGGAGCGTCTTTATGAGACTTAGGATGAGCTGACGGCAGCGAAAGCGCGAATGGGAACGTGGATCTCGACGACAACATTCGCCCAGTCGCCGCTTGCAATGTCGGCGCTCATGGGAACTTTGACGTAGACTTCGCGGCTCGGTCCATCTCGCACGTACTCCTTGGACGTTTCCACCCAAGGAAGGATCACGTCGTAGGCAGAAGCTATGTCTTCCATGGCGCCGCGATGGGTGTACACGGCCATGAGCGCTTCTTCTAACTCAGTGTCGACGATGCGATCGTGGGGTGGAAGCACATCCGTCGGATCAAGCGGGACGCAGGCCGCGACGTCGATTGGATTCATGGAGAAGTACTTGGCGATCGTCGGGCCGCGCGGTTCAATGCCATGGCCGATAACAAACGTCATCAGATCTCCCCAGAGAACGCATTGCTCGTCAATCGCACCAAGTTGACCACGAAGATACGCGACGCGGATGGGACTCACCTTGCGCACTTCCATGGCCGAAACTGTCGTCTCTCTCGCAAAATGAAGATTGAAACCCGTCGGGGGGATGTAGTGAAACGCATATCTTTGGCGGGCTCAGCGCCACGCGAACACTCGCGCGCGCGGGAGCAACCGGCTTCTGCGCCGGATGACGGCTTCCAATCTGTTCCAGCTCTTTCGGACAAGATACCGGAGAGAAGCAACTCACATCTTGCTCCCCATGGACAAAGAATGCTCTGGAGCTCATCAAGAAGAGCTGCCTCCCATCTTGAACTGCATTACTCCACAGAGGAAACGACGATGGATGCTGTTCCTGGCGTATTGAAGGCTGCGGGCCGAGGAACGCACAGGAAGACACGATGAAGGGAAGCAACGACAGGGATGAAGTCAACGTGTGGCTCGCAGAAGCGCCATTTAACGCGTGGGAAATCAACAGCAACAAGGTTTAGAGATTGCTTATGAAGTGGTTGCTGCAGCTGCAGGTCGAATGGGAACGTGAACTTCGACGACGACGTTGTTCCAGTCGCCGCTTTCAATATCGTCCCCCGTGGGAACTTTGACGTAGACCTCTCGACTGGGTCCCGCTTGGACGTACTCGGTGGAAGATTCAACCCACGGCATGATGACTTCATACGCTGAACCAATGTCTTCCATGGCGCCGCGATGGGTATACACAGCCATGACGGCTTCTTCCAACTCAGTGTCGATGATGCGATCGTGTGGAGGAAGCACATCGGTGGGATCAAGAGGCGCGCAGACGGCCAAGTCGATCGGATCCATCGAGAAGTACTTTGTCAAGGTCGGGCCTCGAGGTTGGATGTTGTGACCGAGGATGAACGTCATGAGGTCCCCCCAGACGCCACTCTGTGCTCGAAAATTGTCGAGCTGGGCTCGAAGGAACGCCACGCGGATCGGACGGACCGTGCGGATCTCAATCGGTGACGTTGCCATGGACTTGTTCGCGGGGATGAAAAATCTCAACTGGAGTCAGTTCAGTTCAACCGGCGAAACGACACATTTTCGCGGGTTGAGCTCGAAGGATGACTTCGCGCGCGAGGGAAAGACTTCGTTTCTCCACTGCGCCAGATGAGTTGCTGGCTGTGGCTTTCCATCTTGTCACTTCCTGCTCCCACAACGTGTGGTGGAAAGACAGACGGGTCAAATGGAGATGGCATATCAACGAAGATGACAGTTCTCAAGTCAATGGAGGGCAGTTTCCATCGACTAATCGAGGATGGTCGACAGGAGCACTTCATCCACTCTGTCATCGTCGCAGTGTCAACGCACGGTGAGTCTTTGATATGGACAAGTTGGATGTTACTGATGCGATCGACGAAGGAGAGATCTCACGATGGTCTCCAATAGAGAGTCCTGCGGCCGCGGCGGCGCCGTCACTCTACCCGAGAGAGCAGTACTTTTGAGAGTGTCATCATGAGGCACGACGGACTAGTCGGGTAAGAGTGGAGTCGACAGACACCGTGCAAGCCAAAGATGGTGAAGCGAAGCAGTCGTGGAGGAAGCGGCGTTCGAGTGCACTGATGGCTTCTAGAGCACCATCCAAGTCATGGTGTCCCAAAGTCCTGCCCGAGCTCGTACCGGAATTGAAATTGCCGCTACTTCAAGCGGTGGATTCAAGTGGTGAATCAAAGAAACGATGGAGCGGTGGTGGTTGTATCCTTCAGCGGCGTGACATGAACTTTGCACTTGATGGATGCTGCTTTTTCATCCTGTAGTTCCATCTTGGTAACTTGGCATCGCAGTTTGTCCAGCAGTGTTCACGCGCTTTTGCAAGGCATCTTGATCCCCTGTCGCCCATTGAGTGAGCGATTGCTGTAGGACTGGAAGCTTCTCGTCTTCGTCCAGTTGACTCGTGTCTACGCCAAAGCGCTTGGCATACGCGTCCAAGCGTCCCAGTCCAGAGTCCACAAAGTCGCTCCACCCAATGTTGCTTATTCGCACAAGAGTGCGGCCGTGAGGAAGCTCAATGCTATATGCGGGAGTCGAAGTGGCGTGATCACAAATTGCATCATCTCTCGATGGAGTTCTTCATGGAATTGGATTCGTTTGATGAGATCGTCATGCTCCGCGGCAAGTGAACTCGAGTCATTTTGTAATTGCGTTGCAATCTGTCGCCACGAAAGTGCTCTATCGTACGTAAGCTTGCCGTGGAAGGTTCTGTCGTCGTCGACGGGAAGCGATCAGACCTCTTGCTTGGATTTCAAGAGCAGCAACTTGCAAACGGAGCTGCGCAACCTCCTCACGTTCTTTCCTTCTGGAATCTTGTCTCTTTTCCCGAAAGGACTGCCGCCGCGTGGCGTCGTCGTGAGCTTTTTCGATGGATTTGTTCTAGACGTCCATGTTGGTGACTTTATAAAATCATAAATAGTGTAGGTCATTAAATAGTATAAGAGAAGAACATATTGTCGTTTGGGTCCAAAATTGGAGTTTTGAGATGTTTCGAAAATGTTTCAATTAATTGACGCATACACTATTTAAGGTTTACGCAAGCATTTTCTCGATCATGAACGTTAAATAGTGTAATTTCAAACGTTTTAAATGTTTGAAAAAATGTTCGAAGCATTCAATTTCATTACACTTGAAGTTTGTATTGCGTCATTTTTGCGTCAAAATGGCTGCGTCGATATTTTCATTCCAGTTTTTTTCTAGAGCTCGTTTTATGAAGTCTAATTATACTATAAAGCATAATATAATACAAATCTGTAATCCGCTGAAAAACCGATTTCGCACTTAAAAACAAGCCTTTGGATGTTATTATAGTATAATATCAATGGTTCAGAGGTTTTGTTTCAAATTTCATTTTGAGTTGATAACCATGGATTCTCGCTTGCTGGTTCTCGCTCTAGAGGATGGAGACGATGAAGCAATGCTATTGCTCCTTGATCGGTCCCTCAGAGAACGTCTCATGATACCGGATGAAAGATTCTGTATGGACTCGATATGTGATCAGACGTGCCTTACTTTGTTTAGATTTTCGAAGCAAGGAATTACGCGCATGCTTTTGTCAATGAGGTTGCCTGATGTACTAGTTACCAGCGACAGAGACAAAATATGCACTTATGAGGCGCTTTTGATTGTTCTACGACGTTTGAGCTATCCTAATCGATGGATTGATATGGCGATGATGTTTGGTCGTAGTATTCCTTCACTTTTCAAAGTGTTTAATGACAGCTGTGAGTCGTTACCGCCATGCCATTGAGCTGCAAACGCTGCGCAATGTTTTTCCAACAGTCGCGCATGGGGCTTTCTCTGTTCGAGAACAAGCCGTCATCGCCCAGTACTTCGCGCAAGAGGAGAAGGTCGTGCTCATCCTTGAAATTGAACCTTGTCTTCCTTGATTTGGAGTCTTCGGCTGCGTCATTCGGTCCTTCGCATTCGCTTGCCATGACAGATTGCAATATGAATGTTGGTTGGTGCTCATTTAACACCCTTTAAAGCCATTCTGCAGAATTTGTTTAATTTTAAAGGATATAATATTATGCAGGTCAACTTGCTTTATTCTAGACGCCGTCCTATAATGCTTTTATTATGATTTTTAATTATAAAAGGATAGGATTTGGAAGGATCCTTCAAAACACTATATTTATAATATAATCTATAATATAATACAGTTTGCGAAAACTCCGTAATATGTACTACCGTATTTCTGGTTGATTTATATTGTGATTTCCGTGCAAATTTGCCAATTTCAGGCGATATTCCCAATCGCCTGCAAATCGACCAGACGATATGATTGGCTAAAAATAATTTTACTTTCAATTGATTGGCTGAAAACTGACCTAAGTTTGTGTGAAAAAATGCTGGGGTGGCACTTAATCTCTATGACTCTGAATGACTTCGCAGGGCGACCTCATCTCGTAGAGCATTTCACATTACTCAGCGCTCTTCACATTGAGTGGAGAGGTCACTGGCCTCGCCAGCGCAGCGACAATGCTTCATCGATTTCGTGTACCGTCCCGATCACGGCTTCAACAAAGAGTCAAAATAACCTTCTAAAATTGATATTTGCATTATATTTCAGAGGTCTGGCGATTGATTCAACCAATCGCCGGAGGAAAATTTGAGTAGAACACACAATACCTAGCAATTTTAATGACCGATAGGTACAAATCAATCCCAAAAAAAAGTGTAAAGTGGTACAGTGCCTCCTCGATTTTCGCGCACTCCAAAAGTATTTATTGTTAGAGTATATAAGCTCTTCTGCGTATCAATTATGAGAGTATTTCTAACAGAGTATATCGCTGAGCCGAGTTTCTAGTCATTCAATAAGTCCGGAATAGCGTTAACGCGCTCGATAGCGCGACGCTCCTGATTGCGCTGAAGTAAATTTTGAGCTGCTTTTGACGACATATTGTCCCTGATGATTTACATTTTGAATTCGCAACCTCAATATTTAATAATAATCGAGTTTGACAGTATATTCATTGATGGCTTGCGCGAAAATCGAGGAGATACTGTACTTTCACATAGATTCCATTTCTTTCCATTCGATTGGTTAAAATTTTAACAATTTATGAGTGCCCCGTCGAGCAACTATATCGGTGGCCGAGAAGTTGAGAGTCATACAGGAATATGGCAACTCCATGAATGTGTAAGCCCTGTGAGCTGCGCAGCTCCGACTTCCATCTCCAGAATCGCAACCAACGACGTCGACAGCTATGAGAACCATCGACCGATCTCTCTGTGCTGTCCTTCGATCATTGGCACTTTATTGTCCAATCGGATCACTCTAGGTACAAATCTTTCCGAAAACCGAATTTCTTTCAAACAATTCATGAGTAAAAATATACTAGGGTGAGGCCAGGGCTACGCCCCTGGGTGGAGCGTTTTGCTTTGGAAATAACAAAGATTTGCTCACACACATGAAACGTTTGAAGCCATACTATGAATTTTGAATTTGATTCAGGCCCAGTTCGAAGTAAAAAATAAGTTAACGCCGAGCATACTGATTGGCTACTGTTGACTGACGAATATTATTTTTCGTCAGGAGATAAATCATGTCCTGACCACAAAACCGTCGACTCGTACCGAAAGAAAAATAAATTATCCAATCAGAGATCATATTATTTTGAAACTAAGGAGACAGTATTTACTTCGCACTCCTTATTCACTTCTTTCTTATTTTACTTCGAATTGGCCTCCATAGTTTCCCTGTTTTGTTGTGCAAAAATGCCAGTACTTGCACAGATAACACGAACGACTTATCAGTGATAATACAGACGCTCGAGGTACCCAGTCCTATTCACGGCGCATTTGACGGCAAGACAATGATGACCATGCGCTTAGATGATGCTCAAGGCGACTACCAACATGTCGGAGACATAGTATATCTAGATGGAGAAAGGCGAACCTTTTATGGTAATCTACGGTTGTGTCCAATGTGATCGTGGCATGTGGTGGGTGGAGGTTCTAGGAGCACGGTCAAGAAGGTCAATGTAGATGCTGAAATTTCAGTTGATAATGTGATTGGATCGTAAAAATACTGTGGATATGTGTCCCGCCACTTAAGCTTAACATAATGTGGTTTGCCAGAAAATACTACTCATTTCTTTCATAAATCGTACAGAAGTCGCGGTATTTATTAAACATCACATTGTTTAATATCGCGTATTGAACTCGTACATCCAATGAGTTGAAACTTTGATACTGGGTAATACACCTGCTAAGTATTCATGCAACACCCCTTAAGTGATTCATGATACTCGCCGTAGGCCCACTATCAACAGTGGTACTCCATCAAAAAAAGTAGCACCATCAGTTGCAATAGTGGTAACCAACGTTACACATTGTCCCCTTACTGTAAAAAAGTTGAACTATGGGAGAGGATTTACTCGTCCAAAGTCAATATGAAAATACAGTAAAAACACACGTTTTAGCTGTCCCTGGCTGCTCTATGAAAATGTCCGGTATTTCGAGCCAAAAAATAACATGGCCCTACTTCGTAACATTCGCATATCGCGTCGGAATTCGCCTTTCGGAGTCCAAGCCTCTGGCCAGAGTATGGCTTAAAGTGGCAGAAAGGGCTCGTCACCCTACTGCACAGTGTGTTGACCGCTTATTCAGCGGCCTTTTCTGCCCGAGTGAAGCTATCCTAAGACATGCATCTCACCTTGCATCGTCCCAGAAAAAACCAACTGCCATTCATCTCGTCTTTGGCAGGTATTATTTTAAATAGCAGGACAATATTTTCATTTTGTATGTGGAATTGTTTGATCATTAATATTATCGACAACTGGCACGTCCAGCATCATGGGTGCATCGTGACAAAACATGACACCAAGTATTGAGGAACACACCAAATAATTGACAAATGGATATTTGCCATGGATATCGGGCAATACAACCTTGAGTGGTCAAATTAGTTGATGTTGGTTGGAAGTGCTGACTACTATGAACGAACTTGTCTCAAATTACTCTTTTTTTGACTTGGCGTTTGTATGTAAAAATTGCTCATTTTTGTACTTGGAATTTGTATGTCAAAATGACTCATTTTTTGACTTGACGTTTGTATGTAAAAATTACTCATTTTTGTACTTAGAATTTGTATATAAAAATTGCTCATTTGTTGACTTGACGTTTGTATGTAAAAATTACTCTCGTACTTAGTCTCGTACTTACGTGTTGCGTTAGAGCTTTAAGTAATAGACTAGGGTGAGGCCAGGGCTACGCCCCTGGGTGGAGCGTTTTGCTTTGGAAATAACAAAGATTTGCTCACACACATGAAACGTTTGAAGCCATACTATGAATTTTGAATTTGATTCAGGCCCAGTTCGAAGTAAAAAATAAGTTAACGCCGAGCATACTGATTGGCTACTGTTGACTGACGAATATTATTTTTCGTCAGGAGATAAATCATGTCCTGACCACAAAACCGTCGACTCGTACCGAAAGAAAAATAAATTATCCAATCAGAGATCATATTATTTTGAAACTAAGGAGACAGTATTTACTTCGCACTCCTTATTCACTTCTTTCTTATTTTACTTCGAATTGGCCTCCATAGTTTCCCTGTTTTGTTGTGCAAAAATGCCAGTACTTGCACAGATAACACGAACGACTTATCAGTGATAATACAGACGCTCGAGGTACCCAGTCCTATTCACGGCGCATTTGACGGCAAGACAATGATGACCATGCGCTTAGATGATGCTCAAGGCGACTACCAACATGTCGGAGACATAGTATATCTAGATGGAGAAAGGCGAACCTTTTATGGTAATCTACGGTTGTGTCCAATGTGATCGTGGCATGTGGTGGGTGGAGGTTCTAGGAGCACGGTCAAGAAGGTCAATGTAGATGCTGAAATTTCAGTTGATAATGTGATTGGATCGTAAAAATACTGTGGATATGTGTCCCGCCACTTAAGCTTAACATAATGTGGTTTGCCAGAAAATACTACTCATTTCTTTCATAAATCGTACAGAAGTCGCGGTATTTATTAAACATCACATTGTTTAATATCGCGTATTGAACTCGTACATCCAATGAGTTGAAACTTTGATACTGGGTAATACACCTGCTAAGTATTCATGCAACACCCCTTAAGTGATTCATGATACTCGCCGTAGGCCCACTATCAACAGTGGTACTCCATCAAAAAAAGTAGCACCATCAGTTGCAATAGTGGTAACCAACGTTACACATTGTCCCCTTACTGTAAAAAAGTTGAACTATGGGAGAGGATTTACTCGTCCAAAGTCAATATGAAAATACAGTAAAAACACACGTTTTAGCTGTCCCTGGCTGCTCTATGAAAATGTCCGGTATTTCGAGCCAAAAAATAACATGGCCCTACTTCGTAACATTCGCATATCGCGTCGGAATTCGCCTTTCGGAGTCCAAGCCTCTGGCCAGAGTATGGCTTAAAGTGGCAGAAAGGGCTCGTCACCCTACTGCACAGTGTGTTGACCGCTTATTCAGCGGCCTTTTCTGCCCGAGTGAAGCTATCCTAAGACATGCATCTCACCTTGCATCGTCCCAGAAAAAACCAACTGCCATTCATCTCGTCTTTGGCAGGTATTATTTTAAATAGCAGGACAATATTTTCATTTTGTATGTGGAATTGTTTGATCATTAATATTATCGACAACTGGCACGTCCAGCATCATGGGTGCATCGTGACAAAACATGACACCAAGTATTGAGGAACACACCAAATAATTGACAAATGGATATTTGCCATGGATATCGGGCAATACAACCTTGAGTGGTCAAATTAGTTGATGTTGGTTGGAAGTGCTGACTACTATGAACGAACTTGTCTCAAATTACTCTTTTTTTGACTTGGCGTTTGTATGTAAAAATTGCTCATTTTTGTACTTGGAATTTGTATGTCAAAATGACTCATTTTTTGACTTGACGTTTGTATGTAAAAATTACTCATTTTTGTACTTAGAATTTGTATATAAAAATTGCTCATTTGTTGACTTGACGTTTGTATGTAAAAATTACTCTCGTACTTAGTCTCGTACTTACGTGTTGCGTTAGAGCTTTAAGTAATAGACTAGGGTGAGGCCAGGGCTACGCCCCTGGGTGGAGCGTTTTGCTTTGGAAATAACAAAGATTTGCTCACACACATGAAACGTTTGAAGCCATACTATGAATTTTGAATTTGATTCAGGCCCAGTTCGAAGTAAAAAATAAGTTAACGCCGAGCATACTGATTGGCTACTGTTGACTGACGAATATTATTTTTCGTCAGGAGATAAATCATGTCCTGACCACAAAACCGTCGACTCGTACCGAAAGAAAAATAAATTATCCAATCAGAGATCATATTATTTTGAAACTAAGGAGACAGTATTTACTTCGCACTCCTTATTCACTTCTTTCTTATTTTACTTCGAATTGGCCTCCATAGTTTCCCTGTTTTGTTGTGCAAAAATGCCAGTACTTGCACAGATAACACGAACGACTTATCAGTGATAATACAGACGCTCGAGGTACCCAGTCCTATTCACGGCGCATTTGACGGCAAGACAATGATGACCATGCGCTTAGATGATGCTCAAGGCGACTACCAACATGTCGGAGACATAGTATATCTAGATGGAGAAAGGCGAACCTTTTATGGTAATCTACGGTTGTGTCCAATGTGATCGTGGCATGTGGTGGGTGGAGGTTCTAGGAGCACGGTCAAGAAGGTCAATGTAGATGCTGAAATTTCAGTTGATAATGTGATTGGATCGTAAAAATACTGTGGATATGTGTCCCGCCACTTAAGCTTAACATAATGTGGTTTGCCAGAAAATACTACTCATTTCTTTCATAAATCGTACAGAAGTCGCGGTATTTATTAAACATCACATTGTTTAATATCGCGTATTGAACTCGTACATCCAATGAGTTGAAACTTTGATACTGGGTAATACACCTGCTAAGTATTCATGCAACACCCCTTAAGTGATTCATGATACTCGCCGTAGGCCCACTATCAACAGTGGTACTCCATCAAAAAAAGTAGCACCATCAGTTGCAATAGTGGTAACCAACGTTACACATTGTCCCCTTACTGTAAAAAAGTTGAACTATGGGAGAGGATTTACTCGTCCAAAGTCAATATGAAAATACAGTAAAAACACACGTTTTAGCTGTCCCTGGCTGCTCTATGAAAATGTCCGGTATTTCGAGCCAAAAAATAACATGGCCCTACTTCGTAACATTCGCATATCGCGTCGGAATTCGCCTTTCGGAGTCCAAGCCTCTGGCCAGAGTATGGCTTAAAGTGGCAGAAAGGGCTCGTCACCCTACTGCACAGTGTGTTGACCGCTTATTCAGCGGCCTTTTCTGCCCGAGTGAAGCTATCCTAAGACATGCATCTCACCTTGCATCGTCCCAGAAAAAACCAACTGCCATTCATCTCGTCTTTGGCAGGTATTATTTTAAATAGCAGGACAATATTTTCATTTTGTATGTGGAATTGTTTGATCATTAATATTATCGACAACTGGCACGTCCAGCATCATGGGTGCATCGTGACAAAACATGACACCAAGTATTGAGGAACACACCAAATAATTGACAAATGGATATTTGCCATGGATATCGGGCAATACAACCTTGAGTGGTCAAATTAGTTGATGTTGGTTGGAAGTGCTGACTACTATGAACGAACTTGTCTCAAATTACTCTTTTTTTGACTTGGCGTTTGTATGTAAAAATTGCTCATTTTTGTACTTGGAATTTGTATGTCAAAATGACTCATTTTTTGACTTGACGTTTGTATGTAAAAATTACTCATTTTTGTACTTAGAATTTGTATATAAAAATTGCTCATTTGTTGACTTGACGTTTGTATGTAAAAATTACTCTCGTACTTAGTCTCGTACTTACGTGTTGCGTTAGAGCTTTAAGTAATAGACTAGGGTGAGGCCAGGGCTACGCCCCTGGGTGGAGCGTTTTGCTTTGGAAATAACAAAGATTTGCTCACACACATGAAACGTTTGAAGCCATACTATGAATTTTGAATTTGATTCAGGCCCAGTTCGAAGTAAAAAATAAGTTAACGCCGAGCATACTGATTGGCTACTGTTGACTGACGAATATTATTTTTCGTCAGGAGATAAATCATGTCCTGACCACAAAACCGTCGACTCGTACCGAAAGAAAAATAAATTATCCAATCAGAGATCATATTATTTTGAAACTAAGGAGACAGTATTTACTTCGCACTCCTTATTCACTTCTTTCTTATTTTACTTCGAATTGGCCTCCATAGTTTCCCTGTTTTGTTGTGCAAAAATGCCAGTACTTGCACAGATAACACGAACGACTTATCAGTGATAATACAGACGCTATTATCACTGATAAGTCGTTCGTGTTATCTGTGCAAGTACTGGCATTTTTGCACGAGGTACCAGTCCTATTCACGGCGCATTTGACGGCAAGACAATGATGACCATGCGCTTAGATGATGCTCAAGGCGACTATGCGCTTAGATGATGCTCAAGGCGACTATGCGCTTAGATGATGCTCAAGGCGACTACCAACATGTCGGAGACATAGTATATCTAGATGGAGAAAGGCGAACCTTTTATGGTAATCTACGGTTGTGTCCAATGTGATCGTGGCATGTGGTGGGTGGAGGTTCTAGGAGCACGGTCAAGAAGGTCAATGTAGATGCTGAAATTTCAGTTGATAATGTGATTGGATCGTAAAAATACTGTGGATATGTGTCCCGCCACTTAAGCTTAACATAATGTGGTTTGCCAGAAAATACTACTCATTTCTTTCATAAATCGTACAGAAGTCGCGGTATTTATTAAACATCACATTGTTTAATATCGCGTATTGAACTCGTACATCCAATGAGTTGAAACTTTGATACTGGGTAATACACCTGCTAAGTATTCATGCAACACCCCTTAAGTGATTCATGATACTCGCCGTAGGCCCACTATCAACAGTGGTACTCCATCAAAAAAAGTAGCACCATCAGTTGCAATAGTGGTAACCAACGTTACACATTGTCCCCTTACTGTAAAAAAGTTGAACTATGGGAGAGGATTTACTCGTCCAAAGTCAATATGAAAATACAGTAAAAACACACGTTTTAGCTGTCCCTGGCTGCTCTATGAAAATGTCCGGTATTTCGAGCCAAAAAATAACATGGCCCTACTTCGTAACATTCGCATATCGCGTCGGAATTCGCCTTTCGGAGTCCAAGCCTCTGGCCAGAGTATGGCTTAAAGTGGCAGAAAGGGCTCGTCACCCTACTGCACAGTGTGTTGACCGCTTATTCAGCGGCCTTTTCTGCCCGAGTGAAGCTATCCTAAGACATGCATCTCACCTTGCATCGTCCCAGAAAAAACCAACTGCCATTCATCTCGTCTTTGGCAGGTATTATTTTAAATAGCAGGACAATATTTTCATTTTGTATGTGGAATTGTTTGATCATTAATATTATCGACAACTGGCACGTCCAGCATCATGGGTGCATCGTGACAAAACATGACACCAAGTATTGAGGAACACACCAAATAATTGACAAATGGATATTTGCCATGGATATCGGGCAATACAACCTTGAGTGGTCAAATTAGTTGATGTTGGTTGGAAGTGCTGACTACTATGAACGAACTTGTCTCAAATTACTCTTTTTTTGACTTGGCGTTTGTATGTAAAAATTGCTCATTTTTGTACTTGGAATTTGTATGTCAAAATGACTCATTTTTTGACTTGACGTTTGTATGTAAAAATTACTCATTTTTGTACTTAGAATTTGTATATAAAAATTGCTCATTTGTTGACTTGACGTTTGTATGTAAAAATTACTCTCGTACTTAGTCTCGTACTTACGTGTTGCGTTAGAGCTTTAAGTAATAGACTAGGGTGAGGCCAGGGCTACGCCCCTGGGTGGAGCGTTTTGCTTTGGAAATAACAAAGATTTGCTCACACACATGAAACGTTTGAAGCCATACTATGAATTTTGAATTTGATTCAGGCCCAGTTCGAAGTAAAAAATAAGTTAACGCCGAGCATACTGATTGGCTACTGTTGACTGACGAATATTATTTTTCGTCAGGAGATAAATCATGTCCTGACCACAAAACCGTCGACTCGTACCGAAAGAAAAATAAATTATCCAATCAGAGATCATATTATTTTGAAACTAAGGAGACAGTATTTACTTCGCACTCCTTATTCACTTCTTTCTTATTTTACTTCGAATTGGCCTCCATAGTTTCCCTGTTTTGTTGTGCAAAAATGCCAGTACTTGCACAGATAACACGAACGACTTATCAGTGATAATACAGACGCTCGAGGTACCCAGTCCTATTCACGGCGCATTTGACGGCAAGACAATGATGACCATGCGCTTAGATGATGCTCAAGGCGACTATGCGCTTAGATGATGCTCAAGGCGACTACCAACATGTCGGAGACATAGTATATCTAGATGGAGAAAGGCGAACCTTTTATGGTAATCTACGGTTGTGTCCAATGTGATCGTGGCATGTGGTGGGTGGAGGTTCTAGGAGCACGGTCAAGAAGGTCAATGTAGATGCTGAAATTTCAGTTGATAATGTGATTGGATCGTAAAAATACTGTGGATATGTGTCCCGCCACTTAAGCTTAACATAATGTGGTTTGCCAGAAAATACTACTCATTTCTTTCATAAATCGTACAGAAGTCGCGGTATTTATTAAACATCACATTGTTTAATATCGCGTATTGAACTCGTACATCCAATGAGTTGAAACTTTGATACTGGGTAATACACCTGCTAAGTATTCATGCAACACCCCTTAAGTGATTCATGATACTCGCCGTAGGCCCACTATCAACAGTGGTACTCCATCAAAAAAAGTAGCACCATCAGTTGCAATAGTGGTAACCAACGTTACACATTGTCCCCTTACTGTAAAAAAGTTGAACTATGGGAGAGGATTTACTCGTCCAAAGTCAATATGAAAATACAGTAAAAACACACGTTTTAGCTGTCCCTGGCTGCTCTATGAAAATGTCCGGTATTTCGAGCCAAAAAATAACATGGCCCTACTTCGTAACATTCGCATATCGCGTCGGAATTCGCCTTTCGGAGTCCAAGCCTCTGGCCAGAGTATGGCTTAAAGTGGCAGAAAGGGCTCGTCACCCTACTGCACAGTGTGTTGACCGCTTATTCAGCGGCCTTTTCTGCCCGAGTGAAGCTATCCTAAGACATGCATCTCACCTTGCATCGTCCCAGAAAAAACCAACTGCCATTCATCTCGTCTTTGGCAGGTATTATTTTAAATAGCAGGACAATATTTTCATTTTGTATGTGGAATTGTTTGATCATTAATATTATCGACAACTGGCACGTCCAGCATCATGGGTGCATCGTGACAAAACATGACACCAAGTATTGAGGAACACACCAAATAATTGACAAATGGATATTTGCCATGGATATCGGGCAATACAACCTTGAGTGGTCAAATTAGTTGATGTTGGTTGGAAGTGCTGACTACTATGAACGAACTTGTCTCAAATTACTCTTTTTTTGACTTGGCGTTTGTATGTAAAAATTGCTCATTTTTGTACTTGGAATTTGTATGTCAAAATGACTCATTTTTTGACTTGACGTTTGTATGTAAAAATTACTCATTTTTGTACTTAGAATTTGTATATAAAAATTGCTCATTTGTTGACTTGACGTTTGTATGTAAAAATTACTCTCGTACTTAGTCTCGTACTTACGTGTTGCGTTAGAGCTTTAAGTAATAGACTAGGGTGAGGCCAGGGCTACGCCCCTGGGTGGAGCGTTTTGCTTTGGAAATAACAAAGATTTGCTCACACACATGAAACGTTTGAAGCCATACTATGAATTTTGAATTTGATTCAGGCCCAGTTCGAAGTAAAAAATAAGTTAACGCCGAGCATACTGATTGGCTACTGTTGACTGACGAATATTATTTTTCGTCAGGAGATAAATCATGTCCTGACCACAAAACCGTCGACTCGTACCGAAAGAAAAATAAATTATCCAATCAGAGATCATATTATTTTGAAACTAAGGAGACAGTATTTACTTCGCACTCCTTATTCACTTCTTTCTTATTTTACTTCGAATTGGCCTCCATAGTTTCCCTGTTTTGTTGTGCAAAAATGCCAGTACTTGCACAGATAACACGAACGACTTATCAGTGATAATACAGACGCTATTATCACTGATAAGTCGTTCGTGTTATCTGTGCAAGTACTGGCATTTTTGCACGAGGTACCAGTCCTATTCACGGCGCATTTGACGGCAAGACAATGATGACCATGCGCTTAGATGATGCTCAAGGCGACTATGCGCTTAGATGATGCTCAAGGCGACTACCAACATGTCGGAGACATAGTATATCTAGATGGAGAAAGGCGAACCTTTTATGGTAATCTACGGTTGTGTCCAATGTGATCGTGGCATGTGGTGGGTGGAGGTTCTAGGAGCACGGTCAAGAAGGTCAATGTAGATGCTGAAATTTCAGTTGATAATGTGATTGGATCGTAAAAATACTGTGGATATGTGTCCCGCCACTTAAGCTTAACATAATGTGGTTTGCCAGAAAATACTACTCATTTCTTTCATAAATCGTACAGAAGTCGCGGTATTTATTAAACATCACATTGTTTAATATCGCGTATTGAACTCGTACATCCAATGAGTTGAAACTTTGATACTGGGTAATACACCTGCTAAGTATTCATGCAACACCCCTTAAGTGATTCATGATACTCGCCGTAGGCCCACTATCAACAGTGGTACTCCATCAAAAAAAGTAGCACCATCAGTTGCAATAGTGGTAACCAACGTTACACATTGTCCCCTTACTGTAAAAAAGTTGAACTATGGGAGAGGATTTACTCGTCCAAAGTCAATATGAAAATACAGTAAAAACACACGTTTTAGCTGTCCCTGGCTGCTCTATGAAAATGTCCGGTATTTCGAGCCAAAAAATAACATGGCCCTACTTCGTAACATTCGCATATCGCGTCGGAATTCGCCTTTCGGAGTCCAAGCCTCTGGCCAGAGTATGGCTTAAAGTGGCAGAAAGGGCTCGTCACCCTACTGCACAGTGTGTTGACCGCTTATTCAGCGGCCTTTTCTGCCCGAGTGAAGCTATCCTAAGACATGCATCTCACCTTGCATCGTCCCAGAAAAAACCAACTGCCATTCATCTCGTCTTTGGCAGGTATTATTTTAAATAGCAGGACAATATTTTCATTTTGTATGTGGAATTGTTTGATCATTAATATTATCGACAACTGGCACGTCCAGCATCATGGGTGCATCGTGACAAAACATGACACCAAGTATTGAGGAACACACCAAATAATTGACAAATGGATATTTGCCATGGATATCGGGCAATACAACCTTGAGTGGTCAAATTAGTTGATGTTGGTTGGAAGTGCTGACTACTATGAACGAACTTGTCTCAAATTACTCTTTTTTTGACTTGGCGTTTGTATGTAAAAATTGCTCATTTTTGTACTTGGAATTTGTATGTCAAAATGACTCATTTTTTGACTTGACGTTTGTATGTAAAAATTACTCATTTTTGTACTTAGAATTTGTATATAAAAATTGCTCATTTGTTGACTTGACGTTTGTATGTAAAAATTACTCTCGTACTTAGTCTCGTACTTACGTGTTGCGTTAGAGCTTTAAGTAATAGACTAGGGTGAGGCCAGGGCTACGCCCCTGGGTGGAGCGTTTTGCTTTGGAAATAACAAAGATTTGCTCACACACATGAAACGTTTGAAGCCATACTATGAATTTTGAATTTGATTCAGGCCCAGTTCGAAGTAAAAAATAAGTTAACGCCGAGCATACTGATTGGCTACTGTTGACTGACGAATATTATTTTTCGTCAGGAGATAAATCATGTCCTGACCACAAAACCGTCGACTCGTACCGAAAGAAAAATAAATTATCCAATCAGAGATCATATTATTTTGAAACTAAGGAGATAGTATTTACTTCGCACTCCTTATTCACTTCTTTCTTATTTTACTTCGAATTGGCCTCCATAGTTTCCCTGTTTTGTTGTGCAAAAATGCCAGTACTTGCACAGATAACACGAACGACTTATCAGTGATAATACAGACGCTCGAGGTACCCAGTCCTATTCACGGCGCATTTGACGGCAAGACAATGATGACCATGCGCTTAGATGATGCTCAAGGCGACTATGCGCTTAGATGATGCTCAAGGCGACTACCAACATGTCGGAGACATAGTATATCTAGATGGAGAAAGGCGAACCTTTTATGGTAATCTACGGTTGTGTCCAATGTGATCGTGGCATGTGGTGGGTGGAGGTTCTAGGAGCACGGTCAAGAAGGTCAATGTAGATGCTGAAATTTCAGTTGATAATGTGATTGGATCGTAAAAATACTGTGGATATGTGTCCCGCCACTTAAGCTTAACATAATGTGGTTTGCCAGAAAATACTACTCATTTCTTTCATAAATCGTACAGAAGTCGCGGTATTTATTAAACATCACATTGTTTAATATCGCGTATTGAACTCGTACATCCAATGAGTTGAAACTTTGATACTGGGTAATACACCTGCTAAGTATTCATGCAACACCCCTTAAGTGATTCATGATACTCGCCGTAGGCCCACTATCAACAGTGGTACTCCATCAAAAAAAGTAGCACCATCAGTTGCAATAGTGGTAACCAACGTTACACATTGTCCCCTTACTGTAAAAAAGTTGAACTATGGGAGAGGATTTACTCGTCCAAAGTCAATATGAAAATACAGTAAAAACACACGTTTTAGCTGTCCCTGGCTGCTCTATGAAAATGTCCGGTATTTCGAGCCAAAAAATAACATGGCCCTACTTCGTAACATTCGCATATCGCGTCGGAATTCGCCTTTCGGAGTCCAAGCCTCTGGCCAGAGTATGGCTTAAAGTGGCAGAAAGGGCTCGTCACCCTACTGCACAGTGTGTTGACCGCTTATTCAGCGGCCTTTTCTGCCCGAGTGAAGCTATCCTAAGACATGCATCTCACCTTGCATCGTCCCAGAAAAAACCAACTGCCATTCATCTCGTCTTTGGCAGGTATTATTTTAAATAGCAGGACAATATTTTCATTTTGTATGTGGAATTGTTTGATCATTAATATTATCGACAACTGGCACGTCCAGCATCATGGGTGCATCGTGACAAAACATGACACCAAGTATTGAGGAACACACCAAATAATTGACAAATGGATATTTGCCATGGATATCGGGCAATACAACCTTGAGTGGTCAAATTAGTTGATGTTGGTTGGAAGTGCTGACTACTATGAACGAACTTGTCTCAAATTACTCTTTTTTTGACTTGGCGTTTGTATGTAAAAATTGCTCATTTTTGTACTTGGAATTTGTATGTCAAAATGACTCATTTTTTGACTTGACGTTTGTATGTAAAAATTACTCATTTTTGTACTTAGAATTTGTATATAAAAATTGCTCATTTGTTGACTTGACGTTTGTATGTAAAAATTACTCTCGTACTTAGTCTCGTACTTACGTGTTGCGTTAGAGCTTTAAGTAATAGACTAGGGTGAGGCCAGGGCTACGCCCCTGGGTGGAGCGTTTTGCTTTGGAAATAACAAAGATTTGCTCACACACATGAAACGTTTGAAGCCATACTATGAATTTTGAATTTGATTCAGGCCCAGTTCGAAGTAAAAAATAAGTTAACGCCGAGCATACTGATTGGCTACTGTTGACTGACGAATATTATTTTTCGTCAGGAGATAAATCATGTCCTGACCACAAAACCGTCGACTCGTACCGAAAGAAAAATAAATTATCCAATCAGAGATCATATTATTTTGAAACTAAGGAGACAGTATTTACTTCGCACTCCTTATTCACTTCTTTCTTATTTTACTTCGAATTGGCCTCCATAGTTTCCCTGTTTTGTTGTGCAAAAATGCCAGTACTTGCACAGATAACACGAACGACTTATCAGTGATAATACAGACGCTATTATCACTGATAAGTCGTTCGTGTTATCTGTGCAAGTACTGGCATTTTTGCACGAGGTACCAGTCCTATTCACGGCGCATTTGACGGCAAGACAATGATGACCATGCGCTTAGATGATGCTCAAGGCGACTATGCGCTTAGATGATGCTCAAGGCGACTACCAACATGTCGGAGACATAGTATATCTAGATGGAGAAAGGCGAACCTTTTATGGTAATCTACGGTTGTGTCCAATGTGATCGTGGCATGTGGTGGGTGGAGGTTCTAGGAGCACGGTCAAGAAGGTCAATGTAGATGCTGAAATTTCAGTTGATAATGTGATTGGATCGTAAAAATACTGTGGATATGTGTCCCGCCACTTAAGCTTAACATAATGTGGTTTGCCAGAAAATACTACTCATTTCTTTCATAAATCGTACAGAAGTCGCGGTATTTATTAAACATCACATTGTTTAATATCGCGTATTGAACTCGTACATCCAATGAGTTGAAACTTTGATACTGGGTAATACACCTGCTAAGTATTCATGCAACACCCCTTAAGTGATTCATGATACTCGCCGTAGGCCCACTATCAACAGTGGTACTCCATCAAAAAAAGTAGCACCATCAGTTGCAATAGTGGTAACCAACGTTACACATTGTCCCCTTACTGTAAAAAAGTTGAACTATGGGAGAGGATTTACTCGTCCAAAGTCAATATGAAAATACAGTAAAAACACACGTTTTAGCTGTCCCTGGCTGCTCTATGAAAATGTCCGGTATTTCGAGCCAAAAAATAACATGGCCCTACTTCGTAACATTCGCATATCGCGTCGGAATTCGCCTTTCGGAGTCCAAGCCTCTGGCCAGAGTATGGCTTAAAGTGGCAGAAAGGGCTCGTCACCCTACTGCACAGTGTGTTGACCGCTTATTCAGCGGCCTTTTCTGCCCGAGTGAAGCTATCCTAAGACATGCATCTCACCTTGCATCGTCCCAGAAAAAACCAACTGCCATTCATCTCGTCTTTGGCAGGTATTATTTTAAATAGCAGGACAATATTTTCATTTTGTATGTGGAATTGTTTGATCATTAATATTATCGACAACTGGCACGTCCAGCATCATGGGTGCATCGTGACAAAACATGACACCAAGTATTGAGGAACACACCAAATAATTGACAAATGGATATTTGCCATGGATATCGGGCAATACAACCTTGAGTGGTCAAATTAGTTGATGTTGGTTGGAAGTGCTGACTACTATGAACGAACTTGTCTCAAATTACTCTTTTTTTGACTTGGCGTTTGTATGTAAAAATTGCTCATTTTTGTACTTGGAATTTGTATGTCAAAATGACTCATTTTTTGACTTGACGTTTGTATGTAAAAATTACTCATTTTTGTACTTAGAATTTGTATATAAAAATTGCTCATTTGTTGACTTGACGTTTGTATGTAAAAATTACTCTCGTACTTAGTCTCGTACTTACGTGTTGCGTTAGAGCTTTAAGTAATAGACTAGGGTGAGGCCAGGGCTACGCCCCTGGGTGGAGCGTTTTGCTTTGGAAATAACAAAGATTTGCTCACACACATGAAACGTTTGAAGCCATACTATGAATTTTGAATTTGATTCAGGCCCAGTTCGAAGTAAAAAATAAGTTAACGCCGAGCATACTGATTGGCTACTGTTGACTGACGAATATTATTTTTCGTCAGGAGATAAATCATGTCCTGACCACAAAACCGTCGACTCGTACCGAAAGAAAAATAAATTATCCAATCAGAGATCATATTATTTTGAAACTAAGGAGACAGTATTTACTTCGCACTCCTTATTCACTTCTTTCTTATTTTACTTCGAATTGGCCTCCATAGTTTCCCTGTTTTGTTGTGCAAAAATGCCAGTACTTGCACAGATAACACGAACGACTTATCAGTGATAATACAGACGCTCGAGGTACCCAGTCCTATTCACGGCGCATTTGACGGCAAGACAATGATGACCATGCGCTTAGATGATGCTCAAGGCGACTACCAACATGTCGGAGACATAGTATATCTAGATGGAGAAAGGCGAACCTTTTATGGTAATCTACGGTTGTGTCCAATGTGATCGTGGCATGTGGTGGGTGGAGGTTCTAGGAGCACGGTCAAGAAGGTCAATGTAGATGCTGAAATTTCAGTTGATAATGTGATTGGATCGTAAAAATACTGTGGATATGTGTCCCGCCACTTAAGCTTAACATAATGTGGTTTGCCAGAAAATACTACTCATTTCTTTCATAAATCGTACAGAAGTCGCGGTATTTATTAAACATCACATTGTTTAATATCGCGTATTGAACTCGTACATCCAATGAGTTGAAACTTTGATACTGGGTAATACACCTGCTAAGTATTCATGCAACACCCCTTAAGTGATTCATGATACTCGCCGTAGGCCCACTATCAACAGTGGTACTCCATCAAAAAAAGTAGCACCATCAGTTGCAATAGTGGTAACCAACGTTACACATTGTCCCCTTACTGTAAAAAAGTTGAACTATGGGAGAGGATTTACTCGTCCAAAGTCAATATGAAAATACAGTAAAAACACACGTTTTAGCTGTCCCTGGCTGCTCTATGAAAATGTCCGGTATTTCGAGCCAAAAAATAACATGGCCCTACTTCGTAACATTCGCATATCGCGTCGGAATTCGCCTTTCGGAGTCCAAGCCTCTGGCCAGAGTATGGCTTAAAGTGGCAGAAAGGGCTCGTCACCCTACTGCACAGTGTGTTGACCGCTTATTCAGCGGCCTTTTCTGCCCGAGTGAAGCTATCCTAAGACATGCATCTCACCTTGCATCGTCCCAGAAAAAACCAACTGCCATTCATCTCGTCTTTGGCAGGTATTATTTTAAATAGCAGGACAATATTTTCATTTTGTATGTGGAATTGTTTGATCATTAATATTATCGACAACTGGCACGTCCAGCATCATGGGTGCATCGTGACAAAACATGACACCAAGTATTGAGGAACACACCAAATAATTGACAAATGGATATTTGCCATGGATATCGGGCAATACAACCTTGAGTGGTCAAATTAGTTGATGTTGGTTGGAAGTGCTGACTACTATGAACGAACTTGTCTCAAATTACTCTTTTTTTGACTTGGCGTTTGTATGTAAAAATTGCTCATTTTTGTACTTGGAATTTGTATGTCAAAATGACTCATTTTTTGACTTGACGTTTGTATGTAAAAATTACTCATTTTTGTACTTAGAATTTGTATATAAAAATTGCTCATTTGTTGACTTGACGTTTGTATGTAAAAATTACTCTCGTACTTAGTCTCGTACTTACGTGTTGCGTTAGAGCTTTAAGTAATAGACTAGGGTGAGGCCAGGGCTACGCCCCTGGGTGGAGCGTTTTGCTTTGGAAATAACAAAGATTTGCTCACACACATGAAACGTTTGAAGCCATACTATGAATTTTGAATTTGATTCAGGCCCAGTTCGAAGTAAAAAAATAAGTTAACGCCGAGCATACTGATTGGCTACTGTTGACTGACGAATATTATTTTTCGTCAGGAGATAAATCATGTCCTGACCACAAAACCGTCGACTCGTACCGAAAGAAAAATAAATTATCCAATCAGAGATCATATTATTTTGAAACTAAGGAGACAGTATTTACTTCGCACTCCTTATTCACTTCTTTCTTATTTTACTTCGAATTGGCCTCCATAGTTTCCCTGTTTTGTTGTGCAAAAATGCCAGTACTTGCACAGATAACACGAACGACTTATCAGTGATAATACAGACGCTCGAGGTACCCAGTCCTATTCACGGCGCATTTGACGGCAAGACAATGATGACCATGCGCTTAGATGATGCTCAAGGCGACTATGCGCTTAGATGATGCTCAAGGCGACTACCAACATGTCGGAGACATAGTATATCTAGATGGAGAAAGGCGAACCTTTTATGGTAATCTACGGTTGTGTCCAATGTGATCGTGGCATGTGGTGGGTGGAGGTTCTAGGAGCACGGTCAAGAAGGTCAATGTAGATGCTGAAATTTCAGTTGATAATGTGATTGGATCGTAAAAATACTGTGGATATGTGTCCCGCCACTTAAGCTTAACATAATGTGGTTTGCCAGAAAATACTACTCATTTCTTTCATAAATCGTACAGAAGTCGCGGTATTTATTAAACATCACATTGTTTAATATCGCGTATTGAACTCGTACATCCAATGAGTTGAAACTTTGATACTGGGTAATACACCTGCTAAGTATTCATGCAACACCCCTTAAGTGATTCATGATACTCGCCGTAGGCCCACTATCAACAGTGGTACTCCATCAAAAAAAGTAGCACCATCAGTTGCAATAGTGGTAACCAACGTTACACATTGTCCCCTTACTGTAAAAAAGTTGAACTATGGGAGAGGATTTACTCGTCCAAAGTCAATATGAAAATACAGTAAAAACACACGTTTTAGCTGTCCCTGGCTGCTCTATGAAAATGTCCGGTATTTCGAGCCAAAAAATAACATGGCCCTACTTCGTAACATTCGCATATCGCGTCGGAATTCGCCTTTCGGAGTCCAAGCCTCTGGCCAGAGTATGGCTTAAAGTGGCAGAAAGGGCTCGTCACCCTACTGCACAGTGTGTTGACCGCTTATTCAGCGGCCTTTTCTGCCCGAGTGAAGCTATCCTAAGACATGCATCTCACCTTGCATCGTCCCAGAAAAAACCAACTGCCATTCATCTCGTCTTTGGCAGGTATTATTTTAAATAGCAGGACAATATTTTCATTTTGTATGTGGAATTGTTTGATCATTAATATTATCGACAACTGGCACGTCCAGCATCATGGGTGCATCGTGACAAAACATGACACCAAGTATTGAGGAACACACCAAATAATTGACAAATGGATATTTGCCATGGATATCGGGCAATACAACCTTGAGTGGTCAAATTAGTTGATGTTGGTTGGAAGTGCTGACTACTATGAACGAACTTGTCTCAAATTACTCTTTTTTTGACTTGGCGTTTGTATGTAAAAATTGCTCATTTTTGTACTTGGAATTTGTATGTCAAAATGACTCATTTTTTGACTTGACGTTTGTATGTAAAAATTACTCATTTTTGTACTTAGAATTTGTATATAAAAATTGCTCATTTGTTGACTTGACGTTTGTATGTAAAAATTACTCTCGTACTTAGTCTCGTACTTACGTGTTGCGTTAGAGCTTTAAGTAATAGACTAGGGTGAGGCCAGGGCTACGCCCCTGGGTGGAGCGTTTTGCTTTGGAAATAACAAAGATTTGCTCACACACATGAAACGTTTGAAGCCATACTATGAATTTTGAATTTGATTCAGGCCCAGTTCGAAGTAAAAAATAAGTTAACGCCGAGCATACTGATTGGCTACTGTTGACTGACGAATATTATTTTTCGTCAGGAGATAAATCATGTCCTGACCACAAAACCGTCGACTCGTACCGAAAGAAAAATAAATTATCCAATCAGAGATCATATTATTTTGAAACTAAGGAGACAGTATTTACTTCGCACTCCTTATTCACTTCTTTCTTATTTTACTTCGAATTGGCCTCCATAGTTTCCCTGTTTTGTTGTGCAAAAATGCCAGTACTTGCACAGATAACACGAACGACTTATCAGTGATAATACAGACGCTATTATCACTGATAAGTCGTTCGTGTTATCTGTGCAAGTACTGGCATTTTTGCACGAGGTACCAGTCCTATTCACGGCGCATTTGACGGCAAGACAATGATGACCATGCGCTTAGATGATGCTCAAGGCGACTATGCGCTTAGATGATGCTCAAGGCGACTACCAACATGTCGGAGACATAGTATATCTAGATGGAGAAAGGCGAACCTTTTATGGTAATCTACGGTTGTGTCCAATGTGATCGTGGCATGTGGTGGGTGGAGGTTCTAGGAGCACGGTCAAGAAGGTCAATGTAGATGCTGAAATTTCAGTTGATAATGTGATTGGATCGTAAAAATACTGTGGATATGTGTCCCGCCACTTAAGCTTAACATAATGTGGTTTGCCAGAAAATACTACTCATTTCTTTCATAAATCGTACAGAAGTCGCGGTATTTATTAAACATCACATTGTTTAATATCGCGTATTGAACTCGTACATCCAATGAGTTGAAACTTTGATACTGGGTAATACACCTGCTAAGTATTCATGCAACACCCCTTAAGTGATTCATGATACTCGCCGTAGGCCCACTATCAACAGTGGTACTCCATCAAAAAAAGTAGCACCATCAGTTGCAATAGTGGTAACCAACGTTACACATTGTCCCCTTACTGTAAAAAAGTTGAACTATGGGAGAGGATTTACTCGTCCAAAGTCAATATGAAAATACAGTAAAAACACACGTTTTAGCTGTCCCTGGCTGCTCTATGAAAATGTCCGGTATTTCGAGCCAAAAAATAACATGGCCCTACTTCGTAACATTCGCATATCGCGTCGGAATTCGCCTTTCGGAGTCCAAGCCTCTGGCCAGAGTATGGCTTAAAGTGGCAGAAAGGGCTCGTCACCCTACTGCACAGTGTGTTGACCGCTTATTCAGCGGCCTTTTCTGCCCGAGTGAAGCTATCCTAAGACATGCATCTCACCTTGCATCGTCCCAGAAAAAACCAACTGCCATTCATCTCGTCTTTGGCAGGTATTATTTTAAATAGCAGGACAATATTTTCATTTTGTATGTGGAATTGTTTGATCATTAATATTATCGACAACTGGCACGTCCAGCATCATGGGTGCATCGTGACAAAACATGACACCAAGTATTGAGGAACACACCAAATAATTGACAAATGGATATTTGCCATGGATATCGGGCAATACAACCTTGAGTGGTCAAATTAGTTGATGTTGGTTGGAAGTGCTGACTACTATGAACGAACTTGTCTCAAATTACTCTTTTTTTGACTTGGCGTTTGTATGTAAAAATTGCTCATTTTTGTACTTGGAATTTGTATGTCAAAATGACTCATTTTTTGACTTGACGTTTGTATGTAAAAATTACTCATTTTTGTACTTAGAATTTGTATATAAAAATTGCTCATTTGTTGACTTGACGTTTGTATGTAAAAATTACTCTCGTACTTAGTCTCGTACTTACGTGTTGCGTTAGAGCTTTAAGTAATAGACTAGGGTGAGGCCAGGGCTACGCCCCTGGGTGGAGCGTTTTGCTTTGGAAATAACAAAGATTTGCTCACACACATGAAACGTTTGAAGCCATACTATGAATTTTGAATTTGATTCAGGCCCAGTTCGAAGTAAAAAATAAGTTAACGCCGAGCATACTGATTGGCTACTGTTGACTGACGAATATTATTTTTCGTCAGGAGATAAATCATGTCCTGACCACAAAACCGTCGACTCGTACCGAAAGAAAAATAAATTATCCAATCAGAGATCATATTATTTTGAAACTAAGGAGACAGTATTTACTTCGCACTCCTTATTCACTTCTTTCTTATTTTACTTCGAATTGGCCTCCATAGTTTCCCTGTTTTGTTGTGCAAAAATGCCAGTACTTGCACAGATAACACGAACGACTTATCAGTGATAATACAGACGCTATTATCACTGATAAGTCGTTCGTGTTATCTGTGCAAGTACTGGCATTTTTGCACGAGGTACCAGTCCTATTCACGGCGCATTTGACGGCAAGACAATGATGACCATGCGCTTAGATGATGCTCAAGGCGACTATGCGCTTAGATGATGCTCAAGGCGACTACCAACATGTCGGAGACATAGTATATCTAGATGGAGAAAGGCGAACCTTTTATGGTAATCTACGGTTGTGTCCAATGTGATCGTGGCATGTGGTGGGTGGAGGTTCTAGGAGCACGGTCAAGAAGGTCAATGTAGATGCTGAAATTTCAGTTGATAATGTGATTGGATCGTAAAAATACTGTGGATATGTGTCCCGCCACTTAAGCTTAACATAATGTGGTTTGCCAGAAAATACTACTCATTTCTTTCATAAATCGTACAGAAGTCGCGGTATTTATTAAACATCACATTGTTTAATATCGCGTATTGAACTCGTACATCCAATGAGTTGAAACTTTGATACTGGGTAATACACCTGCTAAGTATTCATGCAACACCCCTTAAGTGATTCATGATACTCGCCGTAGGCCCACTATCAACAGTGGTACTCCATCAAAAAAAGTAGCACCATCAGTTGCAATAGTGGTAACCAACGTTACACATTGTCCCCTTACTGTAAAAAAGTTGAACTATGGGAGAGGATTTACTCGTCCAAAGTCAATATGAAAATACAGTAAAAACACACGTTTTAGCTGTCCCTGGCTGCTCTATGAAAATGTCCGGTATTTCGAGCCAAAAAATAACATGGCCCTACTTCGTAACATTCGCATATCGCGTCGGAATTCGCCTTTCGGAGTCCAAGCCTCTGGCCAGAGTATGGCTTAAAGTGGCAGAAAGGGCTCGTCACCCTACTGCACAGTGTGTTGACCGCTTATTCAGCGGCCTTTTCTGCCCGAGTGAAGCTATCCTAAGACATGCATCTCACCTTGCATCGTCCCAGAAAAAACCAACTGCCATTCATCTCGTCTTTGGCAGGTATTATTTTAAATAGCAGGACAATATTTTCATTTTGTATGTGGAATTGTTTGATCATTAATATTATCGACAACTGGCACGTCCAGCATCATGGGTGCATCGTGACAAAACATGACACCAAGTATTGAGGAACACACCAAATAATTGACAAATGGATATTTGCCATGGATATCGGGCAATACAACCTTGAGTGGTCAAATTAGTTGATGTTGGTTGGAAGTGCTGACTACTATGAACGAACTTGTCTCAAATTACTCTTTTTTTGACTTGGCGTTTGTATGTAAAAATTGCTCATTTTTGTACTTGGAATTTGTATGTCAAAATGACTCATTTTTTGACTTGACGTTTGTATGTAAAAATTACTCATTTTTGTACTTAGAATTTGTATATAAAAATTGCTCATTTGTTGACTTGACGTTTGTATGTAAAAATTACTCTCGTACTTAGTCTCGTACTTACGTGTTGCGTTAGAGCTTTAAGTAATAGACTAGGGTGAGGCCAGGGCTACGCCCCTGGGTGGAGCGTTTTGCTTTGGAAATAACAAAGATTTGCTCACACACATGAAACGTTTGAAGCCATACTATGAATTTTGAATTTGATTCAGGCCCAGTTCGAAGTAAAAAATAAGTTAACGCCGAGCATACTGATTGGCTACTGTTGACTGACGAATATTATTTTTCGTCAGGAGATAAATCATGTCCTGACCACAAAACCGTCGACTCGTACCGAAAGAAAAATAAATTATCCAATCAGAGATCATATTATTTTGAAACTAAGGAGATAGTATTTACTTCGCACTCCTTATTCACTTCTTTCTTATTTTACTTCGAATTGGCCTCCATAGTTTCCCTGTTTTGTTGTGCAAAAATGCCAGTACTTGCACAGATAACACGAACGACTTATCAGTGATAATACAGACGCTCGAGGTACCCAGTCCTATTCACGGCGCATTTGACGGCAAGACAATGATGACCATGCGCTTAGATGATGCTCAAGGCGACTATGCGCTTAGATGATGCTCAAGGCGACTACCAACATGTCGGAGACATAGTATATCTAGATGGAGAAAGGCGAACCTTTTATGGTAATCTACGGTTGTGTCCAATGTGATCGTGGCATGTGGTGGGTGGAGGTTCTAGGAGCACGGTCAAGAAGGTCAATGTAGATGCTGAAATTTCAGTTGATAATGTGATTGGATCGTAAAAATACTGTGGATATGTGTCCCGCCACTTAAGCTTAACATAATGTGGTTTGCCAGAAAATACTACTCATTTCTTTCATAAATCGTACAGAAGTCGCGGTATTTATTAAACATCACATTGTTTAATATCGCGTATTGAACTCGTACATCCAATGAGTTGAAACTTTGATACTGGGTAATACACCTGCTAAGTATTCATGCAACACCCCTTAAGTGATTCATGATACTCGCCGTAGGCCCACTATCAACAGTGGTACTCCATCAAAAAAAGTAGCACCATCAGTTGCAATAGTGGTAACCAACGTTACACATTGTCCCCTTACTGTAAAAAAGTTGAACTATGGGAGAGGATTTACTCGTCCAAAGTCAATATGAAAATACAGTAAAAACACACGTTTTAGCTGTCCCTGGCTGCTCTATGAAAATGTCCGGTATTTCGAGCCAAAAAATAACATGGCCCTACTTCGTAACATTCGCATATCGCGTCGGAATTCGCCTTTCGGAGTCCAAGCCTCTGGCCAGAGTATGGCTTAAAGTGGCAGAAAGGGCTCGTCACCCTACTGCACAGTGTGTTGACCGCTTATTCAGCGGCCTTTTCTGCCCGAGTGAAGCTATCCTAAGACATGCATCTCACCTTGCATCGTCCCAGAAAAAACCAACTGCCATTCATCTCGTCTTTGGCAGGTATTATTTTAAATAGCAGGACAATATTTTCATTTTGTATGTGGAATTGTTTGATCATTAATATTATCGACAACTGGCACGTCCAGCATCATGGGTGCATCGTGACAAAACATGACACCAAGTATTGAGGAACACACCAAATAATTGACAAATGGATATTTGCCATGGATATCGGGCAATACAACCTTGAGTGGTCAAATTAGTTGATGTTGGTTGGAAGTGCTGACTACTATGAACGAACTTGTCTCAAATTACTCTTTTTTTGACTTGGCGTTTGTATGTAAAAATTGCTCATTTTTGTACTTGGAATTTGTATGTCAAAATGACTCATTTTTTGACTTGACGTTTGTATGTAAAAATTACTCATTTTTGTACTTAGAATTTGTATATAAAAATTGCTCATTTGTTGACTTGACGTTTGTATGTAAAAATTACTCTCGTACTTAGTCTCGTACTTACGTGTTGCGTTAGAGCTTTAAGTAATAGACTAGGGTGAGGCCAGGGCTACGCCCCTGGGTGGAGCGTTTTGCTTTGGAAATAACAAAGATTTGCTCACACACATGAAACGTTTGAAGCCATACTATGAATTTTGAATTTGATTCAGGCCCAGTTCGAAGTAAAAAATAAGTTAACGCCGAGCATACTGATTGGCTACTGTTGACTGACGAATATTATTTTTCGTCAGGAGATAAATCATGTCCTGACCACAAAACCGTCGACTCGTACCGAAAGAAAAATAAATTATCCAATCAGAGATCATATTATTTTGAAACTAAGGAGACAGTATTTACTTCGCACTCCTTATTCACTTCTTTCTTATTTTACTTCGAATTGGCCTCCATAGTTTCCCTGTTTTGTTGTGCAAAAATGCCAGTACTTGCACAGATAACACGAATGACTTATCAGTGATAATACAGACGCTCGAGGTACCCAGTCCTATTCACGGCGCATTTGACGGCAAGACAATGATGACCATGCGCTTAGATGATGCTCAAGGCGACTATGCGCTTAGATGATGCTCAAGGCGACTACCAACATGTCGGAGACATAGTATATCTAGATGGAGAAAGGCGAACCTTTTATGGTAATCTACGGTTGTGTCCAATGTGAGCGTGGCATGTGGTGGGTGGAGGTTCTAGGAGCACGGTCAAGAAGGTCAATGTAGATGCTGAAATTTCAGTTGATAATGTGATTGGATCGTAAAAATACTGTGGATATGTGTCCCGCCACTTAAGCTTAACATAATGTGGTTTGCCAGAAAATACTACTCATTTCTTTCATAAATCGTACAGAAGTCGCGGTATTTATTAAACATCACATTGTTTAATATCGCGTATTGAACTCGTACATCCAATGAGTTGAAACTTTGATACTGGGTAATACACCTGCTAAGTATTCATGCAACACCCCTTAAGTGATTCATGATACTCGCCGTAGGCCCACTATCAACAGTGGTACTCCATCAAAAAAAGTAGCACCATCAGTTGCAATAGTGGTAACCAACGTTACACATTGTCCCCTTACTGTAAAAAAGTTGAACTATGGGAGAGGATTTACTCGTCCAAAGTCAATATGAAAATACAGTAAAAACACACGTTTTAGCTGTCCCTGGCTGCTCTATGAAAATGTCCGGTATTTCGAGCCAAAAAATAACATGGCCCTACTTCGTAACATTCGCATATCGCGTCGGAATTCGCCTTTCGGAGTCCAAGCCTCTGGCCAGAGTATGGCTTAAAGTGGCAGAAAGGGCTCGTCACCCTACTGCACAGTGTGTTGACCGCTTATTCAGCGGCCTTTTCTGCCCGAGTGAAGCTATCCTAAGACATGCATCTCACCTTGCATCGTCCCAGAAAAAACCAACTGCCATTCATCTCGTCTTTGGCAGGCATTATTTTAAATAGCAGGACAATATTTTCATTTTGTATGTGGAATTGTTTGATCATTAATATTATCGACAACTGGCACGTCCAGCATCATGGGTGCATCGTGACAAAACATGACACCAAGTATTGAGGAACACACCAAATAATTGACAAATGGATATTTGCCATGGATATCGGGCAATACAACCTTGAGTGGTCAAATTAGTTGATGTTGGTTGGAAGTGCTGACTACTATGAACGAACTTGTCTCAAATTACTCTTTTTTTGACTTGGCGTTTGTATGTAAAAATTGCTCATTTTTGTACTTGGAATTTGTATGTCAAAATGACTCATTTTTTGACTTGACGTTTGTATGTAAAAATTACTCATTTTTGTACTTAGAATTTGTATATAAAAATTGCTCATTTGTTGACTTGACGTTTGTATGTAAAAATTACTCTCGTACTTAGTCTCGTACTTACGTGTTGCGTTAGAGCTTTAAGTAATAGACTAGGGTGAGGCCAGGGCTACGCCCCTGGGTGGAGCGTTTTGCTTTGGAAATAACAAAGATTTGCTCACACACATGAAACGTTTGAAGCCATACTATGAATTTTGAATTTGATTCAGGCCCAGTTCGAAGTAAAAAATAAGTTAACGCCGAGCATACTGATTGGCTACTGTTGACTGACGAATATTATTTTTCGTCAGGAGATAAATCATGTCCTGACCACAAAACCGTCGACTCGTACCGAAAGAAAAATAAATTATCCAATCAGAGATCATATTATTTTGAAACTAAGGAGACAGTATTTACTTCGCACTCCTTATTCACTTCTTTCTTATTTTACTTCGAATTGGCCTCCATAGTTTCCCTGTTTTGTTGTGCAAAAATGCCAGTACTTGCACAGATAACACGAACGACTTATCAGTGATAATACAGACGCTCGAGGTACCCAGTCCTATTCACGGCGCATTTGACGGCAAGACAATGATGACCATGCGCTTAGATGATGCTCAAGGCGACTATGCGCTTAGATGATGCTCAAGGCGACTACCAACATGTCGGAGACATAGTATATCTAGATGGAGAAAGGCGAACCTTTTATGGTAATCTACGGTTGTGTCCAATGTGATCGTGGCATGTGGTGGGTGGAGGTTCTAGGAGCACGGTCAAGAAGGTCAATGTAGATGCTGAAATTTCAGTTGATAATGTGATTGGATCGTAAAAATACTGTGGATATGTGTCCCGCCACTTAAGCTTAACATAATGTGGTTTGCCAGAAAATACTACTCATTTCTTTCATAAATCGTACAGAAGTCGCGGTATTTATTAAACATCACATTGTTTAATATCGCGTATTGAACTCGTACATCCAATGAGTTGAAACTTTGATACTGGGTAATACACCTGCTAAGTATTCATGCAACACCCCTTAAGTGATTCATGATACTCGCCGTAGGCCCACTATCAACAGTGGTACTCCATCAAAAAAGTAGCACCATCAGTTGCAATAGTGGTAACCAACGTTACACATTGTCCCCTTACTGTAAAAAAGTTGAACTATGGGAGAGGATTTACTCGTCCAAAGTCAATATGAAAATACAGTAAAAACACACGTTTTAGCTGTCCCTGGCTGCTCTATGAAAATGTCCGGTATTTCGAGCCAAAAAATAACATGGCCCTACTTCGTAACATTCGCATATCGCGTCGGAATTCGCCTTTCGGAGTCCAAGCCTCTGGCCAGAGTATGGCTTAAAGTGGCAGAAAGGGCTCGTCACCCTACTGCACAGTGTGTTGACCGCTTATTCAGCGGCCTTTTCTGCCCGAGTGAAGCTATCCTAAGACATGCATCTCACCTTGCATCGTCCCAGAAAAAACCAACTGCCATTCATCTCGTCTTTGGCAGGCATTATTTTAAATAGCAGGACAATATTTTCATTTTGTATGTGGAATTGTTTGATCATTAATATTATCGACAACTGGCACGTCCAGCATCATGGGTGCATCGTGACAAAACATGACACCAAGTATTGAGGAACACACCAAATAATTGACAAATGGATATTTGCCATGGATATCGGGCAATACAACCTTGAGTGGTCAAATTAGTTGATGTTGGTTGGAAGTGCTGACTACTATGAACGAACTTGTCTCAAATTACTCTTTTTTTGACTTGGCGTTTGTATGTAAAAATTGCTCATTTTTGTACTTGGAATTTGTATGTCAAAATGACTCATTTTTTGACTTGACGTTTGTATGTAAAAATTACTCATTTTTGTACTTAGAATTTGTATATAAAAATTGCTCATTTGTTGACTTGACGTTTGTATGTAAAAATTACTCTCGTACTTAGTCTCGTACTTACGTGTTGCGTTAGAGCTTTAAGTAATAGACTAGGGTGAGGCCAGGGCTACGCCCCTGGGTGGAGCGTTTTGCTTTGGAAATAACAAAGATTTGCTCACACACATGAAACGTTTGAAGCCATACTATGAATTTTGAATTTGATTCAGGCCCAGTTCGAAGTAAAAAATAAGTTAACGCCGAGCATACTGATTGGCTACTGTTGACTGACGAATATTATTTTTCGTCAGGAGATAAATCATGTCCTGACCACAAAACCGTCGACTCGTACCGAAAGAAAAATAAATTATCCAATCAGAGATCATATTATTTTGAAACTAAGGAGACAGTATTTACTTCGCACTCCTTATTCACTTCTTTCTTATTTTACTTCGAATTGGCCTCCATAGTTTCCCTGTTTTGTTGTGCAAAAATGCCAGTACTTGCACAGATAACACGAACGACTTATCAGTGATAATACAGACGCTCGAGGTACCCAGTCCTATTCACGGCGCATTTGACGGCAAGACAATGATGACCATGCGCTTAGATGATGCTCAAGGCGACTATGCGCTTAGATGATGCTCAAGGCGACTACCAACATGTCGGAGACATAGTATATCTAGATGGAGAAAGGCGAACCTTTTATGGTAATCTACGGTTGTGTCCAATGTGATCGTGGCATGTGGTGGGTGGAGGTTCTAGGAGCACGGTCAAGAAGGTCAATGTAGATGCTGAAATTTCAGTTGATAATGTGATTGGATCGTAAAAATACTGTGGATATGTGTCCCGCCACTTAAGCTTAACATAATGTGGTTTGCCAGAAAATACTACTCATTTCTTTCATAAATCGTACAGAAGTCGCGGTATTTATTAAACATCACATTGTTTAATATCGCGTATTGAACTCGTACATCCAATGAGTTGAAACTTTGATACTGGGTAATACACCTGCTAAGTATTCATGCAACACCCCTTAAGTGATTCATGATACTCGCCGTAGGCCCACTATCAACAGTGGTACTCCATCAAAAAAGTAGCACCATCAGTTGCAATAGTGGTAACCAACGTTACACATTGTCCCCTTACTGTAAAAAAGTTGAACTATGGGAGAGGATTTACTCGTCCAAAGTCAATATGAAAATACAGTAAAAACACACGTTTTAGCTGTCCCTGGCTGCTCTATGAAAATGTCCGGTATTTCGAGCCAAAAAATAACATGGCCCTACTTCGTAACATTCGCATATCGCGTCGGAATTCGCCTTTCGGAGTCCAAGCCTCTGGCCAGAGTATGGCTTAAAGTGGCAGAATGGGCTCGTCACCCTACTGCACAGTGTGTTGACCGCTTATTCAGCGGCCTTTTCTGCCCGAGTGAAGCTATCCTAAGACATGCATCTCACCTTGCATCGTCCCAGAAAAAACCAACTGCCATTCATCTCGTCTTTGGCAGGCATTATTTTAAATAGCAGGACAATATTTTCATTTTGTATGTGGAATTGTTTGATCATTAATATTATCGACAACTGGCACGTCCAGCATCATGGGTGCATCGTGACAAAACATGACACCAAGTATTGAGGAACACACCAAATAATTGACAAATGGATATTTGCCATGGATATCGGGCAATACAACCTTGAGTGGTCAAATTAGTTGATGTTGGTTGGAAGTGCTGACTACTATGAACGAACTTGTCTCAAATTACTCTTTTTTTGACTTGGCGTTTGTATGTAAAAATTGCTCATTTTTGTACTTGGAATTTGTATGTCAAAATGACTCATTTTTTGACTTGACGTTTGTATGTAAAAATTACTCATTTTTGTACTTAGAATTTGTATATAAAAATTGCTCATTTGTTGACTTGACGTTTGTATGTAAAAATTACTCTCGTACTTAGTCTCGTACTTACGTGTTGCGTTAGAGCTTTAAGTAATAGACTAGGGTGAGGCCAGGGCTACGCCCCTGGGTGGAGCGTTTTGCTTTGGAAATAACAAAGATTTGCTCACACACATGAAACGTTTGAAGCCATACTATGAATTTTGAATTTGATTCAGGCCCAGTTCGAAGTAAAAAATAAGTTAACGCCGAGCATACTGATTGGCTACTGTTGACTGACGAATATTATTTTTCGTCAGGAGATAAATCATGTCCTGACCACAAAACCGTCGACTCGTACCGAAAGAAAAATAAATTATCCAATCAGAGATCATATTATTTTGAAACTAAGGAGACAGTATTTACTTCGCACTCCTTATTCACTTCTTTCTTATTTTACTTCGAATTGGCCTCCATAGTTTCCCTGTTTTGTTGTGCAAAAATGCCAGTACTTGCACAGATAACACGAACGACTTATCAGTGATAATACAGACGCTCGAGGTACCCAGTCCTATTCACGGCGCATTTGACGGCAAGACAATGATGACCATGCGCTTAGATGATGCTCAAGGCGACTACCAACATGTCGGAGACATAGTATATCTAGATGGAGAAAGGCGAACCTTTTATGGTAATCTACGGTTGTGTCCAATGTGATCGTGGCATGTGGTGGGTGGAGGTTCTAGGAGCACGGTCAAGAAGGTCAATGTAGATGCTGAAATTTCAGTTGATAATGTGATTGGATCGTAAAAATACTGTGGATATGTGTCCCGCCACTTAAGCTTAACATAATGTGGTTTGCCAGAAAATACTACTCATTTCTTTCATAAATCGTACAGAAGTCGCGGTATTTATTAAACATCACATTGTTTAATATCGCGTATTGAACTCGTACATCCAATGAGTTGAAACTTTGATACTGGGTAATACACCTGCTAAGTATTCATGCAACACCCCTTAAGTGATTCATGATACTCGCCGTAGGCCCACTATCAACAGTGGTACTCCATCAAAAAAGTAGCACCATCAGTTGCAATAGTGGTAACCAACGTTACACATTGTCCCCTTACTGTAAAAAAGTTGAACTATGGGAGAGGATTTACTCGTCCAAAGTCAATATGAAAATACAGTAAAAACACACGTTTTAGCTGTCCCTGGCTGCTCTATGAAAATGTCCGGTATTTCGAGCCAAAAAATAACATGGCCCTACTTCGTAACATTCGCATATCGCGTCGGAATTCGCCTTTCGGAGTCCAAGCCTCTGGCCAGAGTATGGCTTAAAGTGGCAGAAAGGGCTCGTCACCCTACTGCACAGTGTGTTGACCGCTTATTCAGCGGCCTTTTCTGCCCGAGTGAAGCTATCCTAAGACATGCATCTCACCTTGCATCGTCCCAGAAAAAACCAACTGCCATTCATCTCGTCTTTGGCAGGTATTATTTTAAATAGCAGGACAATATTTTCATTTTGTATGTGGAATTGTTTGATCATTAATATTATCGACAACTGGCACGTCCAGCATCATGGGTGCATCGTGACAAAACATGACACCAAGTATTGAGGAACACACCAAATAATTGACAAATGGATATTTGCCATGGATATCGGGCAATACAACCTTGAGTGGTCAAATTAGTTGATGTTGGTTGGAAGTGCTGACTACTATGAACGAACTTGTCTCAAATTACTCTTTTTTTGACTTGGCGTTTGTATGTAAAAATTGCTCATTTTTGTACTTGGAATTTGTATGTCAAAATGACTCATTTTTTGACTTGACGTTTGTATGTAAAAATTACTCATTTTTGTACTTAGAATTTGTATATAAAAATTGCTCATTTGTTGACTTGACGTTTGTATGTAAAAATTACTCTCGTACTTAGTCTCGTACTTACGTGTTGCGTTAGAGCTTTAAGTAATAGACTAGGGTGAGGCCAGGGCTACGCCCCTGGGTGGAGCGTTTTGCTTTGGAAATAACAAAGATTTGCTCACACACATGAAACGTTTGAAGCCATACTATGAATTTTGAATTTGATTCAGGCCCAGTTCGAAGTAAAAAATAAGTTAACGCCGAGCATACTGATTGGCTACTGTTGACTGACGAATATTATTTTTCGTCAGGAGATAAATCATGTCCTGACCACAAAACCGTCGACTCGTACCGAAAGAAAAATAAATTATCCAATCAGAGATCATATTATTTTGAAACTAAGGAGACAGTATTTACTTCGCACTCCTTATTCACTTCTTTCTTATTTTACTTCGAATTGGCCTCCATAGTTTCCCTGTTTTGTTGTGCAAAAATGCCAGTACTTGCACAGATAACACGAATGACTTATCAGTGATAATACAGACGCTCGAGGTACCCAGTCCTATTCACGGCGCATTTGACGGCAAGACAATGATGACCATGCGCTTAGATGATGCTCAAGGCGACTATGCGCTTAGATGATGCTCAAGGCGACTACCAACATGTCGGAGACATAGTATATCTAGATGGAGAAAGGCGAACCTTTTATGGTAATCTACGGTTGTGTCCAATGTGATCGTGGCATGTGGTGGGTGGAGGTTCTAGGAGCACGGTCAAGAAGGTCAATGTAGATGCTGAAATTTCAGTTGATAATGTGATTGGATCGTAAAAATACTGTGGATATGTGTCCCGCCACTTAAGCTTAACATAATGTGGTTTGCCAGAAAATACTACTCATTTCTTTCATAAATCGTACAGAAGTCGCGGTATTTATTAAACATCACATTGTTTAATATCGCGTATTGAACTCGTACATCCAATGAGTTGAAACTTTGATACTGGGTAATACACCTGCTAAGTATTCATGCAACACCCCTTAAGTGATTCATGATACTCGCCGTAGGCCCACTATCAACAGTGGTACTCCATCAAAAAAAGTAGCACCATCAGTTGCAATAGTGGTAACCAACGTTACACATTGTCCCCTTACTGTAAAAAAGTTGAACTATGGGAGAGGATTTACTCGTCCAAAGTCAATATGAAAATACAGTAAAAACACACGTTTTAGCTGTCCCTGGCTGCTCTATGAAAATGTCCGGTATTTCGAGCCAAAAAATAACATGGCCCTACTTCGTAACATTCGCATATCGCGTCGGAATTCGCCTTTCGGAGTCCAAGCCTCTGGCCAGAGTATGGCTTAAAGTGGCAGAAAGGGCTCGTCACCCTACTGCACAGTGTGTTGACCGCTTATTCAGCGGCCTTTTCTGCCCGAGTGAAGCTATCCTAAGACATGCATCTCACCTTGCATCGTCCCAGAAAAAACCAACTGCCATTCATCTCGTCTTTGGCAGGTATTATTTTAAATAGCAGGACAATATTTTCATTTTGTATGTGGAATTGTTTGATCATTAATATTATCGACAACTGGCACGTCCAGCATCATGGGTGCATCGTGACAAAACATGACACCAAGTATTGAGGAACACACCAAATAATTGACAAATGGATATTTGCCATGGATATCGGGCAATACAACCTTGAGTGGTCAAATTAGTTGATGTTGGTTGGAAGTGCTGACTACTATGAACGAACTTGTCTCAAATTACTCTTTTTTTGACTTGGCGTTTGTATGTAAAAATTGCTCATTTTTGTACTTGGAATTTGTATGTCAAAATGACTCATTTTTTGACTTGACGTTTGTATGTAAAAATTACTCATTTTTGTACTTAGAATTTGTATATAAAAATTGCTCATTTGTTGACTTGACGTTTGTATGTAAAAATTACTCTCGTACTTAGTCTCGTACTTACGTGTTGCGTTAGAGCTTTAAGTAATAGACTAGGGTGAGGCCAGGGCTACGCCCCTGGGTGGAGCGTTTTGCTTTGGAAATAACAAAGATTTGCTCACACACATGAAACGTTTGAAGCCATACTATGAATTTTGAATTTGATTCAGGCCCAGTTCGAAGTAAAAAATAAGTTAACGCCGAGCATACTGATTGGCTACTGTTGACTGACGAATATTATTTTTCGTCAGGAGATAAATCATGTCCTGACCACAAAACCGTCGACTCGTACCAAAAGAAAAATAAATTATCCAATCAGAGATCATATTATTTTGAAACTAAGGAGACAGTATTTACTTCGCACTCCTTATTCACTTCTTTCTTATTTTACTTCGAATTGGCCTCCATAGTTTCCCTGTTTTGTTGTGCAAAAATGCCAGTGCACTTGCACAGATAATCAGTGATAATACAGACGCTATTATCACTGATAATACAAGACGCTCGAGGTACCCAGTCCTATTCACGGCGCATTTGACGGCAAGACAATGATGACCATGCGCTTAGATGATGCTCAAGGCGACTATGCGCTTAGATGATGCTCAAGGCGACTACCAACATGTCGGAGACATAGTATATCTAGATGGAGAAAGGCGAACCTTTTATGGTAATCTACGGTTGTGTCCAATGTGATCGTGGCATGTGGTGGGTGGAGGTTCTAGGAGCACGGTCAAGAAGGTCAATGTAGATGCTGAAATTTCAGTTGATAATGTGATTGGATCGTAAAAATACTGTGGATATGTGTCCCGCCACTTAAGCTTAACATAATGTGGTTTGCCAGAAAATACTACTCATTTCTTTCATAAATCGTACAGAAGTCGCGGTATTTATTAAACATCACATTGTTTAATATCGCGTATTGAACTCGTACATCCAATGAGTTGAAACTTTGATACTGGGTAATACACCTGCTAAGTATTCATGCAACACCCCTTAAGTGATTCATGATACTCGCCGTAGGCCCACTATCAACAGTGGTACTCCATCAAAAAAAGTAGCACCATCAGTTGCAATAGTGGTAACCAACGTTACACATTGTCCCCTTACTGTAAAAAAGTTGAACTATGGGAGAGGATTTACTCGTCCAAAGTCAATATGAAAATACAGTAAAAACACACGTTTTAGCTGTCCCTGGCTGCTCTATGAAAATGTCCGGTATTTCGAGCCAAAAAATAACATGGCCCTACTTCGTAACATTCGCATATCGCGTCGGAATTCGCCTTTCGGAGTCCAAGCCTCTGGCCAGAGTATGGCTTAAAGTGGCAGAAAGGGCTCGTCACCCTACTGCACAGTGTGTTGACCGCTTATTCAGCGGCCTTTTCTGCCCGAGTGAAGCTATCCTAAGACATGCATCTCACCTTGCATCGTCCCAGAAAAAACCAACTGCCATTCATCTCGTCTTTGGCAGGTATTATTTTAAATAGCAGGACAATATTTTCATTTTGTATGTGGAATTGTTTGATCATTAATATTATCGACAACTGGCACGTCCAGCATCATGGGTGCATCGTGACAAAACATGACACCAAGTATTGAGGAACACACCAAATAATTGACAAATGGATATTTGCCATGGATATCGGGCAATACAACCTTGAGTGGTCAAATTAGTTGATGTTGGTTGGAAGTGCTGACTACTATGAACGAACTTGTCTCAAATTACTCTTTTTTTGACTTGGCGTTTGTATGTAAAAATTGCTCATTTTTGTACTTGGAATTTGTATGTCAAAATGACTCATTTTTTGACTTGACGTTTGTATGTAAAAATTACTCATTTTTGTACTTAGAATTTGTATATAAAAATTGCTCATTTGTTGACTTGACGTTTGTATGTAAAAATTACTCTCGTACTTAGTCTCGTACTTACGTGTTGCGTTAGAGCTTTAAGTAATAGACTAGGGTGAGGCCAGGGCTACGCCCCTGGGTGGAGCGTTTTGCTTTGGAAATAACAAAGATTTGCTCACACACATGAAACGTTTGAAGCCATACTATGAATTTTGAATTTGATTCAGGCCCAGTTCGAAGTAAAAAATAAGTTAACGCCGAGCATACTGATTGGCTACTGTTGACTGACGAATATTATTTTTCGTCAGGAGATAAATCATGTCCTGACCACAAAACCGTCGACTCGTACCGAAAGAAAAATAAATTATCCAATCAGAGATCATATTATTTTGAAACTAAGGAGATAGTATTTACTTCGCACTCCTTATTCACTTCTTTCTTATTTTACTTCGAATTGGCCTCCATAGTTTCCCTGTTTTGTTGTGCAAAAATGCCAGTACTTGCACAGATAACACGAACGACTTATCAGTGATAATACAGACGCTCGAGGTACCCAGTCCTATTCACGGCGCATTTGACGGCAAGACAATGATGACCATGCGCTTAGATGATGCTCAAGGCGACTATGCGCTTAGATGATGCTCAAGGCGACTACCAACATGTCGGAGACATAGTATATCTAGATGGAGAAAGGCGAACCTTTTATGGTAATCTACGGTTGTGTCCAATGTGATCGTGGCATGTGGTGGGTGGAGGTTCTAGGAGCACGGTCAAGAAGGTCAATGTAGATGCTGAAATTTCAGTTGATAATGTGATTGGATCGTAAAAATACTGTGGATATGTGTCCCGCCACTTAAGCTTAACATAATGTGGTTTGCCAGAAAATACTACTCATTTCTTTCATAAATCGTACAGAAGTCGCGGTATTTATTAAACATCACATTGTTTAATATCGCGTATTGAACTCGTACATCCAATGAGTTGAAACTTTGATACTGGGTAATACACCTGCTAAGTATTCATGCAACACCCCTTAAGTGATTCATGATACTCGCCGTAGGCCCACTATCAACAGTGGTACTCCATCAAAAAAGTAGCACCATCAGTTGCAATAGTGGTAACCAACGTTACACATTGTCCCCTTACTGTAAAAAAGTTGAACTATGGGAGAGGATTTACTCGTCCAAAGTCAATATGAAAATACAGTAAAAACACACGTTTTAGCTGTCCCTGGCTGCTCTATGAAAATGTCCGGTATTTCGAGCCAAAAAATAACATGGCCCTACTTCGTAACATTCGCATATCGCGTCGGAATTCGCCTTTCGGAGTCCAAGCCTCTGGCCAGAGTATGGCTTAAAGTGGCAGAAAGGGCTCGTCACCCTACTGCACAGTGTGTTGACCGCTTATTCAGCGGCCTTTTCTGCCCGAGTGAAGCTATCCTAAGACATGCATCTCACCTTGCATCGTCCCAGAAAAAACCAACTGCCATTCATCTCGTCTTTGGCAGGTATTATTTTAAATAGCAGGACAATATTTTCATTTTGTATGTGGAATTGTTTGATCATTAATATTATCGACAACTGGCACGTCCAGCATCATGGGTGCATCGTGACAAAACATGACACCAAGTATTGAGGAACACACCAAATAATTGACAAATGGATATTTGCCATGGATATCGGGCAATACAACCTTGAGTGGTCAAATTAGTTGATGTTGGTTGGAAGTGCTGACTACTATGAACGAACTTGTCTCAAATTACTCTTTTTTTGACTTGGCGTTTGTATGTAAAAATTGCTCATTTTTGTACTTGGAATTTGTATGTCAAAATGACTCATTTTTTGACTTGACGTTTGTATGTAAAAATTACTCATTTTTGTACTTAGAATTTGTATATAAAAATTGCTCATTTGTTGACTTGACGTTTGTATGTAAAAATTACTCTCGTACTTAGTCTCGTACTTACGTGTTGCGTTAGAGCTTTAAGTAATAGACTAGGGTGAGGCCAGGGCTACGCCCCTGGGTGGAGCGTTTTGCTTTGGAAATAACAAAGATTTGCTCACACACATGAAACGTTTGAAGCCATACTATGAATTTTGAATTTGATTCAGGCCCAGTTCGAAGTAAAAAATAAGTTAACGCCGAGCATACTGATTGGCTACTGTTGACTGACGAATATTATTTTTCGTCAGGAGATAAATCATGTCCTGACCACAAAACCGTCGACTCGTACCGAAAGAAAAATAAATTATCCAATCAGAGATCATATTATTTTGAAACTAAGGAGACAGTATTTACTTCGCACTCCTTATTCACTTCTTTCTTATTTTACTTCGAATTGGCCTCCATAGTTTCCCTGTTTTGTTGTGCAAAAATGCCAGTACTTGCACAGATAACACGAATGACTTATCAGTGATAATACAGACGCTCGAGGTACCCAGTCCTATTCACGGCGCATTTGACGGCAAGACAATGATGACCATGCGCTTAGATGATGCTCAAGGCGACTATGCGCTTAGATGATGCTCAAGGCGACTACCAACATGTCGGAGACATAGTATATCTAGATGGAGAAAGGCGAACCTTTTATGGTAATCTACGGTTGTGTCCAATGTGAGCGTGGCATGTGGTGGGTGGAGGTTCTAGGAGCACGGTCAAGAAGGTCAATGTAGATGCTGAAATTTCAGTTGATAATGTGATTGGATCGTAAAAATACTGTGGATATGTGTCCCGCCACTTAAGCTTAACATAATGTGGTTTGCCAGAAAATACTACTCATTTCTTTCATAAATCGTACAGAAGTCGCGGTATTTATTAAACATCACATTGTTTAATATCGCGTATTGAACTCGTACATCCAATGAGTTGAAACTTTGATACTGGGTAATACACCTGCTAAGTATTCATGCAACACCCCTTAAGTGATTCATGATACTCGCCGTAGGCCCACTATCAACAGTGGTACTCCATCAAAAAAAGTAGCACCATCAGTTGCAATAGTGGTAACCAACGTTACACATTGTCCCCTTACTGTAAAAAAGTTGAACTATGGGAGAGGATTTACTCGTCCAAAGTCAATATGAAAATACAGTAAAAACACACGTTTTAGCTGTCCCTGGCTGCTCTATGAAAATGTCCGGTATTTCGAGCCAAAAAATAACATGGCCCTACTTCGTAACATTCGCATATCGCGTCGGAATTCGCCTTTCGGAGTCCAAGCCTCTGGCCAGAGTATGGCTTAAAGTGGCAGAAAGGGCTCGTCACCCTACTGCACAGTGTGTTGACCGCTTATTCAGCGGCCTTTTCTGCCCGAGTGAAGCTATCCTAAGACATGCATCTCACCTTGCATCGTCCCAGAAAAAACCAACTGCCATTCATCTCGTCTTTGGCAGGCATTATTTTAAATAGCAGGACAATATTTTCATTTTGTATGTGGAATTGTTTGATCATTAATATTATCGACAACTGGCACGTCCAGCATCATGGGTGCATCGTGACAAAACATGACACCAAGTATTGAGGAACACACCAAATAATTGACAAATGGATATTTGCCATGGATATCGGGCAATACAACCTTGAGTGGTCAAATTAGTTGATGTTGGTTGGAAGTGCTGACTACTATGAACGAACTTGTCTCAAATTACTCTTTTTTTGACTTGGCGTTTGTATGTAAAAATTGCTCATTTTTGTACTTGGAATTTGTATGTCAAAATGACTCATTTTTTGACTTGACGTTTGTATGTAAAAATTACTCATTTTTGTACTTAGAATTTGTATATAAAAATTGCTCATTTGTTGACTTGACGTTTGTATGTAAAAATTACTCTCGTACTTAGTCTCGTACTTACGTGTTGCGTTAGAGCTTTAAGTAATAGACTAGGGTGAGGCCAGGGCTACGCCCCTGGGTGGAGCGTTTTGCTTTGGAAATAACAAAGATTTGCTCACACACATGAAACGTTTGAAGCCATACTATGAATTTTGAATTTGATTCAGGCCCAGTTCGAAGTAAAAAATAAGTTAACGCCGAGCATACTGATTGGCTACTGTTGACTGACGAATATTATTTTTCGTCAGGAGATAAATCATGTCCTGACCACAAAACCGTCGACTCGTACCGAAAGAAAAATAAATTATCCAATCAGAGATCATATTATTTTGAAACTAAGGAGACAGTATTTACTTCGCACTCCTTATTCACTTCTTTCTTATTTTACTTCGAATTGGCCTCCATAGTTTCCCTGTTTTGTTGTGCAAAAATGCCAGTACTTGCACAGATAACACGAATGACTTATCAGTGATAATACAGACGCTCGAGGTACCCAGTCCTATTCACGGCGCATTTGACGGCAAGACAATGATGACCATGCGCTTAGATGATGCTCAAGGCGACTATGCGCTTAGATGATGCTCAAGGCGACTACCAACATGTCGGAGACATAGTATATCTAGATGGAGAAAGGCGAACCTTTTATGGTAATCTACGGTTGTGTCCAATGTGAGCGTGGCATGTGGTGGTGGAGGTTCTAGGAGCACGGTCAAGAAGGTCAATGTAGATGCTGAAATTTCAGTTGATAATGTGATTGGATCGTAAAAATACTGTGGATATGTGTCCCGCCACTTAAGCTTAACATAATGTGGTTTGCCAGAAAATACTACTCATTTCTTTCATAAATCGTACAGAAGTCGCGGTATTTATTAAACATCACATTGTTTAATATCGCGTATTGAACTCGTACATCCAATGAGTTGAAACTTTGATACTGGGTAATACACCTGCTAAGTATTCATGCAACACCCCTTAAGTGATTCATGATACTCGCCGTAGGCCCACTATCAACAGTGGTACTCCATCAAAAAAAGTAGCACCATCAGTTGCAATAGTGGTAACCAACGTTACACATTGTCCCCTTACTGTAAAAAAGTTGAACTATGGGAGAGGATTTACTCGTCCAAAGTCAATATGAAAATACAGTAAAAACACACGTTTTAGCTGTCCCTGGCTGCTCTATGAAAATGTCCGGTATTTCGAGCCAAAAAATAACATGGCCCTACTTCGTAACATTCGCATATCGCGTCGGAATTCGCCTTTCGGAGTCCAAGCCTCTGGCCAGAGTATGGCTTAAAGTGGCAGAAAGGGCTCGTCACCCTACTGCACAGTGTGTTGACCGCTTATTCAGCGGCCTTTTCTGCCCGAGTGAAGCTATCCTAAGACATGCATCTCACCTTGCATCGTCCCAGAAAAAACCAACTGCCATTCATCTCGTCTTTGGCAGGCATTATTTTAAATAGCAGGACAATATTTTCATTTTGTATGTGGAATTGTTTGATCATTAATATTATCGACAACTGGCACGTCCAGCATCATGGGTGCATCGTGACAAAACATGACACCAAGTATTGAGGAACACACCAAATAATTGACAAATGGATATTTGCCATGGATATCGGGCAATACAACCTTGAGTGGTCAAATTAGTTGATGTTGGTTGGAAGTGCTGACTACTATGAACGAACTTGTCTCAAATTACTCTTTTTTTGACTTGGCGTTTGTATGTAAAAATTGCTCATTTTTGTACTTGGAATTTGTATGTCAAAATGACTCATTTTTTGACTTGACGTTTGTATGTAAAAATTACTCATTTTTGTACTTAGAATTTGTATATAAAAATTGCTCATTTGTTGACTTGACGTTTGTATGTAAAAATTACTCTCGTACTTAGTTCGTACTTACGTGTTGCGTTAGAGCTTTAAGTAATAGACTAGGGGTGAGGCCAGGGCTACGCCCCTGGGTGGAGCGTTTTGCTTTGGAAATAACAAAGATTTGCTCACACACATGAAACGTTTGAAGCCATACTATGAATTTTGAATTTGATTCAGGCCCAGTTCGAAGTAAAAAATAAGTTAACGCCGAGCATACTGATTGGCTACTGTTGACTGACGAATATTATTTTTCGTCAGGAGATAAATCATGTCCTGACCACAAAACCGTCGACTCGTACCGAAAGAAAAATAAATTATCCAATCAGAGATCATATTATTTTGAAACTAAGGAGACAGTATTTACTTCGCACTCCTTATTCACTTCTTTCTTATTTTACTTCGAATTGGCCTCCATAGTTTCCCTGTTTTGTTGTGCAAAAATGCCAGTACTTGCACAGATAACACGAAACGACTTATCAGTGATAATACAGACGCTCGAGGTACCCAGTCCTATTCACGGCGCATTTGACGGCAAGACAATGATGACCATGCGCTTAGATGATGCTCAAGGCGACTATGCGCTTAGATGATGCTCAAGGCGACTACCAACATGTCGGAGACATAGTATATCTAGATGGAGAAAGGCGAACCTTTTATGGTAATCTACGGTTGTGTCCAATGTGATCGTGGCATGTGGTGGTGGAGGTTTAGGAGCACGGTCAAGAAGGTCAATGTAGATGCTGAAATTTCAGTTGATAATGTGATTGGATCGTAAAAATACTGTGGATATGTGTCCCGCCACTTAAGCTTAACATAATGTGGTTTGCCAGAAAATACTACTCATTTCTTTCATAAATCGTACAGAAGTCGCGGTATTTATTAAACATCACATTGTTTAATATCGCGTATTGAACTCGTACATCCAATGAGTTGAAACTTTGATACTGGGTAATACACCTGCTAAAGTATTCATGCAACACCCCTTAAGTGATTCATGATACTCGCCGTAGGCCCACTATCAACAGTGGTACTCCATCAAAAAAAGTAGCACCATCAGTTGCAATAGTGGTAACCAACGTTACACATTGTCCCCTTACTGTAAAAAAGTTGAACTATGGGAGAGGATTTACTCGTCCAAAGTCAATATGAAAATACAGTAAAAACACACGTTTTAGCTGTCCCTGGCTGCTCTATGAAAATGTCCGGTATTTCGAGCCAAAAATAACATGGCCCTACTTCGTAACATTCGCATATCGCGTCGGAATTCGCCTTTCGGAGTCCAAGCCTCTGGCCAGAGTATGGCTTAAAGTGGCAGAAAGGGTCGTCACCCTACTGCACGTGTGTCGACTGTTATCCAGCGGCCTTTTCTGCCCGAGTGAAGCTATCCTAAGACATGCATCTCACCTTGATTCGTCCTACAAACCAAACTGCCATTCATCTCGTCTTTGGCAGGCATTATTTTAAATAGCAGGACAATATTTTCATTTTGTATGTGGAATTGTTTGATCATTAGATTATCTACAACTGGCACGTCCAGCATCATGGGTGCATCGTGACAAAACATGACACCAAGTATTGAGGAACACACCAAAATAATTGACAAATGGATATTTGCCATGGATATCGGGCAATACAACCTTGAGTGGTCAAATTAGTTGATGTTGGTTGGAAGTGCTGACTATGATGAACGAACTTGCTCCAAATTACTCTTTTTTTGACTTGGCGTTTGTATGTAAAAATTGCTCATTTTTGTACTTGAATTTGTAATGTCAAGCTTACTCATTTTTGACTTGACGTTTGTATGTAAAAATTACTCATTTTTGTACTTAGAATTTGTATATAAAAATTGCTCATTTGTTGACTTGACGTTTGTATGTAAAAATTACTCTCGTACTTAGTCTCGTACTTACGTGTTGCGTTAGAGCTTTAAGTAATAGAATGAGGCCAGGCTAGGCTACGCCCCTGGGTGGAGCGTTTTGCTTTGGAAATAACAAAGATTTGCTCACACACATGAAACGTTTGAAGCCATACTATGAATTTTGAATTGATTCAGGCCCAGTTCGAAGTAAAAAATAAGTTAAGCCGAGCATAATTGGCTACTGTTGACTGACTATTTTTCGTCAGGAGATAAATCATGTCCTTACCACAAAACCGTCTGACTCGTCCGAAAGAAAAATAAATTATCCAATCAGAGATCATCTTATTTTTGAAACTAAGGAGACAGTAATTTACTTCGCACTCCTTATTCACTTCTTTCTTATTTTACTTTTGAATTGGCCTCCATAGTTTCCCTGTTTTGTTGTGCAAAAATGCCAGTATTGCGCAGATAACACGAACTACTTATCAGTGATAGAACAGACGTCTTGATACGGGTCTTATCACGGCGCATTTGACGGCGAATAATGATGACCATGCGCTTAGATACGATGCTCGAGGGCGACTGATGCGCTTAGATGATGCTCAAGGTGACTACGACATGTTGGAAGACATAGATGTGAAGATGAAGAAACGAACCTTTTATGGAATCTACGGTTGTGTCCAATGTGAGCGTGGCATGTGGTGGTGGAAGAATTCTAGGATGCCGGAAGGTTAATGAAGATGTTAAATTTCAGTTGATAATGTGATTGGATCGTAAATACTGTGGATATGTGTCCCGCCACTTAAGCTTAACATAATGTGGTTTGCCAGAAATACTACTCATTTCTTTCATAAATCGTACAGAAGTCGCGGTATTTATTAAACATCACATTGTTTAATATCGCGTATTGAACTCGTACATCCAATGAATTGAAACTTTGATACTGGGTAATACACCTGCTAAGTATTCATGCAACACCCCTTAAGTGATTCATGATACTCGCCGTAGGCCCACTATCAACAGTGGTACTCCATCAAAAGTAGCACCATCAGTTGCAATAGTGGTAACCAACGTTACACATTGTCCCCTTACTGTAAAAAGTTGAACTATGGGAGAGGATTTACTGTCCAAAGTCAATATGAAAATACAGTAAAAACACACGTTTTAGCTGTCCCTGGCTGCTCGATGAAAATGTCCGGTATTTCGAGCCAAAAAGTAACATGGCCGACTTCGTAACATTCGCATATCGCGTCGGAATTCGCCTTTCGGAGTCCAAGCCTCTGGCCAGAGTATGGCTTAAAGTGCAGAAGGGCTCGTCACCCTACTACACAGTGTGTTGACCGCTTATTCAGTGGCCTTTTCTGCCCGAGTGAAGCTATCCTAAGACATGCATCTCACCTTGCATCGTCCCAGAAAAAACCAACTGCCATTCATCTCGTCTTTGGCAGGTATTATTTTAAATAGCAGGACAATATTTTCATTTTGTATGTGGAATTGTTTGATCATTAATATTATCGACAACTGGCACGTCCAGCATCATGGGTGCATCGTGACAAAACATGACACCAATATTGAGGAACACACCAAGACAAATTGACAAATGGATATTTGCCATGGATATCGGGCAATACAACCTTGAGTGGTCAAATTAGTTGATGTTGGTTGGAAGTGCTGACTACTATGAACGAACTTGTCTCAAATTACTCTTTTTTGACTTGGCGTTTGTATGTAAAAATTGCTCATTTTTGTACTTGGAATTGTATGTAAAAATTACTCTTTTTTTGACTTGACGTTTGTATGTAAA